>CM060081.1:47755561-48173061 GCA_030533445.1 Cyprinodon diabolis | reverse complement strand
TCTGCAGGCCAGTTAGTTCTACGTCAGCCTGAACACCTAAATTCAGCCAATCATGTATCAATGGTCATCTGTCAATCAAATGTTTTCGGTCATAGCATCTTGATTCATCTGTTGCAGCTAATATACGCAACGGTTGAAATCAGCAATCAGAATCCTTTCCTTTCCCATTGAGTTGCGTCCCAGTGTTCACGGGGATGGACGTCTGTGTCTTCAGCAGGCGTAGAGCTAACAGAACTGGCAGCGTTGCGAGGCAAGAGCTCAAACATGAACGGCTGGAAGCCTTCTACACCAAACCAAGCTTCTGCCGCCCTGGCATCGTCTTCCGTCCCCGCTTTCCTCCTCTAAATAAAAAATGGATGACGGAGGAGACTCATCCACGACCTCCGACACTAAACTCTCCTCCTCTTGCATGTTTCCTCTGTCCATAGCGTTCCTTGACAGCGTCGTTTCTAAGTCACCAATTTAGTGCTACTTGGTCCCAATGGAATTTCCCATTGGGAACCTGCTAGCACGAAGTTGCTAACTGGTTAGCAAGATGCTTCCCACAAACCGGTCACAACCAAACTTGCTTGCGAACCTTCCTCCACAATAATCCCGCCCTCTTGATAATCGACCAATCGCATTCCTTTTATTCACTCGTGTAAAGTCAGGCACCACTCGGGAGAATTCAGGAATGCAACGGTTGGAACAGCCGCTTCCCTACGACTTTAACGACCCCCCTTACAGAGACATAGACAGGTATGGGGCATTGCAGGCTAACAAAGAAACCAAACGACAAAGGGGTGGACCCGTTCATAAATTTCTATTTACATGTTTTCTAAACCAAAACCAGGCTTTGTTGGGCTGCTGGATAAAACCTTGAACTCAACGCTATTTCTGGCATTTTGAATTGAAAAAGCTTCCTGGATGGGTTGGTTACATTTTATTTATTTTTTTTTCTATTTCTCTTAAGTCCCAGTTAGTCGTCCTCTCTCCAATTAGTCCTTCTTTTGCTACCGTGGTGTTCAGTAGCCTCCCTCCCTCAGACTCAGCTTTTCTTCTGTTTCCTTTGATTGGCTCATCTGGCTCCTTTCTCTTCTTCCAACCTTCCCTTCTGGTTTTTTTATTGTTTATTGCTGGATTCTTCGGTTTAATCACCTGTAAAGTAAGCTCCTCAATGTGTCCTTATCATACTGGGAAGATTGGATTTAGGGATTTGTATTTAGACAGATTACATAATCAACTTTTTATGGACCACATCTTTGACTGACAGTTTTAAGCCATGATGGAGACACTCGCCTTGGACCAAATTGGTGTTTCGCTCATATGTGCAATTTATAGATCAACAATGAGAACGTGTGTTGTGCCAACAGTATGTCACCAGGTTTAAGCACAGCTCCAGAAATACCACAACATGTGGGATAACAAAGACTTTAGAGCCTCTGGCAGGAATCCTGACAGTAAAAACAACCTGCTGCTTTCTGTCTCAGAGTCCATACACCTGTTGGTCTGTCAGCAGGTATTACTGGAGCCCTCTGCTGCAGGCCTGCTACTAGGGCCTCCACATGTTGACGGAGAAAGGCAAGAGCTCAGAGATTATATAGATTACAGGCATGTCTGAAGACATAAAAACCTGGATGATTCTTAACTTTCTGCTTCTGAATGCAGACAAAACAGAAGTTATAGTCTTTGGACCAGAGTCTTTGAAAAAGAAGCTGATTAGTCAGTCACTTCCTTTGGATGGGAATAAACTGATTTCAGATAATAAAGTAAAAAATCTTGGTGTTGTTTTTGATCAGGACCTGTCATTTAAATCCCATATCAAAGAATTTTCTAGAATTTCCTTCTTTCATCTGAGGAATATTGCAAAAATTAGAAATCTCCTGTCCAGGGGTGATGCTGAGAAACTAGTCCATGCATTTGTTACTTCAAGGCTATCTCTATAGTTATGCTGCTATAGGCTTAGACTGCTGGAGGACATAGGGACCCCTTTTTCATCATTCTGCTTCATTCTATCTCTATTCTCCCAGTCTGCAGAATCTGTTAGTTCAATCTCCAATTCAATTCAATTCAATTCAGTTTATTTATATAGCGCCAAATTCACAACACATGTCATCTCAAGGCACTTTACAGTTCAACCAGATCATACAGTCAAATTGATACAAAGTTTTCTATCTAAGGAAAACCAGTTGATTGCATTGACTCATTGACTCAAATACAATCCCTCACACTAAGCATGCTTGTAGCGACAGTGGAGAGAAAAAACTCCCTTTTAACAGGAAGAAACCTCCAGCAGAACCAGGCTCAGTGTGAGCGGCCATCTGCTGAGGCCCACTGGGGTTCAAGGAGACAGAAGCAGAGATACAAAAAGCAGCTGTAAAAGGCGGCCCCGTCCAGGAAACACACAGCCAGGCAGACGAGCTCCAAGGCAGCTCCCATGCCAGAGGATGAAGAGAGCACATCCACCCAGCCACGGCCAGAGAAACAGGACCACACTGGAAAACAGGCCGATCTCCAACATCTACAAACAAGGGTGTTAATGGAAGCAGCACAGCTGATGTTTCTTTCCTGGATGACGTCACAGCCAAACAGGAACAGACGAGGCAAAGCTACTCTGAGGAAAAGCAGAGAGAGCAGAAGGTTAGAGATTGAACAAACAGATTCTGCAGAATAGGAGAACAGAGAGAGAATGAAGCAGAATGATGAAATGGGGGTCCCTATGTCCTCCAAAAGTCTAAGCCTATAGCAGCATAACTTTAAAGACAGCTCAGGATAACCTGAGCCACCCTAACTATAAGCTTTATCAAAAAGGAAAGTTTTAAGTCTAGCTTTAAAAGTAGACAGAGTGTCTGCCTCACGGACTAAAACTGGTAGTTGGTTCCACAGGAGAGGAGCCTGATAACTAAAACATCTGCCTCCCATTCTACTTTTAGAAATTCTAGGAACCACTAGTAAACCTGCAGATTGAAGTGCTCTGTTAGGAACATTAGGAACAATCAGATCTCTGATATCAGATGGAGCTTGGCCATTTAAGGCTTTATATGTGAGAAGGAGGATTTTAAATTCTATTCTTGATTTAACAGGAAGCCAATGAAGAGAAGCCAGGATAGGAGAGATATGATCTCTCTTTTTAATTTTCATCAGAACTCTGGCTGCAGCATTTTGGATCAGCTGAAGGCTTTTAACTACAGTTTGTGGACTTCCTGATAGTAAAGAATTACAATAGTCCAGCCTTGAAGTAACAAATGCATGGACTAGTTTCTCAGCATCACCCCTGGACAGGAGATTTCTAATTTTTGCAATATTCCTCAGATGAAAGAAGGAAATTCTAGAAACCTCATTGATCTGGGATTTAAATGACAGGTCCTGATCAAAAATAACACCAAGATTTTTTACTTTATTATCTGAAATCAGTTTAATCCCATCGAAATGAAGTGACTGGCTAATCAGCTTCTTTTTCAGAGACTCTGGTCCAAAGACTATAACTTCTGTTTTGTCTGCATTCAGAAGCAGAAAGTTAAGAGTCATCCAGGTTTTTATGTCTTCAGACATGCCTGTAATCTATGTAATGGGTTAGCTTCATCTGGATTTATAGACAGATATAGCTGGGTATCATCAGCATAACAGTGGAAATTAATCCCATGCTGTCTAATAACTCCACCAATTGGGAGCATGTATAAAGTAAAGAGAATTGGTCCTAGCACTGATCCCTGTGGTACTCCACAGGTAACCTTTGAGCGTGTTGAAGATCTATCATTAATATAAACAAACTGAATTCGATCAGATAGATAAGATTTAAACCAGTCTAGTGCTGTTCCTTTAATTCCAACAAAATATTCAAGTCTTTCTAAAAGAATATTATGGTCAACTGTATCAAATGCAGCACTAAGATCCAACAGGACGAGCACAGATACAAGTCCATTATCTGAGGCCATGAGAATATCATTAGTGACTTTCACCAGAGCTGTTTCAGTGCTATGATGAGCTCTAAAGCCAGACTGAAACTCTTCAAAAAGTTCATTATGGTGTAAGTGGTCGCAAACTTGTTTGGCAACTACTTTCTCAAGAATTTTGGATAAGAAAGGAAGATTGGATATAGGTCTATAATTAACCAAGTCATCTGGGTCAAGAGACGGTTTCTTAAGCAGAGGTTTAATTACAGCAACCTTAAAAGCTTTAGGTACATATCCCTGTAACAGAGATAGATTAATCACATCTAAAATGGAGGAGGAGATCAAAGGGAATACCTCCTTAAATAACCTGGTTGGAACTGGATCTAACATACAAGTTGAAGGCTTAGATGAAGACAATAATTTTGCTAATTCAGAAAGTTCAACTGGATCAAAGCAGTCTAAACCCGGTTCAGATTCCATGACTACCTCAGGTACAATCGCGGATAGAGGAGTGCTTATGATCTTATTTTTAATAAGATCAATCTTATTTATAAAGAATCCCATAAAATCATTGCTGCTAAGAGCAGGTGGAATGGACGGTTCAACAGAGCTATGGCTCTGGGTGAGTTTGGCAACTGTATTAAAAAGAAATCTAGGATTATTCTTATTCTCCTCTATTAATGAGGAGAAGTATGCTGCTCTTGCTTTACAAAGGGTCCTCTTATACAGCAGTAAACCATTTTTCCAGACTAGGAAGGACTCCCGCAGGCCTGTGGAGCGATATTTTCTCTCCAGTTTCCTAGCATTTTGCTTCAAAGTACGCCAGCTCTGCATTAAACCAAGGAGCAAGCTTTCTATTTTCAACGGTTTTCATTTTCAAGGGAGCTGCGTTGTCTAAGGCAGTACGCAGAGAACTAGCAACCCCATCAACAAAATCATCAACCTGTGAAGGGGAATAAGCTATGCTTTTGCACTCTGCAGCACTGCTCAGCGACACAGAGGAGAGAGAAAGTGAAGCAGATTCTTTAAAATTTATAACTGCACCATCTGATAAAGATCTACTAAAATTGAACCTTCTTTTGGGGGAGGAGAACTCTGTTAAAGTAATCCTGAAGGTTATTAGAAAGTGGTCAGAGAGGACAGGGTTGTGAGGAAATACTGTTATTTCTTCACATTCTATGCCGTATGTCAGCACAAGATCCAAAGTATGAAGATGAGAATGTGTGGGACTATTCACATTTTGAACAAAGCCAATAGTGTCTAAGATAGCATTAAAGGCTGCTCTTAAGCTATCGCCTTCAATGTCAGCATGGATGTTAAAATCTCCCACTATGATGACCCTGTCAGTATTTAATACCAAATCAGAAAGGAACTCTGAAAACTCATCTAAAAATTCAGAGTAAGGACCTGGCGGACGATACAAAGTTACAAAAAGAAGAGGTTTTCTTGCCTTGAAATTTGGATGAGGGAAATTAAGGGTTAAATGTTCAAAAGAGTTGTAGGTATTAACTGTTTTGGGAGTAATCAGTAAGTCAGACTGGAAGATTGTTGCTACTCCTCCTCCTCGCCCAGAACTTCTGGGTATTTGAAAATTTAAATAGCTTGAAGGAGTTGCCTCGTTTATGCTCACATAATCCTCTTGCTGCAGCCAGGTTTCTGTAAGGCAAAACAAGTCAATGTGATTATCACAAATCAAGTCATTAACTAGCAGACTTTTAGAGGAAAGCGATCTTATGTTAAACAGACCGCATTTAATTGTTTTAACTTTTTCCCCAATTGGAGTTATTTTGATTTTAAATAGATTATCATGATTTACTCCTTTGGGAATCTTTGCTAATTTATTAGATTTTGGTCGTGGGCAAGACACTGTCTGGATGGAGTAAAGAGTGGGTAACAGTAGAGAAGCTGCAGAGATGTGTGTTAAACTACAACTCTGCTTCCTGGTCTGCACCCTGGGTGGTCAGGGTTTTGGAGGACTAATAAATGTGGCCAGATTCCTAGAAAGAAGAGCTGCACCATCCAAAGTGGGATGGATGCCGTCTCTCCGAATCAGACCAGGCTTTCCCCAAAAGGATTGCCAATGATTAATGTAGCCCACGTTGTTTTCAGGACACCACCTAGACAACCAGCGGTTGAATGACGACATGCGGCTAAACATGTCATCACTGGTCAGATCAGGGAGGGGACCAGAGAAAATTACGGAGTCCGACATTTTTTTGGCAAACTTACACACCGAAGCAACACTAATTTTAGTGACCTCCGATCGGCGTAACCGGGTGTCATTACCACCAGCGTGAATAACAATCTTACTGTATTTAACCTTATCCTTAGCCAGCAGTTTCAGGTAGGATTTGATGTCGCCCGTTCTGGCCCCCCGCAAACATTTAAATATGGTCCCTGGTGTCTCTAATGCCACGTTTCTGACTATGGAGCTGCCAATCACCAGAGTGGGCTTCTCAGTGGGTGTGTCACTGAGTGGGGAAAACCGGTTAGAAACGTGAACGGGTTGGTGGTGACCAGTGGGCAGAGATCCACGACTACGCTTTCTGCGTACAGTTACCCAATCGCCTGGCTGCTCAGGCACTTTTGGAGGACAGCTACGTGGGGGGCCTACTTTAACTCCTGGATGTTCAACAGCCTGAAGCCTGGATTCTACCTCTGACACCCTCGCCTCCAAAGCTACAAAAATACTACACTTATTACACATCCCATTATCACTAAAGGAGGCAGAGGAATAACTGAACATCTGACACAGAGAGCAGGAGAGAGGAGAGGAAGAAGGAAGAGTTGGAAAAGAGTCAAGGGAGGGAGAGAGAGAAGCCATAGCAATGCTAAGCTAGCGCTAGCCTAGGCTAGCTACTCCTTGCTATCAGAAATAAAACCGTGTGAAACTGACAAGTGCTCAGTAGAAAAGTGCAGCAGAAGGTGCTATGTTTTAAACTAGTCAGTTAGAGTTACTTAGATACAGAGATATCACAGAGAAAATAACTTAACTTCTCCAACGTTCTGCTCTCTCTGCTTTTTCTCATAGTAGCTTCATCTGGTCTGTTTCTGTTTGGCTGTTACTCCATCCTGGAGAGAAATATCAGCTGTGCTGCTGCTGTTAACACATATAGATGATAGAGTTGGGCCTGTTTTTCAGTGTAGTCCTGATTTATTTGAAAAATACTGACGTAGCGCTCGTTCAGTTTCTGCCTGGTAGTGTGGTAAGTGTAGATTGATCCTGATTTGGTTCCTGGTTTCGGTTACTGTCCGTTTTCTTGCCCGACTTCATGGCTCATTGTTCCCTGCCTGGGTAAAATGTTCGTCCTCCGCCACTGGAAAGATTTATCTTAAATATGAAGTCACAGGCTGCAGGGTCCATCTGTGAACGTTCCTGTTTAGGACATGTCTCTACATCATGATGTGAAAGGAAAGGGGTCAGAGTGACAAAGGATGTCATCCGAACAGCTTCAGAAGAACCCTGAGGATCCCTGACTGACGGCAGCAGCGACAACTTATTATTAAACTGCACTGAGTTCTGCTTGATGGTCGATGACTATTCCTCCTTCTCTGCCCTACTATCATCTGGGGTACCACAGGGTTCCATCCTTGGCCCGGTCCTGTTTTCACTTTCTGTTTTCACTTGGGTCCTTATCATTCCACCTTTATGGTGTATTTACTGGTATATTTACCAGTGCTCCCTAATACTGCCCCTGCTCTCGACTCTCCATAGCTTCCTTTTGGATATTAAAGAATGGCCTGCACAGAATTTTCTCCACCTGAATTAGTCAGTCAGCAATGCCGTCAGGAACCTGGGAGTTATCTTCGTCCGTAAACTTAACTTCAAACAACAAATAAATGCTGTTGTCAGAGCCAGCTTTTTCCAGCTGCGCCTTTTGGATGAAATCAAACCCTTTCTCTCACACCAAGACCTGGAGAAGGCGATTCACTGGTCTCTCAGCTGGTCTCTTCTCTGCCTCATCCAGCCAAAGTCACATAACTCCCATCCTGTCCTCCCTGCACTGGCTTCCGCTCCGTTTTCCGATTGATTTCAAAGTTTTAACACTTGTTTTTAAAGTCCTTGATGGTTTCGCTCTGTTATATTTAACAGAGATGTTGACGGTACATCGCCCCAGCAGAGCTCTCCGGTCTGCTGATCAAATGGTTCTGGGCGTCCCTAGGTCCCGGTATAAACAGTGGGGCCATCGTTCCTCTGTGGTTATCGCACCTAAACTGTGGAACAATCTGCCCCTCGGTCTACGGGTTCTCACTAGTCTGCACGTTTTTAAGTCTAGATTAAAGACTCCTTTTTTTTTTACTTAGGACACATTGTTTTATGCTTATGATTTTTGTATGTTTTTTTTTGTTTGTTCGTTTTGCAATGTTTTTATCTTTCTGTGAAGCATTTTGGTCTTCCTGGTGTTGTTGTAAAGTGCTATATAAATAAACTTTGATTTGATTTAAACAAAAACTCTACATGATGAACCAGTTGGACTATATAGACTGGAAAAATTGGACATATAGATAAGCCATTTTTTCTTGAATCGAGGAGGTTAGTGAGACACTTTGTCAATGGAACAAGACAATTTACATTTCAAATATTATCTAATTACCTTATTTTAAGAGTAAAAATCCTCATTTCATTAGCAAATCATCTTATTTACCCGCTCAAAATGAGGGTAAATACAATTAATTTAAGACCTTTTGACTTATTTCTAGATCGTTTTTGTAGTGCAAGAGGTCTGAAACAGAGAAACCTGAGCAAAAGTAGAACTGAGTTCGGATTTCTGCCAAACTGGACATCGGATCTTTATAAAAGCCTCATTCAAGCAGGAAGTCTGAACATTTTATCTGTTTAATGTGATGAAGGCCTCCTCCCAAATGCTGATTTGTTCTGTTGGAGGACAGGAACCAACGGTTCTGCTCTAGAACCCAGTTTTAAGACAAAGAGGAGAAAGAAAATCTGTTGAATAAAGTGTGCAGCATTTCTAAATTTAGGAGTGAGATAAAGCGGGCATACTGTAGGTGGAGGGGGGGGGGCTACGCTGAGCACAGTTATTTTAAATATGTCAGCTATGCATGGAGAGGAAAAAGGCAGGAAACACGTTGAGATAAGAGGCTGAAGGTTACAAGAAAGGAAGAAGTCCTTCATGTGGCTGCAGCTAAAAAAACGACCTCACATAGACGTTCCAGAGACATCATTGTGCAAAAGTTAACCCTTTATAGGGCGAGTTACCGTTTTTAATCACTTGCATCCCCCTTACAAATGGAGTGCCCCCCCGCGCCCCTCTAGAAGCACAAGATCTATATCCATCCATTAAGCAAAGATCCTGCTACATGGCTGGACATCTGATTTTGGCATTTGACCAATTAGATGAGCGCTTGAATGATTACCTACTGGAGATTAAATTGAAAAAGAAAGTTAACATGTCAAGAAAAACAGGCAAAAAGCTCATTGAAAAGTTAAAAAGTAAAGTTAAAGGAAAAGTCCACTCATATTCAAGATATGAAACTTCTAAAAGTACCTTAAATATGAAATTATTCCATCCTGTTCAATAAATGATCAGTGTTTTTAATTCAGAGTCATTTTCATGTGAATGTGCTTTACTGGAGGCATCCATGTTTGTCAAAGAACACTACTGCCACCTACTGGTTTGTGACGTCACGGTGCGGTATCGGCTGTTGATCAAGTCCCAGTGCTGTATCTGGTGTTTTTCACAACGCGCTATTATCACGGTCTTGGTTCTGTATTCAGTTTCAATTTGATGCACGTTTGTCTTTGTTTTCTAGTTTTATTGATTTAATTCATATTTAGTTGTGTTTTCTGGATATATTTGAGTTCTTACTTTTTTCTTTGCTTGCCCTCTTTTGCCCTCTTGTCACAGTCTCCTTTTCCCTAACTCCTTCAAGAATCCTCTTTTCACACCTGCTCCCAATCAGCTCATTAGTCTAGTCTTCGTTCAGTCTCCCATAAATACTCTCCATGCGCAGTTCCTCAGTGCTGGTTCCCTGTCTTTCCTTTGCTCCTCGTGCTTGTTTTCCCTGATGTCTCCATGTTTTTGGTTTATTTTACATTTTCATGTTGGATTTTTGGATTCCTGCCTCAGTTCCTTAAGAACACTACATTAAAACTCACCTCTGCCTCCCTGCCTCTGCATTTGGGTCTTTAAAACCTCAACCAACCCCTGACAGCTATTATCCAAGTCATCTTGAAAACATTCTTCTTCCAAATGTTGGCTATATATTACGTGTTTTTTCTCTGGCCAGAAGTTCGATGGCAAATCCTCCCTCTTCAAGTTGGCGATCCAACGACCAACCCGTCCGTGGAGGATCAGGAATCAGAAAGGTGGAATAACTCTTTTTTTCACTTTAACCCGATGTATTCCAGCATCCAGCTGCCATGCACGTGGGCATTGTCAGTTTCACTATAGCTCTGGTGAATTTCAATGGTGAAGTCCTCTGGAAATCTTCAATAATTGTTGTTGATTGCAGATGTGTCTAGTAGTTCCCATTGATTTTGCTTGTAAAGCGGGGAGAATGGCGCTAGGCTTACCGCACCGTGACGTCACTGCTGGAAGATGGCAGGAGGGAGGGGCTACTATATTTGGGCGAAAATGGCCGCTCCCAAACGAAAATTATTGTTTTTATTTTTTTGATTAACGCTAAATTCATTAAATCACCGCAAACATATTAGTTTTAGGTATAAATAATGATCCATTGATTATTCCTTGCTGACCGGATTGCTCCTTTAAAAAGTTAATAAATCATACCAAAAAAAATGTCATTGCCAGTATCAGCATTAATGCCTCTAAGGTTATGTTGGACCAATAAAAATGTATCTTTTTCATGAATTTCTTCTAGAAGCACTTTAGTTGTTTTCTTAATATATTCGGGTAAGTTGGCGTTTCTTGTTACATTGACATTAATTTTATGCGATCAAAATATCCATATTTTTTTAATGTTACGAAGGTAATAAGGTCTTATCCTGGATTCCAATAACACTATTAGCTTCAAATTAAATGCATTTCAGTGACTTCCCTATAAAGGGTTAAAGGTATTAAAGCACTCCAGAGTTTTACAAAACACCCTGTTTAGAAAAGGATTTAAATCCTATTTTAGATTTCTGTTGCTTTTCGCAATTTACTTCTTTATGTGAGCAAAAATTACATTTTGATTAATTTTCTTCTTAAATATAACTTTTAATTTTTATAAATGACTGAAGTGAAAGAACATGTGTTTGGTTTGATCCCAGCAGATCGTCCCCTGCAGCCTTTGTGTCCCTGGCAGCTATTCTCATCATGGCGAGTTTTAAGCTTCGGGGCTTAAATAAAGAGACCGAATCCCAACAGGTGGCCCCGACCCGTTAGGTTTGATGGACGAATGACAGGCGCCTCTGCAGCAATGTCACATTGCGATGTTAAAGTCACCAAAGAATTCAGTCCTGTGTGTAAATTTAAGTTCTTTTTCTTTCTATTTCTTTATTTTTTTGGTGTATTTGCTTCACTCAGCCCTAAGTAAATGTCTTTGTTTCTTGAAAATGAAAGTATAAGTAGTTTTCAAATGTTTTTGGGATGTTTTGTTCAAATATTTAAAGCATAAAGAAATTTCATTATAGTTGAGAGGTCCAGCATTGCTGCTCTGCTTAGACCTTTTTCACCTCCTTTGCCCTCAGAACCCAAAAAGAAAATGAAGTGGATCACATGAACCAACCCAAAGATCTTCTGCACTAAAGGCCTGGTTATCCTCCCTTAGCAGCGTGTCTCAATGAATTTGTTGCAGATATTTTTGATTTATGCCCAATATTGAAGCGTGGTCTGTGCTATGTTATTCCACGCCACAACGCCAGAGGGCCAATCAGGAACTAGCTTTTGGTCTAGATACGCCGAGGCGATGAGGAAGTGGAGGCAAGTTTGTTTGACAACGGAGGGACATGAGGGCCAAAAAGAGCGGGGATCCAGGTGGAAAAAGGGTCCCAGCGTTCTCTCACACCTCGCTCTGCTAGCTGCTCCATCTTTACGAATCGTTTTCCACAATGGCGGTCAGACAAACAAAACAAGCCGGTAAGGAACCAAACAGGAAATACGCATAGTGTAGAGCAGATATAGAACTGACCAATCAGAGGCCTCCTGTACGCATAGTGTAGAGCAGATATAGAACTGACCAATCAGAGGCCTCCTGTCTGCCGTCACCTACAATTTTGGGGAGGTGCAACAGAGAGTCTGCCTTAACTGTATAGCATGGAGGGGGCAGCATCATGCTGTGGTTCTGGTACACTAAACAGACTGGGTGAAATGATAATCACTTCATTAGTTTAACTTAAAGGGGAACACTGTTTTTTAACGGCGGATGTCTGGGGGACAGTGATTGGCCTACATGTTCTGAATGCTGGCGTGCCATAAAGAATAAATGATGAACAGTTTAGTTTGCGCCTTCAAGTCGTTGCCCATAGGAAGACGCTACTTGGATATAACCTAACGGAATACCTTCAGAACGGCTCCAAATGACACAAAACTCATATGGGTGAGTAGAACATGATGGAATAACGTAAAATCAAAACAATGGTGTTCCCCTTTAAGCCGGGCGTACACTGTGCAATATTTTCCATCGTTCCAAGCAGCTGAAGCTGTACGATGAAACTGCAGGGTTTAAAAGTTCGCAGCGCAGGATGTTTGTTCTCACACTGTACGACCCGACGCTCTGATGCGACCTTACAACGGCCGACATAAATTCTAACATGTTTGATTTTCTTTCGACCTTTAGATTCCTGATCGGGAGGTGGTCATGAGAGGCTGATCGCCCCTCATTACCTCCGTATTGTTGGGATCTGGAGCTGTACCACCTTCCTCCAGCAGAGTGCGCCGTGGGTCCTCCTGAGCTGAGCCTCCAACACACCTGTGGCCGATCTCATCATCAGAAGACCCACCACTATATAACCTGCCTTCAGACCTTGCCTCAACGCCGCAGTGTTGATCTAGTTTGGTTAGCAACCAGAGCCTAGTAAACCTGAGAATCTTTGCTATCTCCTGTTGAGATAAGATTCTAACTCTTCCTTGTTTTTGCCTCACAGGAATCCTGTCTCTTCGTGAAGCTCTGGATGAGCTTAACCTGCCTAGCCTGCCCTCGTGAGCCAATTCTGAAGACTCTTCTCTGGATTCCCTTGCAGCTCTTGGCTAAGAGCTGGAAACCCAAATCAAGGTCTGCCCTCAAAGTCAGAAGTAAGACGCTGAAACAGTTATTGGACTCTGCTGAACAAACAGTCTCTGGACCCAACAGTTTCCTCTCTCAAAGAGAAACCCGGACTCCTTCAAGGTATTCATCAGCAAACTCAAAGACTAATAACCCTTCAGTCCATGTGCTAACTGAACTGTCATCCCTGCAGACTCCAGTGAACCTGCCCCCAGGCCCGAACCAGTTCCTGTGCAATATTCATGTGCTTGTGTTAACAATAAACCTTGTTAAACTTTTCATCAGCCTCCATGTGTGTTCTGCATATTGGGTTTACTCTGTAACCAATCATGACACGTATACTACACAACGAAGGGGAGTGGCGGTGGGGATGGGTTAAATGCAGAGAAGTAATTTCCCTCTGGGATTATTAGAGTTTATTAAAAAAATCAAATAAAAAACGATGCTGAAACTCAGCCCGATCGAAAAATTATTGCACGACTAGAGATTCGTACTACAGCCTTGCAGCAAGAAAGTTCCTGGTTTGATTCCCGGCCCGGGGTCTTACTGCATGGAGTTTACATGGAGTTCTCCCTGAGCATGCGTGGGTTCTCTCCGGGTACTCTGCCTTCCTCCCACAGTCCAAAAACATGACTGTTAGGTTAATTGGCTTCTCTTAATTCTCCTTAGGTGTGAGTGTTTGTGTGAATGGTTGTTTGTCCTGTTTGTCTGTGTTGCTCTGCGATGGACTGGAGACCTGTCCAAGATGGACCCTGCCTCTCACCAGTAGACAGCTGGAGATAGGCACCAGCACCCCCAGCTGGGATAAGCGTGACACAAAATGGATGGATGGACTGGAGAATTGGCCTGAAAAGGGCCAAAAGTCGTACAGTATAAGCTCGGCTTTAGGTTCTGTTAAGTCGTCTCTAAACTCCAGCCTAAAGCTGAAGATGTGCACCTAAAGGGAAAACGGCTCCGACATCCAGGAAGCTTTGAGGAGCCTGTGAAAAAGACAGAGTCCCACCCTGACGGGGTGACATTTCTCAACCAAGAAGGATTTTTCTGTCTGTGAAAAAATATGATGTAAGAGGAGCATCAGTTCAACCAATCAAACTGTTTCTGAAGATTCCCTGTAATCAAGAAATGTTTCTTATCGCTGCTGACGTTTTGATTTATCTCTGAAGTCTTTAAGGTCAGAGGGGCCTCCATGCCATCGCCCTAATCTGTTTGCTCTCTCTGCACATCATCTAGATTTAGGCTTAAACTTCTATTCTGCCATATTCTATTGGACTTCTAATCTATTGGATTAAAGTCCAGAGATTTGTGAATCTTCTGGTTTTAGCTGCACATATTTTAGCCTCTGTAGACGCCAGAAATCCGCAGTAACGTCACCTAAACAACTCAAATCAAACGTGGTGAAATCAATCCCTTCAGGAGGTAAAACTGCTCTAAACAGCAGAAGCTCTGGCAGTAATACAGCCTGGAAATGGATGTAAACCTTTGATCGATCTTATCAACGTAACGAAAAGAAGCAGATGGAAAAGTGTCTCCACCAGAAGGAGGAGATGCTACATCCAGCAGCCTGATGACCCTCTGACCTCCACATCTGGATGTGTCCCTAAACAGGAATCTCCGTACCTTCTCCATGGCTGCGCTCGCGTCCATGTTGTCCTCCTCCTCCTCCTGGGTTCTCGCTGCCTCTGCTCTTCCAGGACAATGAGGCTTTAAATTCCTCTCCTGTCCACCACACTTCCTCTCTCCCCGCCCACAATCGCTCCCGCTGCCCTGCAGCACTTTTCACCAGCCTGCCTCTTCATCCACTCCCTGCTTCTTGTTAAACGTCTTTTCTTTGAATTATTTCTGTCTGGAAGTTAAAAGCAGCTAAATAACGTCCCCTTCGTTGCATTAAGCTGTAATTTTTCTGCTTTTTTCCTCTGTTTTCTCTCCCCTCATCACTCCCGGCTTGTCCGGCTGCCAGCTCTTCATCTCCTCCCTCTGCAACATGAACCCAGCAGGCTTCTTGCTCCAACATGCTGCAGTGGGAAAGTCAAACAGAAGAGGCTGTCAGACTTTACCTCTGCTCGGCGTCTAAATTCACAGAGGGGTTGCCACGTTGGTGCAGCGAGGTTAAAGGTCTCAAACACAACAGCTCCACTGTCTCCACTCAGCAGACCAGTAAAGTGGGCCTGTGCTGGATGGAAGGACTACCTGGGGCAGTGAGGCCAGACCAGACTGTTTGTGTTTTGAACAAAGACTGAATGACTCCCCTTTTGCACCGTTACAGCCAATCAGAGCAAGCCTAGAAACTCCTCATCCAATCAGAGCTTTAGAAAGCTTTCAGTGAAGCTCAGAAGAACCTTGAACAAGAAGGAAGAAGAGAACATCTTGTTTTTTTAACCCATTTTTTCCAAGGTGAGAAAAACAAGATGTTCAATGATTCGATCCCTCTAAAAATGTTCCGATTCCGAATCTACAGAGTGGGAATCTTGAGCCTTCTAATAGAGATGTTTATTTCTAAAGATGATCCCACAAGTTCAGGTTATTATCAAATAATGTTTATCCGGTAACAACAAGGGCAAATTAAATTCTATTCAGTTTATTTCTATAGCTCCAATTCACATCATGTCATCTCGGACCCGTCCAGGAAACACACAGCCAGGCAGACGAGCTCCGAGCCAGCTCCCATGTCAGAGGATGAAGAGAGCACATCCAGTTAGTCACAGTCAGAGAAACAGGACTACACTGGAAAACAGGCCAAGCTCCAACATCTAGAAACAAAGGTGTTGATGGCAGCAGCACAGCTGATATTTCTCTCCAGGATGGAGTCACAGCCAAACAGGAACAGACCAGATGAAGCTACTATGAGAAAAAGCAGAGAGAGCAGAACGTTGGAGATTGAACTAACAGATTCTGCAGAGTGGGAGAATAGAGATAGAATGAAGCAGAATGATGAAATGGGGGTCTAAATAAAGGTTTTTCTTTAAAAAAAACAACAAAAGGTTCTGGTATTTTCTAGAAGCTTTTAATTTGAAAAAGCTCTTTTAAAGCCAGTGGGGAATTTAGTTAGATTTTGGTTGACTTTGAATTTGTACTTCTAAGATACACTATATTGCCAAAAGTATTTGCTCACCTGCCTTGACTCACATATGAGCTTAAGTGACATCCCGTTCCTAATCCATAGGGTTCAATATGACGTCGGTCCACCCTTTGCAGCTAGAACAGCTTCAACTCTTCTGGGAAGGCTGTCCACAAGGTTTAGGAGTGTGTTTATGGGAATTTTTGACCATTCTTCCAGAAGCGCATTTGTGAGGTCGCACACTGATGTTGGACGAGAAGGCCTGGCTCTCAGTCTCCGCTCTAATTCATCCCAAAGGTGTTCTATCGGGTTGAGGTCAGGACTCTGTGCAGGCCAGTCAAGTTCATCCACACCAGACTCTGTCATCCATGTCTTTATGGACCTTGCTTTGTGCACTGGTGCACAGTCATGTTGGAAGAGGAAGGGGCCAGCTCCAAACTGTTCCCACAAAGTTGGGAGCATGGAATTGTCCAAAATGTCTTGGTATGCTGAAGCATTCAGAGTTCCTTTCACTGGAACTAAGGGGCCAAGCCCAGCTCCTGAAAAACAACCCCACACCATAATCCCCCCTCCACCAAACTTTACACTTGGCACAATGCAGTCAGACAAGTACCGTTCTCCTGGCAACCGCCAAACCCAGACCCGTCCATCAGATTGCCAGATGGAGAAGCGCGATTAGTCACTCCAGAGAACGCGTCTCCACTGCTCTAGAGTCCAGTGGCGGCGTGCTTTACACCACCGCATCCGACGCTTTGCATTGCACTTGGTTATGTATGGCTTGGATGCAGCTGCTCGACCATGGAAACCCATTCCATGAAGCTCTCTGCGCACTGTTCTTGAGCTAATCTGAAGGCCACATGAAGTTTGGAGGTCTGTAGTGATTGACTCTGCAGAAAGTTGGCGACCTCTTCGCACTATGCGCTTCAGCATCCGCTGACCCCGCTCCGTCAGTTTACGTGGCCTACCACTTCGTGGCTGAGTTGCTGTCGTTCCCAAACACTTCCATTTTCTTATAATACAGCTGACAGTTGACTGTGGAATATTTAGGAGCGAGGAAATTTCACGACTGGATTTGTTGCACAGGTGGCATCCTATCACAGTTCCACGCTGGAATTCACTGAGCTCCTGAGAGCGACCCATTCTTTCACAAATGTTTGTAAAAACAGTCTGCATGCCTAGGTGCTTGAATTTATACACCTGTGGCCATGGAAGTGATTGGAACACCTGATTCCAATAATTTGGATGGGTGAGCAAATACTTTTGGCAATATAGTGTATAACAACACAAAGTCACTGTGCGGTGATTTGCAAATATCCATCATTTTTGTCTTCCTTTTCCTTTAAATCATAGTCAGGATTGTTTAGGCAGACAGTGATTTATGGGGAAAAAATTTAAAAATCTGATTTTTTTTTTTCAAAATAAATTGGGAGATCTAACTTAATTTCAGAGCCTAAAGCATTTTTTTTTCACAGACATAACCTCTTTAATAGATTTGTGGGGCTTTTTAGAAAACAATCATCAATTAAATTGTTCTGATGATGAAGTAAAAAATCTTGGTGTTATTTTTGATCAGGACCTTTCATTTAAATCCCAGATCAAAGAGGTTTCTAGAATTTCCTTCTTTCATCTGAGGAACATTGCAAAAATTAGAAATCTCCTGTCCATGGGTGAGGCTGAGAAACTAGTCCATACATTTGTTACTTCAAGGCTGGACTATTGTAATTCTTTACTATCAGGAAGTCCACAAACTGTAGTTAAAAGCCTTCAGCTGATCCAAAATGCTGCAGCCAGAGTTCTGATGAAAATGAAAAAGAGAGATCATATCTCTCCTATCCTGGCTTCTCTTCATTGGCTTCCTGTTAAATCCAGAATAGAATTTAAAATCCTCCTTCTCAGATATAACGCCTTAAATATTTAAGTTATTTTCCATATTTATGCTGCTATAAGTTTAGGCTGCTAGAGGACGTAGGGACCACTTTCCATCTTTCCGCTTTATTCTGCCTCTACTCTCCCCTTCTGCATTATTTGTTAGTTCAACGCCTAACTTTATGTTATCTCTCTTTTATCCCCTTTGATATAAAAATTGTCTCTTAGTTTAACTGCTTAACTGTTTCTTTTCTAAAAACAAAAGCCGCCTATGGAGCTAGTTAACCGTTACCTTTTGCATCTTTGTTCAGAATGATGTGTGGTATTTGTGTTGTTCCACTCATGGCGTTTTCCATTTATACCATAAAGTCACATATTCTGAGCAGACCACCTTCTATCTGTGTGCTTTGTCCCTTATCGGGTTTTTAGATAACTGCTTTTCTACTGAGCTGTGGATTTCTGCAGCTCTCTCGTTCATCGTGGGAATCTTGGCTGCTTCGCTGATTAAAGTGGACGTCTTTGTCTTCGTAAAGTTACGGCTCAGGTAGCTCATGAGTCGGCCCTTTTTGTAGACTTGGTGTTCCTAGACCAGTCCAACCTATTATTAAAGTGCACTCCCAGGTACTTTTACTCCTCCATCGTATCTACAGACACCCCCTGGATCGCTGTTTTGTAACTGAAAGCAGAGCATGTAGAAAAGGGCGGTCAGATTTCATGATTTAACGTTGTAAAAAATTCCAATATGACATATAATTTATTTTCCTTCACTTTTACAGTTCTCAGTTTAAAAAAAAACTCTGACAACAATTTATTTATTTGTGTCTGAGAGTGAACATTTTGAAAAGGCTTAAGGTGGCGGTTACCTGTGCTCTGGGGTGTAAGTGGTGAAAACATGGGTATTTTAACAAGTTTACTAAGATATGTCTGCAGTTGGTCCATATCAACTTGTTTTATAGAACAAACTTAGGTTTTATCAAAATTGATGTTGACTTTCTTAGAATAGAATAGAAAAGAATAGAAAATCCCTTCATTTTCCCACAATGTGGGATTCTGGTGTTTACAGCTGCAAAAAGATTATAGAAAAAATATCACACATATGTAGACCTTAGAAACCTGTATGAGAATAACATAATAATGAAGAGTTCCTGCATTTCTTTAAAAAATCTAGATATTAATCTTTGGTCAGACTGTACATTTATTCATATCATATATTTGTGTTTCATGTTTGTTCTCATCAAAAAAAAAGTGAAACAAAGCAGAGCGAGTTTACTAAGGCCAGCCTTTAGTTACATCTGTTCCCGGGAAAAATAACCTTACGTCACAAACCCCGCCCAAGCTGAAAGAGATGTCGGTTTATTTAGTTTCTGTGGCAAGCTGTTTTGACATTTATTAGAAGTGCTGTCCTCTATTGTTCCATTTGTATAAATAATTGTAGAAATTCTTCAAAATTAATCAAAATTCCTACTAGCCAGAAATGTACGTTTAGATATCATAAATTACATTGTTGCTTGTAAAAATTACATTTCAGGCTTCTGAAAAAATGTAATTGTACTAGTAAGAAGGAAGTAGAAATATAGTTTAGATTTCTTGATATTTGAATTATTTATTTTTGACATCTGAAATAATAATTGTGACTAGCAGTGACCTTTTATGGAGATCTGATAGTAGACTTCATCCTCATGGCAGCCTGAAATGTAATTTTTGATAGCAAAAATGCAATTTAGGATATCTAAATGTACATTTCTGACTAGTAGGAATATAGTTTTGAGTAGGAAGAATCTTATTTAAGAGATCAACAAATGGAACAATTGAGAAGACAGCGCTTCTATTAAATGCCAAATTGGCCTGCCCAACCGGTTTCATTTCAAGGCCACGCCTCGTAGAAAACCACCAACCAATGGGAAGCCCGGACGCCAGGGCTCTGTTTCAATATTCATGTGCCTTCGCGGGCTTTGCTAGTCACGTGGTTGTTTCGCGCGAAAAGAGACTCCAGTCAGGAAGGAGAAGAAGCAGCAGACCCACAGCAGCGCAGCAATGGCGGTGAGTAAAAAACAGTGAAATATGCTTTTATTGGGTTTTATTGTGTAACCTCTGGGTTTAGTTTGTGCTAAAACAGATAAATAAACCTAGATAGTAGGTGTAGCTTCAGTTTATCCGCAGTTATCTGTGTTTTAGTTGCTTTGCTGATAATAATGGAGAGATTTGAATTGGTTAAAATGTCCGTTTAGTTCAGGATTTCTTGTTAAAATCCTTTTTTTCTGATGAAGGTTCTGGTGTTTTGATTTAATGTATGATTTAATCTGTAATCTTTAGTCAGGAGGGATGTTTTAAAGGGTGAGCTGCCATGTGGCTGCTGATGGCATCCCATATAACAGACTAAAAGCATCCACTCTGTTTCCCACATGGGTGTTTTATTGGTAAATATGGGCTAATCTGATGCTCCTATGAGGGTTTGGATCAGTCAGGAATAAAAATAATGAAAAGGCTGCACGTGTTTCTGGGTGAAGCTAAAGGTTCACCTAAAAAATGCATAAAATTCACACAGTTTGAAACGAGATAAAAAATCAGAGCAGTATGTAATAAGGGAAATCAGCACTTAAGTCGATTCTTAATAGAATTTTCTATGATAAATCTTTAAGGAAATAAAACAAATTCTGTTAGAAATCAATAAATTTGATTTAAAAAAAACAGTGGATTATTTAATCTAATTTTAAAGTATGATTATAAGTGTGTATGCATGTGCATATACACACATACTCATTTACATGCGAAGTGCATGGATATAAATTAGCAGATTTAGGTGTGTATTAATACCTTCCCTCTGACATCATTGATGACCTCACAGCAGTCTGGTAGGTGGCGGTAAGCGCACCTTAAGCTGGTTTCTATCCTTCAATTAAAACATTTTTTCATGATTCTGATCACATTTTGGTTTTGTTCCTAAAGTGGAACAAAACAACAAAAAATGTTATTTTATTCTAAAACTTGTATTTGAAACTTTAGCAAATTGTATATTCCTGAAATCCTTTTTTTTCCCGTTATTGTTGCAAGCACCTTTTGTTAATGGAAAGTCAAAGAAAAAGTTTAAAACCAGAAATTAATCTTTTCCAGATTAAGTTTTCACGAATTAGACCTTTAAATTGAATTTTGTGGATCAGATTCTGTGAAGACGATCGACACGCAGAAGAAAAATGCAAACGAACGAAAGCAACGACCTCACAGCTCAGAGTTAGAATTTTAATGAAATCACATCAGCTTTTAAAGTCAAAGCAGCTGAAATGTGTTCAGAATAATTCCCAAGGCTAAACCCAGGAGGTGCATCGAAACATTCAGTAAAATAATATATTTTTTGAATGATTTACATAATTGGAAAATAATTACTGATCAGATTGTTGATTGGAAACTATAACAGATCCTATAAAAACATTAGAAGTAGCTCTAGATGTAGCACGCCGTTAGCCGCAGAGATGCAGAGCTAATAGCTACAGTGGGGCAAAAAAGTATTTAGTCAGCCACCAATAGTGCAAGTTCTCCCACTCAAAAAGACGAGAGAGGCCGGTAATTTTCATCATAGATATACCTCAACTATGAGAGACAAAATGAGAAAAAAAAATCCAGAAAATCACATTGTCTGATTTTTAAAGAATTTATTTGCAAAATATGGTGGAAAATAAGTATTTGGTCAGTTACAAACAAGCAAGATTCCTGGCTCTCACAGACCTGTAACTTCTTCTGTAAGAGGCTCCTCTGTCCTCCACTCGTTACCTTAATTAATGGCACCTGTTTGAACCCGTTATCAGTATAAAAGACACCTGTCCACAACCTCAAACAGTCACACTCTAAACTCCACCATGGCCAAAACTAGAGAGCTGTCAAAGGACACCCTAAAACAAATTATAGACCTGCACCAGGCTGGGAAGTCTGAATCTGCAATAGGTAAACAGCTTGGTGTGAAGAAATCAACTGTGGGATCAATTATTAGAAAATGGAAAACATACAAGACCACTGATAATCTTCCTCGATCTGGGGCTCCACACAAGATCTCACCCCGTGGGGTCAAAATGATCACAAGAACGGTGAGTAAAAATCCCAGAACCACACGGGGGGACCTAGTGAATGACCTGCAGAGAGCTGGGACCAAAGTAACAAAGGCTACCATCAGTAACACACTACGCCGCCAGGGACTCAAATCCTGCAGTGCCAGACGTGTCCCCCTGCTTAAGCCAGTACATGTCAAGGCCCGTCTCAAGTTTGCTAGAGAGCATTTGGATGATCCAGACGATGACTGGGAGAATATCATATGGTCAGATGAAACCAAAATAGAACTTTTTGGTAAAAACTCTACTCGTCGTGTTTGGAGGAGAGAGAATGCTGAGTTGCATCCAAAGAACACCATACCTACAGTGAAGCATGGTGGTGGAAACATCATGCTTTGGGGCTGTTTTTCTGCTAAGGGACCAGGACGACTGATCCGTGTGAAGGAAAGAATGAATGGGGCCATGTGTCGTCACATTTTGAGTGAAAACCTCCTTCCATCAGCAAGGGCATTGAAGATGAAACGTGGCTGGGTCTTTCAGCATGACAATGATCCCAAACACACCGCCCGGGTAACGAAGGACTGGCTTCGTAAGAAGCATTTCAAGGTCCTGGAGTGGCCTAGCCAGTCTCCAGATCTCAACCCCATAGAAAATCTTTGGAGGGAGTTGAAAGTCCGTGTTGCCCAGCAACAGCCCCAGAACATCACTGCTCTAGAGGAGATCTGCATGGAGGAATGGGCCAAAATACCAGCAACAGAGTGTGAAAACCTTGTGAAGACTTACAGTAAACGTTTGATCTCTGTCATTGCCAACAAAGGGTATATAACAAAGTATTGAGATGAACTTTTGTTATTGACCAAATACTTATTTTCCACCATATTTTGCAAATAAATTCTTTAAAAATCAGACAATGTGATTTACTGGATTTTTTTTTCTCATTTTGTCTCTCATAGTTGAGGTATATCTATGATGAAAATTACCGGCCTCTCTCATCTTTTGAAGTGGGAGAACTTGCACTATTGGTGGCTGACTAAATACTTTTTTGCCCCACTGTAGCAGACGCAGGGAACTGTTTTAAACGGACGCTTTGATCCTATTTTAGTCATCAGAGGTGATATTGATGACATATTCATGATCAATCCCTTAATGGAATAAAGTATATAGTACCTTTATGTTGGCATCTGGTTAGCTAGCATGCAGTTAGCGTATGGTACCCACTAGCTTCTTCTGGTTGGCTTTTAAAACGTGTGATTATTAGAAATTATCTCAAATTAATTAACTGGAAACTGTTTCTCTGTGGCAGATAGACTGGATACCCCAGTCTCCCTTTTTGGGAAGAAATGTTGGTTTTCCAGGATGGCTGGGGCCTTGGTAGCCCAGCCAGGAGGCTAGCTGTTAGTTTGGTGACGTCTGATTGTTCATCGGGTCGATTGGCTGTTGGCTCTGCAGCTGTTTGCTTCTGGACAGCAGGCCTTGGTTCACTTTGATCAGACTTAGAATAATATTCCTTCCCAATATGGCCTCCTCCAGGTCGACCAAACCTCTGTGGGATAGCAGGGCTTTTAGAGGGAAAATACATTTCATCCTTTCATCCGTCGTGTAAATATTTCCCTCATCCATGTGGATCTTAACTGGTTTTGTTTTCCAGGATTCCTCTGAATCGTTCCACATGGCCACCAGCCCCAGCCGAGCCTCCAGGAGAGGAGACCTGACCTCCAGCCCTGGGCGGGACCTCCCTCCCTTTGAGGATGAGTCCGAGGGGCTGCTGGGGGACGGCCCCCTGCCTGAGGAAGAGGAGGCAGACGGGGAGGATCTGATTGGCGACGGAATGGAGAGGTAGGGACCGGGTTCTGGCACGGATCAGAAACCTGGTGGGTGGATCGTAACTGTGAGCTGCTCCTCCAGGGATTACCGTGCCATCCCGGAACTGGATCAGTACGAGGCAGAAGGTTTGGACCTGGATGACGAGGATCTGTCGGAGCTGTCACCCGGTGCCCGGGCTGCTGCAGAGGAGGCGATGAGGCGGAGGGACAGGGTGCAGGGAGAGGGGAGGCTGAGGAGAGGACTCCTTTATGGTGAGAAGAACCAGAATGATCTCAAACCTCTCCAGGCATCAGCAGGATGCAGACTGACGCCGTTTGTTCCTTTCAGAAAGCGAAGACGAGGACGACGAGCGGCCTGCGGCGAGGCGAAGGCGGCTAGCGGAGCGCGCAGCTGAGGGCATCACCGACGGAGACGACGAAGAGATGATCGAGAGCATCGAGAACCTGGAAGACATGAAGGTTTGTGAAGTTCAAGCTTCCAGGCCTTTCTGAGCCGCTCTGGTTCTAACCGGATCCTGACCCACAGGGTCACACCGTCAGGGAGTGGGTCTCCATGGCGGCTCCTCGACTCGAGATCTACAACCGCTTCAAGAACTTCCTGCGGACCCACGTGGATGAAAACGGCCACAACGTCTTCAAGGAGAAGATCAGCGACATGTGCAAAGGTAGTTTGGTTTCCTGGGTTCGGCTGTTTGACGAGTTTCTGTTCTGGAAAAAACAACCCGCTGTTTGTCGTCCCGCTGTGTGCAGAGAACAAGGAGAGTCTGGTGGTGAATTATGAAGATCTGGCGGCCAGGGAGCACGTTCTGGCCTACTTCCTGCCAGAGGCCCCCACCGAGATGCTGAAGGTGAGCGCCGTGGTTCTGCTTCCGGTTCTGGATGGAGAGCGGGGGGCTGTGTGTGGCTAACTGGACCATCTTATGTCTTCACAGATTTTTGATGAAGCAGCCAAAGAAGTGGTCCTCGCCATGTACCCGAAATACGACCGCATCGCTCACGAGATCCACGTCCGCATCTGTAACCTGCCGCTGGTGGAGGAGATCCGGGCTCTCAGGTTCTCCCCCCTCTGACCCCGACATCCACCCAGGCCTCCGCCATCGCTTTAGAGCGGCACTAGAAAGCAGGAGCAGATTAGCGACCAGGCGTTTAGCCAGAAATATTCTGTAGGGCGTCCATCTTGGTGCATCACATCTGTAGGCTCTGTCGACAGAGCCCTAGCAGACGAGCTAACGTTAGCCCCGACTGAGGTCCGCTGATTGCTTCGGAAATGTGCTTTTATATTGCGCATTAAATCAGTAAATGTTCCATAAAGTGAAGCTTAAATTATGATTTCTCGCCTCAAATGATCTTAAAACTTATTTTATTGAATAAAGGCAACAGAAAAGAGAACTTTTAACTTAATACTCTGAGCTCTGTGAGCGCTAACCTGGAAGCTGCTGCCGCAGTGCATGCTGGGACAGCTGTCAGTCTGGAGAACGGACAAGTCTGCTCTTTTCTAGTGAACTGGAACAGCACTAGGGCAGAGGCTGATGGCGTTTCACGAGGACACGAGATTTAGATTTATTTATTGGTTCGACAGGGTCAGTGTACATTAATAGGAATCGTGCAAATGCTCCAGAATTATCCAACAGGCTCACTTGTTTCCCTGGACAGATGCTAAAATCGTCGACCTAAAAACACAACAGTAAGAGTTTTACAATGAAAAATACAAATATAAACTATAACTCTTCAAAACTTGTTTAAAAATACAGAATAAATGTTCAGTTGACTACAGATTTTAGGCCACCTTATTTTCCCGACTATAGGGCGCGGGTTTTATATATACAGGTACATATCCTCTACTACGTTTAAATACCTCTACTGCGTATTTAAAAATAGAGCGGGAGTAAAACTGAGTATGATTGAGCTTTATTCATGTATTTATTACAGAGTATTAATCAAACCCATCAAAGTCATCATCCTCTGTTTCTGAATTAAACAGCTGCGCTAAATTAGACATGCCAATTTCCCCTTCTTCGCTGTCAGAGTCACTTTCCGTGCCGGGCGGCTCCTCGGAAATGATGCCGGCTTTTGCGAAAGCTCGAACAACAGTGCCAGCAGACACGTCAGTCCAAGCATCTACAATCCATCCGCTAACGGTGGCGTAACTTGCCCGGCGCTGCCTTCCACTTTTCGTGAAACTGTGGTCTCCGTCTGTCATCCACCGATGTCGAGCAGTTGACGTTCGTTCCGCTAGCGTTGCTGCTTTTAGTCGAACAGTGACCGTCGAAACGCTGGCCCCACTCGATGATCCACCGCTCGAGTCTTTCCTCCAACTCGCCTTATGTCCGCGGAAACTCAGCTGCATCTTCTTCACCCGCCGGAGTTCGTTTTCCATCTTCCTCTGCTTGCGAACCATCGATTCATTATTCTTGAATTCTCTCGCGGCTGCTCGGTTTTCCATGTTCCTCTGCGTAGCTGACAGCCTTCAGTTTAAACTGTGCTTCATAGGCGTGTCTCTTTGCCATTTTCAGGGTCATTATGACAACAATGTTCTGCATAAAGCACATACCTGTTCTTTTATACACAAGCCACGCCCACACTTCCCCCTTTAACGTTCTCATGGTGGTGTCAACAACGTCCGCGGTAACAACACACATAGGGCGCACCGCACATTTTGAGGGAAAAAGATGTTTATATGCGCCTTATATTAGCGAAAATACGGTAATAGAATGAGAATGAACAAGTACACATGTTGAGAAACAGCCAAAGACTGAAATGAACAATTATTATGACATCTATGATGTTTGTTTTAACTGACCTCCTCTTGGCTCCTCCCCCTCAGGCAGCTCCACCTGAACCAGCTGATCCGAACCAGCGGCGTGGTGAGCAGCTGCACCGGCGTGCTCCCTCAGCTCAGCATGGTCAAGTACAACTGTAACAAGTGTAACTTCGTGCTGGGGCCGTTCTTCCAGTCCCAGAACCAGGAGGTGAAGCCGGGCTCCTGTCCAGAGTGTCAGTCTCAGGGGCCCTTTGAGATCAACATGGAGGAGGTGAGCTGCTCCGAGTCCAAAGCGTCGGTAGAACTGCTGAGTTTAAGCCTTCCAGTAACGGCGAGTCTCCCTCCTTCAGACGGTGTATCAGAACTACCAGCGGATCACCATCCAGGAGAGCCCTGGAAAGGTGGCGGCCGGCCGCCTGCCGCGCTCCAAGGACGCCATCCTGCTGGCTGACCTGGTGGACAGCTGCAAGCCTGGAGACGAGATCGTAAGTGGCTCTGACCCAGGAAGTAGGTCGCTCCCCGGAGTGGGCGGAGCTTCTGTGGTCACGTCCCGTCCTTCTGTCCCTTCAGGAGCTGACGGGAATCTACCACAACAACTACGACGGCTCCCTGAACACGGCCAACGGCTTCCCGGTGTTCGCCACGGTGATCCTGGCCAATCACATCACCTGCAGGGACGAGGGCGTGGCCGTGGCGGAGCTGACGGACGAAGACGTCAAAGCCATCGTGGCGTTGTCGAAGGACGAGCGGATCGGGGAGAGGGTGAGCAGGGTGCCTCCTGAAGCGCAGCCGATCTTTGTCTCGGGTGAAGCTGACCTCTGACCTCCTCCTGCAGATCTTTGCCAGCATCGCCCCGTCCATATATGGTCACGAGGACATCAAGCGAGCCCTGGCTCTGTCTCTGTTCGGAGGAGAGCCCAAGAACCCAGGTACTGACCCCCCCCCCCCGCCGCTCTGACTCGGTCCGATCCTCGCCGCCTGTTGAATCCATTCAGCAGCCGCTCTGTCTCCTGCAGGTGGGAAGCACAAGGTCCGTGGCGACATCAACGTGCTGCTGTGCGGAGACCCGGGAACCGCCAAGTCCCAGTTCCTCAAGTATGACTCGTCACCTGGCAGACCGCTAGGTCTGAGGTTCTAATCGGGATCAGAAGCCGTTCTAACGTTTCCTCCCGCAGGTACGTGGAGAAGGTGGCGAGCCGTGCCGTGTTCACCACCGGGCAGGGTGCGTCCGCCGTGGGTCTGACGGCGTACGTTCAAAGGCACCCGGTGAGCCGCGAGTGGACGCTGGAGGCCGGGGCGCTGGTGCTGGCCGACCGCGGGGTCTGCCTGATCGACGAGTTCGATAAGGTGAGACATGTTTACTTTGAGGGTATGGGAAACGCCGGACAGATTCAGTTCCAGTGGAAGTTTGGGTCATCAGGGATTCCAGAAAAGTTAAAATCAATCCACTGGACGTTTCTCTTCCATCCAGGAAGCTTTTTCAATTCAAAATGTCAGAAATAGTGTTGAGTTCCAGGTTTTATCCAGCAGCCCAACAAAGCCTGGTTTTAGTTTAGAAAACATGCAAATAGAAACGGATGAACGGGTCCCCCCCCCTTTGGAATGGGGGACGTTTGGCTTCTTTGTTAGCCTGCAATGTTATTTTTAATGTACATTTTAAAAAGAGCAGATTTTAATTTTTTTTAAATATATTTTAAAAATATATTTAAATCCTCTTTCTTTTAATTTTAAATTTTATCTTCATTTTTGTCTTTGTTTGGTTTCAACGTTTTATTTTTATTTTTTTTTCAAAACTGTTTCCAAATAATTAGTTCAGATCTTCTTCAGAAATATTTTTTCCTTTTTATTTTTTTTCAGGGTCAGGGTTCCTATTAACCTGACTCCGCCAGATGGATTTGCTCCGCATATCCATCTGGAAACCTTCCGCTGCAGTAATTTTGGGAAGGGGCGAAAATACTGGTTAGCTGATTGGCCTATGTTGGTGTTAGACGGGCCAAATAAACCAATCAGATCAACGAAGCATATGACGTACTAACAGAGCGATGACGAAGAGGAGCCAATTGATAGATCAAACTCTTGCCGAAACCAGTCGGGAGAAGAGCAAAAACATCTTTTCCTCTGAGAAAAGCCTCCAGAGCAGTGTTTTGCTCTTCTTTCAGTGAAGAAATACTCTGTAATTCCGATAAAACTTGCTCGATAGCCACGCTAACGCTAGTTTCATCGGCTGAAGCCGCCATGTTCTTTAGACTGAACTGTTGTGCTTCTCGTTGCGTCACACCTCAACCCGCCTCAAAGCCAACGCTGATTGGACGTTCGTTTGGTGAACGGCCCAAAATTTCTTCAACGGAGAGTCTCCAGACTGATCTGCGAGTGAAACCTTGAAAGCTCGCGGGATCAGGATGGTCTCACGAGGCTGGGTTCCTAGAGCATAAGGCAAGTTAAATTCAAGACTTTTTAACACTTTTTGAAATAAAAATTTAAGACCAAATTCAAAATAAACACAAGAAAAAAAACCTGCTTGTGACAACTAAACCCAAAGGTTTATTTTAACATAAACCACTGCACTAATGTTTCAAATGTTGAAAAGCTTCCCATACAGGAAGAAAGCTAAAAACACACAAATGACAGATATATTTTAACTATTATTTAACTGAATTCACAAACTTTGTTTTAGCAGGGAACAAAACAAATCAGTTTTAAAGCCACAACATAACCAGTGCTAAGTCTTTTTGCAGCTATTTTTCTTTGTATGGTTTTCTTAGTATGTTTGATTTGGTGATAAGTGGAGGCGTTGCAGAGACAAGGGAGGAACTAAACTGAGAAATACCGGCGGTTTCTCGGTAACTAAATTTTGACGCTTTGTGTTTCGCGCTTCGCATGTGCGAGTCCACTGCCTTAATTCCCATCGTTCCCAGCTTGAATTGAATGGTACTGGTTTTAGCCATGGAGAAACCTCTTGGCTGGAGACAATTTTGGTTACATTTACACTTGCTCATATTTTCCAGACAAAAAGTTAATTGAGCATCTCCCAAATGTCCCGGCAGCAACAACGCTTTCATTGGTTCCGCTATCGGGACGGAACCAATAATGGCGAGCTGTTATTTTTATTTTAAATAAAGGTAAATTTTAATGTTTTATTTAGATTACAAAAATAAATCGTAATAAAAATAATCCTTTTTATGATGTTTTAAAAAATTAAGACCTACGAAAGACTGATTTAAGACATTTTAATACCAATTAAGGCCTTAGTTTTATTTTGAAGAATTCAATGCCTTTTAAGACTTTTCAAGGACCCGTGGAACCCTGTTTGTTTCCCGTCTATTTTTCTCTCTGTACTGAAGTTTGACCTCTGACCTCCAGATGAACGACGCCGACAGGACGAGCATCCACGAAGCCATGGAGCAGCAGAGCATCTCCATCTCCAAAGCCGGCATCGTCACCTCGCTGCAGGCCAGATGCACCGTCATGGCCGCCGCCAACCCCATCGGTGAGCGGCGGTTCTGACCGGCAGATGGACTCGAACCATCTGACTACGCCGTTCTCTCTAACCGCTTCGCTCCTCTGCTTCTCTCCAGGCGGCAGGTACGACCCTTCGCTCACCTTTGCTGAGAATGTGGACCTGACGGAGCCCATCCTGTCGCGTTTCGACGTGCTGTGTGTGGTCAGAGACACCGTGGACCCAGTGCAGGTACCAGAATGCTGGAGTCTGATTGGTCGATCAAACGATGTCCGGTTCGAATAGTTGAAACTCTGCTGTTCTCCACCCAGGATGAGATGCTTGCACGCTTCGTCGTGGGCTCCCATATCAAGCATCACCCTAGCAACAAGGAAGGGGGCGTGTCCTTGGAGGATGTGGTTCTGCCCAACTCGTCAGACGTTCCTCCGATCCCTCAGGAGCTGCTGAGGAAGTACATCCTCTACGCTAAAGAACGGGTACGATGGCGCCGAGGTCTGGGCTGGAGGGGGGTGGGTGTTCTGCTCCAGCTGCATTATGGGTAACGACTGTTTCTGTGCAGATTCACCCCAAACTGAACCAGATGGATCAGGACAAGGTGGCCCGGATCTACAGCGACCTGCGGAAGGAGTCCATGGTGAGTCGACCGTCTGGAAGAAATTTTGTTCCTTCGTTTCAACCAAAAAAAAATTTACTTTTTTTTTTTTTTTTTTCCCCAAAAAAATTTTTAAAAATTGGGAAAATCGATGGAATCCAGAAATTAAACTTCTAAAAACATTTTATTTAAAAAAAAAAAACATGTTTTTAGGGCACCTTTGCTATTTTATTTCAAATATATTTTTTTTTCTCAAAAATGTTCTATATTTTCAAATTTTTTTTATTTAAAAAAATATATATATTTTTTAGTTTTACTAATAAAATTCTTATTAAATAAAATGTATTTTCGAAAACCTTAACCTGAAAAAAGGAATAATATAATAATATAGGAAAATATAAAATCTGTATTAAAATATTTTTATTTCATATAAAGAAATCTGAGTTACTCTTCTTCTCGACATTTTTTTTATATGAATTTATTCCCAAATTTCCAAGTAAACAAAACATGTTAGAACAAAAACGCTCCAAACTGAATCCTGCTTGGTCCCTCTGAGGCCATCATGTTCTGGTTGGAGCTCCATGAAGCTAAAGTGGTGACGTTTTGCTGCCCCCTGCAGGCCACAGGCAGCATCCCCATCACGGTGCGTCACATCGAGTCCATGATCCGCATGGCAGAGGCTCACGCCAAGATTCACCTGAGGGACTACGTCCTGGAGGACGACGTGAACATGGCCATCAGAGTGATGCTGGAGAGCTTCATCGACACGCAGAAGTTCAGCGTGATGAGGAGCATGAGGAAGGTCTGTGGCTGCTCCTTCTTCAACCCTAGCTCGAATTAATGGAAGAGTCGACAGCCGGACCGACTGCTAGATAGATAGAGGCTAACACTCTTTGGTTCCTGTCCTCCAGACGTTTGCGCGCTACCTGGCGTTCCGCAGAGACAACAACGAGCTGCTGCTCTTCATCCTCAAACAGCTGGTGGCCGAGCAGGTGGCCTACCAGAGGAGCAGGTACGGCGTCCAGAACGACACCGTCGAGATCCCAGAGAAGGATCTGCACGACAAGGTAAGAAGGAAGCGCTCCCCGCCCGCGGCGCCGAGCGGCTGGACGGCCTCGGCTGATGGTGTGCGTTTGTTTCTGCTCTCCTCCAGGCCCGACAGATCAACATCCACAACCTGTCGGCCTTCTACGACAGTGAGCTCTTCCGCTCCAACAAGTTCAGCCACGATTCCAAGAAGAAGCTGATCCTGCAGCAGTTCTGAACCCGGACCCTGGAGAAGCTCAGAGGGAGACCATCCGGGACTTCAGACTTTATCTGAGGGGTACACCTGGAGCGTGGCGACGTCGGAGCTCCCATCAGTTACAGAAGAACAAGAAGAAGGTGTTCTGGAAGAGTTCTGCTGCTCCGTCGTTCCGGCTGTAAATAATTGTACATGTTTGATGTGAGGATTTCTGTTTGTTTGTAGTTTTGCTCAATGAGCAGGAAGTGACTTTTATTGAAGATGAAAAAGAAAAAAAAGTTCCTGTTAGATTGAAGCTGATAATAAATACATTTTCTAAACCATTTCTCTTTATCTCAGCCGTTATTTTCCCAATGAACCAAATGAGTTCATGTGTGTTAAACATTCATTTGAGCTTCTGTTGTTTTTAAAGGAAAAGTCCGCTCATATTCAGATCTCAAACTTCTGAAAGTTCTTTAAATATGAAATTCTTCCATCCTGTTCAATAAATGATCAGTGTTTTTAATTCAGTAATTTTCATGTGAATGTGCTTTACTGGAGGCATCCATGTTTGTCAAAGAACACTACTGCCACCTACTGGTTTGTGACGTCACGGTGCGGTATCGGCTGTTGATCAGTTTCACTATAGCTCTGGTGAATTTCAATGGTGAAGTCCTCTGGAAATCTTCAATAATTGTTGTTGATTGCAGATGTGTCTAGTAGTTCCCATTGATTTAGCTTGTAAAGCGGGGAGAATGGCGCTAGGCTTACCGCACCGTGACGTCACTGCTGGAAGATGGCAGGAGGGAGGGGCTACTATATTTGGGCAAAGATGGCCGCTCCCAGACTCAGTTTTTTTTCTTTTTACTGATTTAAGGCCTGGTTATCCTCCCGCAGCAGTGTGTCTCAGTGAGCTTGTTGCAGATATTTTTGATTTATGCCCAATTTCGAAGCGTGGTCTGCGCTGTGTTATTTCACGCCACAAAGCAAGAGGGACAATCAGGAACTAGCTAGGACTGTGGATGTCCGTGTGTCGGTTTGACGAGCTTGTTCGCCGTCTACAACCCCTGATCCAACGCCAGACGACACACAGTTCACCCGTGAGTGTTCTCCAAAGGCTGGCCGTGACGCTGCGTGTTTTGGCTTAGGGTGCAAACCAACAGACCGTTGCACAGAGCTACAAACGACAGACGACCTGGTTTCTGAGCATAAACCAGACTTAAGAGGTGAAATAACTCTGTTTTTTCCACTTTTACCCGATGTATTCCAGCATCCAGCTGCCATGCACGTGGGCATTGTCAGTTTCACTATAGCTCTGGTGAATTTCAATGGTGAAGTCCTCTGGAAATCTTCAATAATTGTTGTTGATTGCAGATGTGTCTAGTAGTTCCCATTGATTTAGCTTGTAAAGCGGGGAGAATGGCGCTATGCTTACCGCACCGTGACGTCACTGCTGGAAGATGGCAGGAGGGAGGGGCTACTATATTTGGGCAAAAATGGCCGCTCCCAGGCTCAGTGATCGCGATGGAAATAATTTTTTTACTGATTAACACCAAATATATTAAATCACTGTGAACATATTAGTTTTACGTATAAATGATCTATTGATTATTCCTTGCTAAGATTTCTAACTGCCATGCACGTGGGCATTATGTTACAACTTTATTCTCAAAGTACATTAAAAAAAATCTCTAGCCTGGCCCTAATACTTATAGGCCTGTTTAAAATCAAATAAATAAAAGTAAATAAATTGAGATCCAATACTCTGTCATATACTCTTCAGTGCACGCAACCAGTGTCAGTAACACACAGACATCATTAACCCTGTAATGCCAAATGTTTCATATTTGATACATACGGTTTCTGAAATGTTTTGCGTCTGACACCTTTTGCATCATTTAACGGTAAAAACTTTGCTCAAAATCCTATTGTACACAATCAGATATAGCTGATAACAGAGGGCAGAAGACTACATAAAAAATAATTTTGACTTATCGCATAGTAATAAATTATTATCAAAAATGTGTTTGTTTTTTCTTTTTACATATTTTGTTAAAAGGCCAAATAAGGAATTCAAACCAAAAAAAATGAATTTTCTGTTTTATTTTTGGATCGGGCTTTAAAGGGTTAACCACATTAATCAGTTCTCAGGTTTGACATTGTTTCCAAGTCTGAAGACGTTTCTCTTTACTCAGGCGCCACCTAGTGGTTAATATCGCTTATTGCTCTTTTGAAGATCAGATCTTCATACAAATTTATTATAAAACACAGAGATCGGACAGAGGTATGTGAAGAAAAATGCATTAAATACAAACATTACAAAATAAAAAAATTAAAAACATAAACAGTATTTCAAACTGTAAAACATGTTTATTCCATTGTGAAAAACTAAACTTTCATAATTTGAAATCACATTTTGACCGACCAACAACAACAGTAGTTTATATATTCAAAGAGGAAAAAGATGATTTGTTTTATAACTTGTAAACATTTGCAAAAACTATCCAATCTATTTAGTGATAATTCTAAAAGTTGAATTATTTCAGTGTCAAAGCAGCTCTGTGAAGGTTTTCTTAAAATGAAAAAGCATTTCTGGATATGCTTTTTCATTTACAAATTTTACATTTCAAATTGAATTTTCGTATGTCTTTGCTGGGGTACATTTTTGAAAAATAAATCTCAAATGTCTTTTTCTTTTTAATTTTAATTAAGTAAAGGGATGAGCAGTGTTAAAGAAGAAAATGAAAATGCAAACAGGATGATTACTAATTTCATTTATGAGTCAAACAATGCAGCCACATTCTTAAAATGAAAAAGCATTTCTGGAAATGCTTTTTCATTTTAAATATGGTAACGATTTGCTTCCATATTTTAGAGGATGACATGTATCAGTGCTAAAAGTAGCTGCTGTGATAAAGTAAGCGCAACTTCCCTGATTCCAATATCTTCACCAAAACCAGACTAGCTGTTTACAGACTAGCATAATCTAAACACATGACTTTATGCCTGGTTAATTGGCTCCAATGGATGGAAACATCTGATTCACAACTTTGTTTGTATTCATTTGTATTTTTTAAATCTTTTGTGGCATGACATCTGGATGGAAACCTGCTTGTGACAAAACACAGATGTATGTTATAAATGCAAACATCTGGGCCAACCTGAAGCCGGGCACACAGTGTACGATTTTTTCCCTTTTCAGGCCGATTCTCCAGTCGTGGGAGAATATTTTGATCCGGCCGACTTTCAATCTGATCGCATGTCGTGCGTGGTGTAGTGTCCAGGGGGTAACGAGGAGTGATCAGGCTCTCGCGACCACCTCGAAAATCAAACATGTTTAAAATTCAGTCAGCCGTTGTAAGGTGGCATCAGAGCGTCGGGCTGCACAGTGTGAGGATAAACATTGTGAGCTGTAAACTTTTAAATCATGTAGTTTAGTCGTACTATGGAAGCTCATTGGTAGAATTCCCTTATGACAGAAAGAAGGCCATGATTCACACCATTTTATCATCCGGAGGGGGGAAAACATTTAATTACAAAACCGAATTCATACAGCTGTCTTAAACACTTCATGCATCCAGCAATGCATCGTCACAATTCAGTTATTCCCCCAACCTTCAGTCCATTCTAGGCGGCATTTATAGTTTCCACATCGCACTGTGTGGATGCACATGCACGACCGGAAGCTCTTCCTGGAAATCTCTTACTTTATGACCTGATTGCGTGAGAGTCAGCCAGTAAGAACCCTGTTTTTGCCCAGATTCGTACGTGACTCCCAGTATGTAGACGCCCTTCTTACATCCTGCTTACTCTGTGTTGCTAAGTGAGCATGATGTCTGAAACAGGACTACACTACGCAGTACAACTGCTTCCATATTTGGCAAGCCAGCCAGATATTTATATTCTACAGTACAATTTGAGCTGTATCAGCGTGCAATAAATGAAAATATCGCACAGTGGCTGCCCTGCTTTAAAAATTCAGTATATTATGCAGCCTTAAAGGGGCCATAGAGTGCAAATTGTCATAGATGAGTAATGATAGTTCAGTGCCTGAAATGGACGTACAGAGAAGTTCAATATCTTACAATTCCAAACCTTCACCATAAAACGGGCGAATCCAAACAAAGCACCGAGGTGATGTCAATTCGGGGATGTTGCCTTATTTGGTTCTGGCCTGGACTTTTGTCACGTCCCGGTAAGGCAGGCGAAGGGGTGAAGCACGAGCCGCCGGTGTCCAAGGCTACCATCACCGGGACAGATTTGGTCGCTCCGTCCCCCGCTGGCTCCATGCCCCTGCCCACTGGGGTTCCCGGACCAGCCCCGGAGCTGAAAAGTAGGACATCCTACCATATCACCAATTTGATATGGTGCTTGTTGCTATGATGCGTCTTTGCTCAGCAGCTTACCTCATTGTAAACCAACCAATCAGAGCACAGCTCATCTAAATATTCATGATCCAACCATAAAAGGAAGCAACCTGTGGTTTCATTCTAGGGCTTTTAACCAGGCTATTAGGGCTCATAGAACAGCTAATATGCCATTTTCAGCCCAAACAATGTTACACACCCTATTAGAGACCTGAAGGACCAGATACCCTATAGAATCATTCTATGACCGTTTTAATTCTCATGAGCATTTGCAGCTATATCTTTGTCCATATTACAACAGAGCGGCTCCTGTTCTGCGTGGATTGTCATGTGTGTTGTTAAACCTGCTTGCTGGTTAAATCCCTGTCCACATAAATCACAACAAAACGGTTTCTGTCCAGTGTGGATACTCATATGTGTCCTTAAACTTACTTTGTGACTAAATCTTTGTCCACAAAGTTCACAGCCATAAGGTTTGTGTCCTGTGTGAGTTCTCATGTGTGTAATTAGCTGTGTTTTCTGACAGAATCTTTGCCCACAGATTTCACAACAGAAAGGTTTCTCCCCACTGTGGATGTTCACGTGTGCTCTTAAAGTTGACGGATGGCTAAATCTTTGTCCACATAGATCGCAACCAAAAGGTTTCTCTCCTGTGTGAGTTCTCTGGTGTGCTTTCAAGTTTGATAGTTGGACGTATTTTTGCCCACAGATCTCACAACAGAACAGTTTCTGTCCTGTGTGGATTCTCACATGTGTGTTCAAGGCTGATTTTTGGTTAAATTTTTGTCCACATAAGTCACAGCAAAAGGGTTTCTGTCCCGTGTGGATTCGCATGTGTACCCTTAAACTCGGCTTCAGGGTGAATTTTTGTCCACAAACATCACAACAGAAGGATTTCTCTCCGGTGTGGATTCTCATGTGATTGTTCAAATTATGTGTCCGCGTAAAACTTTTCCCGCAAACATCACAACAGGAAGCTTTCTCTTCTTTGTGGATTCTCTTATGGATGCTTAAACTTCCCTTTTCAGGGAATGTTTCACCGCAGTCTTTACACCTAAACATGTTTCCTGTCTGGAATTTCCCTCTTGGGTCGTCGTCGTCCTTCTCTGTAAGACGAGTATCTTCATCATCCAGAGAAGGTGAGGATCCTGTTTCTGGGCTCTCCTTCCAGTCAGCGTTCACGTCCTTAGGTTTCAGTCTAGATTCAGACAAATGTTTCAGCTGAGAGATGCAGGGTTTTACTTCATCTGAGGCAATGAAGCAATCTCCATCATCTTTCACCCTGATGGATTCCTCTCCCAGAACATCTTTGTCTTTAACCTGGTGTTGATGAAGCTGTAGGATCAGAGGGCAATGATCATCATCCACGCTCTCAAAGGGGGAAGCAGCGACTGGAAAACTGATGGTCTCCTCCTTGCTGTTGAGCTGCTCTCTCCTCAGACTGATGCAGACCTCCTCCTGTTCCTCCTTCGTGTGGGGGGGCTGTGGATCAAGCAGCTCAGCACCTACTAGGTGGTCTACAGGGTCCTCTTCTTTAACCACCAGCATCTGCTTTACATCTGCAGGAAACATTGAAATATTTGATGGATATTAGAGAGAACTTTGGCTCAGTCTGGGCATTGTTAATAATAATAAAATAAAATTCCTATTTTAGAGAAGAGCTGTCAAGATCTCTTTATAACCTAAATCTTTATTATTCTCTTCTAAATGACAGACCTGTTTGAGGGTCTAAACATACATGAAAACTCACCAAAAATTGCCCAACAATTGTCCCCTGTGTGAAATATTCCAGGAGTATCCTCCCGCAGCAGTGTGTCGCAGTGAGCTTGTCGCAGATATTTTTGATTTATGCCCAATTTTTAAGCGTAGTCTGCGCTATGCTAGCCTCGTGAGACCATCCTGATCTCGCAAGCTTTCAAGATTTCACTCGCTAAATAGTCTGGAGACTCTCCGTTGAAGAAAATTTGGAGCCGTTCACCAAACGAACATCCAATCAGCGTTGGCTTTGAGGCGGGTTGAGGTGTGACGCAACGAGAAGCACAACAGTTCAGTCTAAAGAACATGGCGGCTTCAGCCGATCAAACTAGCGTTAGCGTGGCTATAGAGCAAGTTTTATCGGAATTACAGAGTATTTCTTCACTGAAAGAAGAGCAAAACACTGCTCTGGAGGCTTTTCTCAGAGGAAAAGATGTTTTTGCTCTTCTCCCGACTGTTTTCGCCAAGAGTAGCCTAGCTTGTGGTCGTGTTTTCGTCGTCGCTCTGTTAGTACGTCATATGCTTCGTTGATCTGATTGGTTTATTTGGCCCGTCTATCACCAACATAGGCCAATCAGCTAACCAGTATTTTCGCCTCTTCCCAAAATTACTTCAACGGAAGGTTTCCAGATGGATATGCGGAGCAAATCCAGCAAATCCATCTTCTGAGTCAGGTTAGCGCTATGCTATTCCACGAAAAAATCCATCTTATTCTGGATTAACACTTGCTCCAGGTCGAGCTAAACCCTCACAGTGTGGCGGGTGCACTAACGTATGCTATTTACGTTAATTGGTTACTACTGGCTTTAGTTAAAGTCACCTTACATTTCCTTAAACCTTCACTAATGTTATGATTATTCCTACTGATGATGTATGAGTCTGTTTCATCGTAATAATTCCTGCCAGTTTCGTGTCAGAATGAATGTTTTTCCAAGTTTTCCAAACGATGCAAAGAGCAGTGTTGCTAACTTAGCACTTTAGTCCTTATATTTAGCCACTTTTCAGACCCCTCTAGCACTTTGATTTCTAAAAAGCTCCTAGCGCCAAATCTAGAGACTTTTTTCTGCTACTGGAGACTTTGGAGACAACATCTAAAAGCAGCGAACTCTGCTCTCCAGAGCAAGTAGATTGGTAACCCCGCCTCCTGCTCTCCTCTATCTTGTCTGCTGTCATGATTCATGCAGCTATTATTTCATCCAAATGAAAAATGGAGAACAGAGAAGGAGATCATGGCTTGTCTACAGTGAAAAGAAGGACTGGGTTATTTACTTTGGCCTTTTTGGAAACACAGGAAGGAGCAATCAGCTAAGTGAGCTTAGTGCTTGGAAAAAATCTTTCATTCCTTTAGAGACAGCATGAAAAGTCAGCTGAGTAAAAAAACATAGAGAGGAAAACAAGAAAAAAACATTTCTCTATCTGTAGATTGGGTCTGTTTCATGTGTTGTCTTCTCCATTCAGAGGGGCCCCTGCCTGTCTTTGCCTACGGCCCCAAATTTCCTAAATCCGCCCCTGTCTAATTATGACAGTTCCTCTGTCAGGATAAAAAGTCCTCTTCATTCTGTAGGTGGCAAAGATGTGGGAACAAAATGAGAGCGGTGTCTCTGGATGTCTGCTCATCTGCAAACATGTGATGATGTAATGATGTGATGATGTGATGATGTAACTAGATGTGAGCCCAGTTTTCTAAGCAGCTGCCTTCTGTAACTAAGCAAAATCTCTGATCTGACCAAGATTATAATTTCTGTTTTCATGTCTCCTGGTTAAATCACACATAAACATTAAAGTGTTATTGAAAGAGTTTGTTCTGGTTGATCTCTGCTAAGGAAAACAACCTGAGAGAGAAACCTTCCAGGAGCAAACACAGAGCTTTCCTTTACACTAACATGGAAACATAGAAACCTTTCAGATGCAGAACTTCTGGCTTTAAAGCAGCTTCCAGGATGTTGGGATGAAGATGATCTCTGTCCTCCATTTTAGTATTTTCTCTCCTGCCGCTGTAGCTGCAGTCTCCACATCCTGTTACTTTATCTTTTAATGTCCCTTTAACAGCCTCTGAGCGGTGGACGTCGCTACCCGATCTGCGCATGCGCGGACAGAATAACTTCCGGGTACACTATATTATTTTTCTCGTTATTTTATTGTTTTTCTTACTTTTTTTGGGTCATTTCTCGTGAGGGGCGGGGGGTTTAACTCATGTATCGCACACCAAACATATAAGAGTAGATCCCGCATCGACAGCTGTCGTCTATGGGCGCTGACAGGATTTGGTGGCGCCATCTTGGGGAGGTCGACAGCTCCCTTCGGTGTGATGTCTTAAGCAGGAACAGAATCAATTTGAATCAACTTTAACTCGCTAAATATTGAACTAATTTTCATGTTTTTTTTTTTTTCGAAAACAAAGAAATGATTTAGCGCATTTCTGAGTGTGGTTAAGAAAAATAGAATATTCTGACAGGATGAATGCACGTACAGCTACTGATACATTTTATAATATTTTTATTTTGATATACACAAACATGTTTCTAGTTCTATCTATCTATCTATATATCTATCTATCTATATATATGTATATATATATATATATATATATATATATATATATATATATATATATATATATATATATATATTAGGGGTGGAACGGTTCACAAAATCCACGGTTCGGTTCACGGTTTCGTGGTCATGGTTTTCGGTTCGGTTCGGTATATGTTTATTGTTACACCGAAAAATTTTTTTTTTATAAAAAATTATAAAAATTAATGAACATTTTTTTCTTTTTGAAATTAATGAAAAAATCCAAAAAAATGTATGAATTGAAATTATTTTTAATGATCCGTGGAAACCCTGGATCATCTCCGCATGTTTTGCTGCTTTGATTCAATGATCTGGCGCATGCCCTCTACGATCTCCAAGGAACATGAGCCACAGCAGGGCGGGGCTGGGCGGAGCACTGACGGAGTATGTGGGATTTCGGGATTAGCATGACATGTTGGTCGTGTTGCACCACCATATATATATAAAATGTATATACATTTTATATATATATATATATATATATATATATATATATATATATATATATATATATATATAAAATGTATATACATTTTATATATATATATATATATATATATATATATATATATATAAAATGTATATACATTTTATATATATATATATATATATATATATATATATATATATAAAATGTATATATATATATATATATATATATATATATATATATAAAATGTATATATATATATATATATATATATATATATATATATATAAAATGTATATATATATATATATATATATATATATATATATATATATAAAATGTATATATGTATATATATATATATATATATATATATATATAAAATGTATATATATATATATATATATATATATAAAATGTATATATATATATATATATATATATATATAAAATGTGTATATATATATATATATATATATATAATGTATATATATATATATATATATATATATATATAAAATGTATATATATATATATATATATATATAAAATGTATATATATATATATATATATATATATATAAAATGTATATATATATATATATATATATATAAAATGTATATATATATATATATAAAATGTATATATATATATATATATATATATATATATATATATATATATATATATATATATATATATATATATATATAATGTATTGTTGCATCATGAAACATCCATCAGTCATCCATCAGACTGAATGATGTACAGTTTCCTTCGGTTGACATTCTTGAAGAACCCAAAAATGTCTGCAGATGCCGGAACCCCTCATGCCTTTCGATTTGGTGGAACAGTGGCTCCATTAAAAGTTCTGCACTGCAAAAACTGTCAATCTAACCAAGTCCTCCACTAGTAAGCAAAGGCAGAGAGACGAGAGTCAAGTGTCTTGACAGGAGATGTATTGTGAAATGGCACAAAAAATAAATTAAAGTGAATAAAAATTGAGTTTTCTAGAGGATAAAAAAATGAAAATAGTGTGTATTGTTGGACCTTTAGGAGATGCTTAGATAAATTGTGGCTGAATATATCAGCTGTGCTGCTGCCATCAACACCTTTGTTTCTAGATGCTGGAGCTTGGCCTGTTTTCCAGTGTAGTCCTGTTTCTCTGACTGTGACTAACTGGATGTGCTCTCTTCATCCTCTGACATGGGAGCTGGCTCGAAGCTCGTCTGCCTGGCTGTGTGGTTCCTGGACGGGGCCGCCTGTGGAGCTGGTTGACAGTTGCCTTTTGTATCTATGCTTCTTTTTCTATGTCTGCTTCTGTCTCCTTGAACCCCAGTCGGCCTCAGCAGATGGCCGCTCACACTGAGCCTGGTTCTGCTGGAGGTTTCTTCCTGTTAAAAGGGAGTTTTTCCTCTCCACTGTCGCTACAAGCATGCTTAGTGTGAGGGATTGCTGAAGAGTCAATGAGTCGATGCAATCAGCTGGTTTTCCTTAGAAAGAAAACTTTGATTCAATCTGACTGGATGATCTGGTGAACTGGAAAGTGACCTGAGATGGCATGATGTGAATTGGAGCTATAGAAATAAACTGAATAGAATTGAATAAAACATGAAGACAGTCACCCGGCTTTTATTTTATTTAAACTGTGTCAAAGATTGCAAACCGTTTCTAAAGGATAATTCGCCAGGAACATGAAAATATTTTATTATTCAGAGAAAACATGAAGAGCCATCCTTTCTAACGTCAGGTGATTACTCCATTTTCACCAGAGAAGAATTCTTGCAGCCGGTTTAAGCTTCCTGTGGTGCGATGGTCTGAGCCCGGTTGGTTTACAAGGTGGGGAAGATCATGAAGCCTGTGAAAGTGTGGCTGGTGCTGCTCTGGCTCGTAAGAAGGCCGTTGTACCTGGTTGGCACCACAGAAATCTGGTCTCCAGGATTCAGCTCCAGAACCGCTGAGCCAGACGTGACCAGGAAAGCATCAGAGCTGTCACACAGCGTCATGTGACTTTCTTCTCCCTTCATCAGCTTCACACACACCTGTGTGGTTAGAATGAACACATCGTTAGGGCTGGATGTTTAAGACGTGCCGTATTCTTCTGAAAAATCATGGGAGATAGATGCAGTGGACAGTTTGGGTATGAAGGCAGATATCTGCAGACTCACTCTGGCCTTTGCTGAGATGTGGAAACTGAAGAAATAGACTCCTTTTATTGTGCAGTTAAATTTGCCATCGATCACCTTTTCTCCTTGAAACTGTGGGCCCAGCTCTGGGACGATCTCCCTGGGGGGCGGAGGTTTAATGAATTAATAAATGAATGAATGGACAAATAAATCTCACATAATCTACCTAAAAATGATCAATGTAACACATGCAAACATAATGTATAATTAGTGATATAATTGTCATCCTGTCTAATCAAGATGTGAAACCTATTCAATTATATCCCTTCAAATTCCTCTAGTTCTTAACATCAACATCCCACTGGGAGGTAACGCTACGTTTACAAAGAATGCGCTTTGAGCAGCAGAAGCAGCTGGTTTGCATGCAAAGTCTATGATTGACGTGAATCAAGGTGCATCAAAAGGTCCTGCATCGCGTCTAGAGCGGCTGAAGCGGCGCCATGTAAGCTTCTGAGACGAGTGACACGCTTCACAAGCACCAGATGCTTGAGTTGGAAAATGTTTTCTGCACGATGCGCCTCCTCAACCAATCAGAGAAGCTGATCTGGAAGCTGGCAGGGAGTCAGACACAGCACTGCTGATGCAGAGCGCTATGATCAATCCTCTGAAACAGTTTATTTACGCCTAAATTAACTGAAAATGTAGAAACCTGCCGGCCGGATATGATCGCTTTTATTATCCTGGTGCCTGCAGTTTGGATTATGTACGTGAAAAACGCCTTCCATTCGTCGCGGCAAACCGTGAAGAGGCGAGGGGGCCTGAGGCAGCTGCTGCTGGGGATTCCTAGTGACAGCGCACTTTAATTGACGTCTGACCTTAATGTGGATCAAAGCATCAGAAATGAAGCAGCAGGAGCTTCTTTGCTGCTGAAATCATGTGCGACGTCAACGTGGCCTAATTCAATGCCTCTTGAACAAACAGTTCTCCCCCAAACCAGAGGGTGGCAGGCTTGATATCATCCTACCATGACATTTTAAAGTTAGTATATTAACCAGAAACTGATACCATGGCTCTGTTCGAATTTATGGGCTGCATCCTGCAAGGACGTGGTCTACCTGGACTGGATCCTTCCAAGTCTGTGAAAATAAGGAGACTGGAAGGGTTTTGGCTGTGGATTCAAACAGGTCCAGCTTTCAGCGGAGAACCGTGGTATGCTCTGTCGCTTAGCAACCGTGACAGGTGAGACACAAAGCAGGAAAGAATGAATACTGAACTTTCCAAACCGTTTCTTTTTAAGTTTTTTTCTTTTTGTTTATTGTAAAGTTAACAAAGACTCGTGAGAATAGTATTATGTTATTCTTATACATTTTCTACGGTCCACACTTTTTTTCTATAATCGTTTTGCTGCTGTAAACACCAGAATTTCCCCATTGTGGGACAAAAAAGGGATTTTCTATTCTATTCTATAAAATGTGTACAAAGATATAAGTAAATATAAACAATGTATGTATAACAATATATATCTGCAAAATTTCTTATATTCAACGACAAAAAATACTCAGTTAAGCAAATTGTACAAAATGCAATTAAAAGATAAAAATCCTATCAGATTTATAGTCCCCACACTGCAGATATATTAGAATAGTCAGGGTTTGGTTGTGGTTTTGGACCCAAATGCAGAAGCTATGAGGTAGGGGTAAGTCCTTGCAGTTTTTTATGAATTAACACAGGTAACAGAGGCAGAAATCCAAAAATCCAACTAAAACTTTTAACAAACCAAAAACCATGGAGACATCAGTGGAAAACGAGCACGAAGAGACGAGGTACAGTAAGAAGACAACAGCGATGAGGAACCAGCAAAGAGTGACAGCAGCGGGAGAATATATACGGCTGAGTGAACAAAGGCAGGGCTAACGAGCTGATAAGGAGCAGGTGTGGGTGAAGAGATAACGAGGAAGCCAAGGGAAAAAGGAACAAACAGAAGAGGACAACAAAGACAAACCTGAGAATTAAAATATATCTAGAAACACAAAGTAGGAAATAAACCAATGAAACCCACGGATCAAAGTTAAACAGGAAGTAAGACCGTGACAAGAATCTGTCCTTAAATTACAGCCAAACTCATTCACACAGTTACAGATAAAAACCTTTAGATAAATCAAACATTACCGCCACATATCTGACTCTATAACCATTAAAACAACTATTTTCATTCATTTCAGACGGAACTATTCACAGACTGGATTATATTAAACTGAATCCCATAAATTCGAACAGAGCCCATAAGTGCAGCAAAAGGATATTCACAACATTTCACAAGAAATCTACTAAAACAGAATTAATTCTCTTTTAACAATCAGGTTTTATGTTTGAAGGGGCAGAGTTTGTCCCTGCAGTCACTTAGAGAGTCTTCTGTAAAATTTAAGATAAAGAGTTGTTCAACCCATTTATTATATCATGTAGAACCATAAATTCTAGAGTGGTTTATTTGGAAAATATAGACGTGCTTTGTTTATTTTCCTGCTGGTTTATTGTGATCAGTGTAGTCTGCGCTGAACTGGTTTAGGCAGCTATGCTCCCACCTCAGTGCCTGGAAACCACTAACATTTTCTGGAACTGCCACAGATCCAAAGGGTAACTGGGCGACTGTTCTTCCTCCAAATGTTGGCTACATATTACGTGTTTTTTCTCTGGCTAGATGAGCTGCTTTGTCAGATTATTTTTTGCATTAATTATTTCCAGCTGTTAACCTCAGTTGGCAATACAGAAGTTGAATGGAGGAGCCTGGAATTCATACAGATATCTGATCAGCGCTCCAGTCCCTTCCAGAGCAAACTGGCATGCTGAGGGATTCTTCCACCATTGTTCATATGCTCAGCGTCACACTCAAAGGGTCGACACGGATCAGTAACTCTCACCTGTTGAAGTTAACAGCTGTGTTAAACTCTGCGATATTTGAATGGGCCCGTTGGTAGGAGAAGAAGGATTTCTGCTTGTTGGAGGGGTTGAAGGGTTTTCCCTTTTCCCCTTTCTGGCCCGCATACCCAGCAGCACCAGGCTGACCTACGTCCCCCTTCATACCAGGCCGTCCCGGTGGGCCCCGCAGACCTGCCATCCCTTTGTGACCCCTGTTAGCTTGACCTGATTCACCTGTTCAGGAAAATAAACTTTTATTGAAGGTCTCATCAGAATCACAATGTTTTATATATGAAATATACAAATATGAATAACGACAGAAGTTAGAAGGTGTTAGAAGAAGATCTGGGGTTCACTTCCTGTTTACCCTGAGCTCACCTGGATCTCCCTTTTCGCCCTTCGGACCGTCCTTGCCGTTGGGACCATGAGATCCAGGTATTCCAGGAATCCCAGGGGTCGCTCCGCTGCAGGACTGCATGTCAACAGGGAGGATGCAGACCAGGAGGAGCAGCCATGCAGTACTGCAGCTCAGCCACTGGAGGGCCTGGACATGAAAACACAGTGACGTCAGAATACTTCCTGAATTCAATACTTCAATTAGTTCGAAAACGAACCAGAATACCTTGGAAACCTTTTTATGTAGTTTTTTTTTTCCATAGATAAACATGTTTTAGATAAAGTCAGCAGGGTTCCCATGGGCGTGATCTATTGTCACTGCAGTTTCTTTTTTTTTTAAAGCATCTTTTTTTAAGAAAAATAAATAATCAATTAGAGAACAACCAGAATCATGAAGACGCAGAACCAAGACAGACAGATCAGTTCTGGAGAATTTAAAGCAGGGTTCGATCCTTAAAGGAAAAGTCGCCAATATTCAGAATTCAAACTTCTGAAAGTTCTTTAAATCTGAAATTCTTCCATCCTGTTCAATGAATGATCAGTGTTTTTAATTCAGAGTAATTTTCCTGTGAATGTGCTTTACTGGAGGCATCCATGTTTGTCAAAGAACACTACTGCCACCTACTGGTTAGTGACGTCACGGTGCGGTATCGGCTGTTGATCAAGTCCCAGTGCTGTATCTGGTGTTTGTCACAACGCGCTATTATCCACGTCATCTTGAAAACATTCTTCTTCCAAATGTTGGCTACATATTACGTGTTTTTTCTCTGGCCAGAAGTTCGATGGCAAATCCTCCCTCTTCAAGTTGGCGATCCAACGACCAACCCGTCCGTGGAGGATCAGGAATCAGAAAGGTGGAATAACTCTTTTTTTTCACTTTTACCCGATGTATTCCAGCATCCAGCTGCCATGCACGTGGGCATTGTCAGTTTCACTATAGCTCTGGTGAATTTCAATGGTGAAGTCCTCTGGAAATCTTCAATAATTGTTGTTGATTTCAGATGTGTCTAGTAGTTCCCATTGATTTAGCTTGTAAAGCGGGGAGAATGGCGCTAGGCTTACCGCACCGTGACGTCACTGCTGGAAGATGGCAAGAGGGAGGGGCTACTATACTTATATATGTATATTTATAGGAGAAAGGAAGACCTCACCTGTTCAGCCAGGCCAATAATTCCCTCTAACGACCCCCCTTTCAGAGACATAGACAGCTATGGGGCATTGCAGGCTAACAAAGAAGCCAAACGACCCCCACTCCAAAGGAGAGGACCCGTTCATCCATTTCTATTTGCATGTTTTCTAAACTAAAACCAGGCTTTGTTTGGCTGCTGTATAAAACCTGGAACTCAACGCTATTTCTGACATTTTGAATTGAAAAAGCTTCCTGGATGGAAGAGAAACGTCTTCAAACTTGGAAACAAAGTCCAGCGGATTGTTTTTAACTTTTTTGGAATGCTTCTTGGTTACACCGCATGATTTAAATGAGCCTCAGGACCTCCTGACTCCTCTCGATGCGCATCCCTCATAGACATATGCTTACACAGCATAAAACTTAGTAAACTCTGCAATTACAAACCTTCTATTTTATTTCTCCTTGCAAATTTAAATTCAGAGCCAAAGTGCACTTGTTTGCTGTCGGGTATCCTTGTGAATTTTTGTTTAATTTTACAGCAAATATCCAGTTACTGTAAAGTGAAAATATTATTTAAAGATAAACGTTACATAAAAGATACTGGATATTATAAATTGTGACTTTCCATTTTTTCTACAAATCATAATTTTACCTTCATTTAAAATGAGTAAAATCTACAGAAAATAGAATTTTAAAAATCTGATGTTTTAGAAGTATTTTTAGTATTAGCAAAAAACAATTTCTTAATGTTTAAGAGACATTTTTCTATCTATAAATAGTTTTGCCTTTAATAAAACCACAAAATGAAACAAAAACAATTTGCACTCCAAAAAATGGAAATCCAAATAAGTAATTTTAAAAATTTAAATAAGTAGATTTTTTTCTTGTATTGAGGAAGGTTTTTCAATGGAACAAGACAATTTAAATTCAAGATAAAAAAACAACTATTGAATTGTTTTATTTAAAGTGTATATTATGTAATTATCTTGTTTTAAGAGTTTAAATACTCATTGCATTGGCAAATCATCTTATTTACCAACTTCAATTAAGGGTTAATACAATTAATTTAAGCTTTTTTACTTATTTTACAAATTTTTAGATTATTTTTGCAGTGTGCAGATGCTGGTAAGGGAAGCACCCTGCAAAAACGTTCTGCAAAAATTGATGAACTCCGATTTTCATTTTTTGCAGTGCAGCAAACATTTCCAGCTTTACAAATTGTTTATTATTTTACTGTTTTTAGTAAAATACACGTCAGTCTCACCATTTGCTGTATAGATGTCCGTCGTCCTTTTGTTGGTGTATGAAGACGTTAGAAAACGGTCCTGCTCCACAGAATCAGGGAGAAAACATGAAGTGAAACTGATGAGAACCGGAGAAGCGTCTGCTGGTGTCTTTAAATGAGTTTTTGCATCACAACACCAGCATGTTGAGGCAGAAAGCTGGAAACATATTTGTTTTAATCGTTGAGTTTTATCCAGTCTAACTGTGTGGTTTCTGTAAAGTGCATTGAGATAATCTGTGTTGTGAAAATAAACAAACTGAATTTAATTAAATTGATGATCAGCTGGAGATAACTGCCCTGCAAAAACAATCTAGAAATAAGAAAAAAATCTCTTAAATTAGATGTATTAACCCTCAATTTAAGCAGGTAAATAAGATGATTTGAGTCTTGTTAAGCTGTAAAATGACATGATTAGATAATATGCACTTGAAATGAGACAATGTGATTGTTTTATCTTAGTTTAAATGGAAATTACCTTGTTCCATTGGCAAAGTGTCTCACCTACCTCCTCAGTAAAAAAAGAGACTTATTTAGATTTCAGATTTTGCCGTGTGTGGGGTTTATTGTGTCGTTAATTTAAACAAATCCTGAGCTTAATGCCTTCACTGTTAAACAGTGTTGGGCACGTTACTTTGAAAAAGTAATTAGTTATAGTTACTAGTTACTTCTCCCAAAAAGTAACTGAGTTACTAACTGAGTTACTCCACAACAAAAGTAACTAGTTACTAGTAAAAGTAACTATTGCGTTACTTTTGCGTTTCTCGCCCCCGTAACCCTCACCACCCAGCCCCCACCTTCTCGCGGTGTGATTCAAAAGCCAGCTGAATAGAGCGGACGACAAAGACAAGAACCTGCAGAGAGTTTAGCATTTATTGCAACTCAATGTAAATTACATCAGGGGGGAACGCGATGTGAAGTTTTTTAACAGGGCATTCAGATCTGGTGAGTATATGAAATTAATAACTGGGGATGTCTAATTCTGAAATCCTGTGTGTTTGGGTTGTTATAGATACTGCAACATCTATCTATCTATCTATCTATCTATCTATCTATCTATCTATCTATCTATCTATCTATCTATCTATCTATCTATCTATCTATCTATCTATCTATCTATCTATCTATCTATCTATCTATCTATCTATCTATCTATCTATCTATCTATCTATCTATCTATCTATCTATCTATCTATCTATCTATCTATCTATCTATCTATCTAGATGTATACTCTGTGTGTGACATAAAATATGGATCTCCATCCCTGCCACAAAGGCCATCAAATAATGTTTAAAATAAAAAATACAGTAGGTTGAAAAGCCAGAGTATCCATCCATCCATCCATCCATCCATCCAGATTTCTCCCTCTCTCCATATAGGCTATCATTTGATCGTTCACGCTCTCCATAGTTCTCCTGTGGCGCGAGCACAGGGCGACTGTTGCGCGCCTTTAGCGAGCATGCGCGTTTCCTGTCGCTTGCGCGGTGACTCGTGCCGCCTGCGCTGTGCGGAGATGCAGATGAAACCGTATGTGATGGGGAAACGCAGCTCGACGTAACACCGGTATTTCCATCAGGAAAACGCTGTTTGCTGCTGGATCCTCCTCACTCTCCATCTCTCTGTGTGTGCTGTACGTTAACACCCGCCAGCAGAAACACCCACCTACCCAACTGACAGACGGAATCTCACTATACATCAGCCATTCATCCTCCCCTCTCTCATGACAAGGCGCGCACCTCTGGATGACCTAAAAATAATCTTTAATATCTCTTAAACAAAAGTAGCACAAACAATATTTTTTTCTGCACAAATCTGCACTAACGTTGCACTAACCATTCAGTCTATTTGCAGAGTTTTTTGACGTGGGTGGGGTGTCAGCTTCACGCAGCTGCGCACGAGTCCTATCATGAAAAAAGGTTCATTGTGCGACCTGAGTAACGCGCAGTAACGGGGTGTCTGCAATGGTAACTGCGTTATAGTTACAGTCAAAGTAATTAGTTAGATTACTCGTTACTAAAAGAAGGTAACGGCGTTAGTAACGCCGTTACTTTCAACGCCGTTAGTCCCATCACTGCTGTTAAAAGTATTTTTTTCTTAAAATAAGTGCATTTTTTTCTTGAATTGAGGAGGTAAGTGAAACTATTTGCCAGTAGAACAAGGCAATTTAAATTTGAAATAAAAAAACTGCATTTTCTTATTTCAAATGAATATTATCTAATTATCTTATTTCAAGAGTAAAAATACTAATTCCATTTGCAAATGATGTCATGTACGTACTTAAATTAAGGATAAAGGAACTTCTTTAAAGACATTTTTATTTACTTCTGTCTAGATCATTTTCGCAGTGTACAGATGCTATTTCTGGGGGGATTTCCCATTAGGCAATACTAGGCAGCTGCCGAGGGCCCCAAGTTCCTAAGGGCCCCATAAAACTCTGTTTCCATGTATGGTTAATACAACTATTATTTATTTGTGCACATTAATGATGTTTTAGATAAAAATCCTTTGGCTAAAATGCCATCAGAACGCTGATAATATTGTGTCGCATCCCCCCCTTCAGTGTCCACCATATTGGATCAGTCCATTTGCTGCACATGTTCAGAAAGGTCCAAACAGACAGCAGCAAACCATTTGAAAACAAACCATGCAAAGAGCAGTGTTGCCAACTTAGCGCTTTAGTCGCTATATTTAGCCACTTTTCAGACCCCTCTAGCACTTTGATTTCTAAAAAGCTCCTAGCGCCAAATCTAGAGACTTTTTTCTGCTACTGGAGACTTTGGAGACAACATCTAAAAGCAGCGAACTCTGCTCTCCAGAGCAAGTAGATTGGTAACCCCGCCTCCTGCTCTCCTCTATCTTGTCCTGTCATGATTCATGCAGCTATTTTTTCATCCAAATGAAAAATGGAGAACAGAGAAGCAGATCATGGCTTGTCTACAGTGAAAAGAAGGACTGGGTTATTTACTTTGGCCTTTTTGGAAACACAGGAAGAAGCAATCAGCTAAGTGAGCTTAGTGCTTGGAAAAAATCTTTCATTCCTTTAGAGACAGCATGAAAAGTCAGCTGAGTACAAAACATAGAGAGGAAAACAAGAAGAAAAGGGACAAGAAGAGAGGGACACAACCTAGAACAGATAATGTATGTCTATTCTATTAACATTTCTCTATCTGGAGAATGGGGCTGTTCTATGTGTTGGCTTCTCCATTCAGAGGGCCCCCTGCCTGTCTTTGCCTAGGGCCCCAAATTTCCTAAATCCACCCCTGGTGGGGCTCGGTTCTGGGTCAGGTTCAGGAAGAGGTTTTGGTGTTCTGATCCGAGTTGTATAGAGGCAGGACAGAAGTTTTGTTGGATCAGGTCTTTACAACATATTTAGTTTCTTTCTGTTCCGCTTATTTCAAATAGAACTTCCACTTTTTATATCAAGAGCAAAAACCTTAACATGTTTACTTATCTAATGTCCCTGAACAATAAAAAAACAGCACTACTGAGAAATGAAAGGAACATTTTACACACTCTGTGTATACAAAACGAATCTCCTAGCAGCAGCTGCACAAACACCAGCTTCTTTAGCAACTCTTCTGATTGGTCCTCCTCATCTTCATCACTTTTGGAGAAAATCACACTGTCATCAATTTCAGAGCTCTCAGATTAACACTGAAAAGGTTTAACATTCCTCATTGCTGTTTTGGCTTGATAGAGCTAGCCTTACAGATCGTAGCATTAACGTTCTGGTCATTTACCCCCATTTCAGCGTAAGAATGACGACATCCGTGTGACAAGACTATTGGGATTTTTAAAAATAAACAGTTTAGATATATCATTTTCACATAGAAAATGAATATTTCTCAAATAAAGTATATTGTTACCATTACTTTTATTTCTTATTGTGCCTATTATAATTCAATTCAATCCAGTTTATTTATATAGCGCCAAATTCAGAACACATGTCATCTCAAGGCACTTTACAGTTTATATCTATTATAAGGTAAGCTAATTAGAGAAAAATGCTCACGCTCTTACAAATCAAGCCTTAAGCATGGTTTACATTCGCCCCATTGAACAGGGTGCGAGGGTGTGCACTTCAAATAGGGACACAATCATGCCACTCCCGAGTGTGGACCACGTGCACAGCCTCGGCGCTGGGTCGGGCACCTCAACATTTTTGTAACTTGTAGCTAAACCAGCTGGCTCTTTCAAAGTGTCCCCGATGCAGCAACCCCAGTGAGCAGGCAGGAGACCGATCCAGGTCAGAGAAACAGATCAGAACCGGACGAGATCCAGGAGTCCGTAGCCCGACCAGGGGTTCCAATCCGAACAGATCCAGGGTTCCAGGAATCCACAGAGCATGAAGGCAGGTTCAGAGTTCCACAGTATGAGTCCGGCAGCGAGCTCAGATACACGCAGATGAAGAAAGGCAGGCTCAGTGGTAGAGAGGAACATAAGCAAGACATGGTACCAGGATAAATGCTCAACTTTAAACTGGTCTGCTACCTAGGAGCCAGGCTTACGGGACTAAAGTTGACCTCCCCCACGTTCCGAGCCAAAACCCTAAGGGCTCCGCGGAGAAGTGCCGGGACACGATCATGAGACAGGAGACAAACCGTGGCCCCTCTAAATCCACTGGCCCCTGTGGGGATGTAAACTTGAACTAGCGACTTAACTAAAACTCATATAACAAACATTAATAACTGACGCAACAACATAACACAAACAAACTAAGAATACACGAATAAACTAAGAAACACAAACGAATAATAATCGGGCCCCGATAGCTGGGCTGAAACGTATATATAGAGGAGGGATAAGGTGAATACGATGAATGATAATTAGAGAGAGGGGAGGGAACGGCAGGTGAATGAAGTGAGTAATCAGACCAGCTACTAGGGCTGCGATCATGACATGAGCAAGTTTGTCATTATTAACATCAAATGGTGCAGAAGGTTCAAATGAAACTGTGGTTAAATGCAGCATACAGAGGTGAATTTATTGGCCAAGTCTGTGATAAAAACAAGAATTTTAGTTTCTGTTTCCATCGCATACAACATAAATAAAGTCTGAAACAACTACCCATAGTTAACAATGCATTCAGCGTTTATTTAGTGAAACAAAGTTTTTTTTAATATCATTATAAAAAAGGAAAATGGTCTGTATGGGCTTCACAGGGGGGATGCTTTTCTTATCTTCATGTGCAGCAGCAGGTAAAGCTACTGTTTTATTCCACAGCATATTTCTGTGAAGCTGCAATAAACACAGCTACTATTCTATATACATTAGTGAAGAAGCTTAAAGTAAAGCTTGTTTTTTACTTCAGAAATAAATCTTGTTTTACCTTCAGTGCTAAGAAGCAACTTGTAGAAGCTACCTTTTTGTCTGTGATTGATTATGGAGATATATTGTACATGCATGCTGCATCCTCCATCTTGCGTCATATTGACTCAGTGTACCATGCAGCATTACGATTCATTACAACTTCTAAGTCCCTTACTCATCACTGCATTCTTTATGATCTAGTTGGTTGGACATCACTAACAATTCGTAGAAAACAGCTCTGGTATATCTTTATCTATAAAGCAATACTTGGTAAACTCCCACTGTACCTCTGTGAGTTCCGGTAGTTATCAGTTGTGCTCCTCTCAGTGGTTACTTTTTAATGTACCCCGAGCTTCAACTGAGTTGGGAAAGACTGCATTCTCCTACTCTGCACCTCGGGGATGGAATAACCTCCAGAAAGAGCTCAAATTAGAAACTCTCGTGTCCATTAATGAATTTAAAGCAACCATGAAGAATGTAGTGATGGAGATATGTGCTTGTTTTTCTTGAGATGCTCAATGTGTTTTAACACACTGCTCTGATTTTATTTTTTTATGTTTTTTTTTTTTTTTTTATTCTTTATTTTTGCAAAATGTAATATGTTGTAAATATGTATGCACTTCCTGTGGTTTGGCTGCTACCTTGGCCAGGTCTCTCTTGAAAAAGAGATTCTGAATCTCAATGGGACTTCCTGGTTAAATAAAGGTTAAATAAAATAAATAAATAAAAAATCTTCATGAATAGTAAAATGTTAAATAAGCAATTCTGCATGTGGCCATTTCAGAAGTTGGAAGTCAACTGTTTCTTCTCTCTTTTTTTGCATTTCCGCTTGTTATCTTGATCACTGCCCCTCTGTGTTTTTTGCGGGTACTGCACCTACATCTACGTCAACTACAGAAGTGTACAATACTTCTATGGGCTCGTGCATGGCACGCACAGTGCACCGCGACAACCCATCGCAACAGTACAGTACATCTCGGTTAAGTGACTGTGTTTACATTAACCATCAATTTGCACAAACTGTATTTACAAAAATAAAGTGGAAACGCTGCAATAAAACAAACTGTTTTTGTATAAGTTTTTATGCTTCAATGGGGGGATTTTTCTTTTACATTGAAATTTTGCTTTATGTTTTTGCAAAACTGCAAGGAAAACCTTTTTTTCCGCACCTCACCAGACATGCGATCTCCAACAGGACTTTCCTGCCTTGTAAAAGAAGAGGACCATAAGTAGCTGGAGGATGATGGTGCAGTATATTTTATTTATTAAGAGCCCGGGTTTATTTATCATTTTAGTTTTCTAAGATCAGCCTTGGCTGTATTATGGATATATCATGTTCACTTCTGCCACTGCCAAGTTGTTTCAAGAGTTATTGTGTGAACAATGAATAGCTTTGTGCTGTAATGGAAACCAAACTTTAGTTGTCAAACAGCTAATAAGAAAATGACATTGTGAACATTGGTCTTCAGCAGAGATTTATTTATTCCCAACTTGGGTTGACTTCCTCAAGCTTCTGTTGTTAAGACAAACCCAGAATCAAAAATGGAAAGAGGATGTGAGCATGAAAGAAGCTGACTGTGCCGAAAAATTTTTACAGGCTGAGTAAATATTAAAACCACAGATGAGTTTAATCTGCTGAGGAGATTAAATAATTTGTAGAAGCGATACTGGTGTCCATGAAGAGATTGGGTCCATTGCCTGGAAACGCAGTCAGAGTTTCATAGAACCAACGGGAAGTTTGCTTTAAAACAGAACAAGATGTTAATTTGGAGGGAGAATGTTTTATGATCACATCTATTTTTTAATGCTTTATCATCAGTTTTTAATCACGCAGAGTTTTTACCAACTCTACTTTGCACTTCTCTGTCTGCAGATAAATTTAACAATGGCTGCAGAATCACTGCAGTAAACAGATCCTCTGATGGCAGACCTAAAACTTTAATACTTCCTACACTGAAAAAATAAAATATGAAGTCATTCAGTGAAAAACATTGAACATTTTATTTCATATTTACATACAAAATTTTCATTGCAACTCAAATGAAACTGTTTTAGAGGAAAAAAAGGATACCATTGAAGTGGCTTAAACACAAATAATAGAAAATAAATAAAAATAGATAGTTAGTGGTAAAAATAAAAGATAATATTTTTATTTAATTTTTTCCCCACATTATTGAAGCGTAAGAACTTAAGTCTGCTTCTCCATGTTTGGTTCTGGATAAGAAAGTAGATTGTGTTTTGTAGCTAAGCCAGTGATTTCTAGACTAACAGAAGGATTTTAAAGTCTATTCTCTGGGATACCAGGAGTCTACAGGAAGGATTTTAAAACTGGGGGATGTTCTCTACTTTCTATAGTTCTAGTGAGGACGCAGGCAGCAGGGTCTGGATGAGCTGCAGCTGTCTGATCTACTTTCTATAGTTCTAGTGAGGACGCAGGTAGCAGCATCTGGATCAGCTACAGCTGTTTATCCACTGTTTATGCAGACCTGTGGAGACGCCGCTGATGGAATCAATTCTTCTAAAGATGAACAAAGCAGGAAATAGTTTTCCAACATTAGTCCTTTAATCCTGCAGATGTTCTTCAGGTGATAGAAGGCCAGATTTGTTCCCGTCTCTATGAGCCTCTGAAGGTTCAGGTCTGAGTCCATCACTGCACCCAGATCTAGAGCCTGGTTGCTGCATTCTAGCTGGATTAGCTGAATGCTAACTTTTAAACGCTCTTCCTTTGGTCCAAAAACTATGACTTCAGTTTAGTTTGATTCATGTGATGAACATTTAGTTCATTCATGTGTTGATTTCTGCTCTGCATTCACGTAGAGCTGGAATGGGTTAATGGTCACCTGGTGGCATGGAGATGAACAGCTGGGTATCATCTGCATCGCTATGGTAACTGATGATGTCTTTGATCAGATTCAGGAGGAGCATGGAGATGATGAATAGAAGGGGCCCTAAGATGGAAACTTGGGGAATGCCACGTGAGATTTTTGGGGACTGCCCCGTCCTTCAAGTAGGATTGAAACCAGTCCAGGCTGACCCAGTTTTCCAAACGCTTTTTTTCTCCTTTTTTGAATGCAATATGCTTCTGTATGGATGAGCTCCTGCTCAGAGGTGCACTAAGTAAGAAATATAACAGGATATGTTGACCCTCTGTGATTTACATTCAAGTTTGATGAGTTTGAACAAAACATTTATCTAGAGGTCAAAAATGAAAGAAATGCAACATTGGCTTTGACAAAAAATCTTTTTACTGGTGACATGGAGGTAATAAATCTAACACTGCAGAGCAAATCAAGCTGTAAAGCTTCATTTTTTCTCATTCATCACACCTGATTATCTGTTACAAAAGATGGTTTTAATTGTCCCAATTTGTCTTTCTTTTTCAATAAAATCTGAACAAGTTAGAAAAACAAACAAAAAAAGTACCAAGAACTTTCATTCTATCATCAAAATGTGTCCAGTCTTCCCTCCTGAGGGTCAGTAAGGGTGCAGCAGGAAACCGGAGAAGATGCTGTAACCGTTGGGACCCCCTGTCATCCCTCTCTGGTCTTTGGTCTCCAGCCAAACCTCCTGACCCTGGGAGAGGTAGACTGAAAGGCCTCCCGAAGTCACCTGGAACCAGTAAAGGCGTCAGTCTTACTGCATGTGCAAACACACTGAAACCTTACATCTGCACTGGACCTTTAAATAATTACTAAATAGAGTTTTGTATTACATTCCTTTGCTTTTTTTATACCCAACAGAACAGATCAACCACAAAATAACTCACGCTATTTCCCTAAATGACATCCCTTCCTGGAGAGCTACCCTCCTGCAACCTTTCCATTCATACCTAACACCCCCTTGGAGCCATTGCACCCTGCCTTTATTATTTCCTGAATTAAAATGACATAAAAACAGCAAATGGAAGAGTCGCTCCATGTTCTGACCTGTTTCCTGCGGCGAGCATCACAAAACGATGTCAGCAGGTTGTCATCCAGCTTCATCAACACGCAGAGTTTGTCTCCCAGAGTAGCATGAAAAACGAAGTAGTACATCCCAGGAACGCGACACCTGCAGCAAAACAACCCAACAGGGATCATCACTGTGTAACAAGCTGAGGAAATCAGCTCAGAACCAGAGCTTAAACATTTCAGGACATTTTCTAAGCCGAGTAATGAAAAACAAAAAAACATGAGGCCATTTAGGATCTGTTTATCTTTTGGTCTTTAGATCTTTTAAGTATTTTTGTTTATTTATGCTTTTACATACAATGTAAAGACATAGCAATAGTTATACAGTTAATAATGTACCTTTAACAAATAAACATAATTGGGCAAGAAAAACCCCCAATATATCCACATATATACTCCCACACGGAATACAAAAAATAAATAGATAAAAACAACAAAAAAGGATCAAATGAGACGAACATCATGAGGAAGAGGACAGAAACGGATATATTAGAAGATAAATAATTAAAATACAAAGAACCACAGTATTAAAACTATGTAAATCTTTTTCCACAGTCCATACAGACACTCAAGGGGGGAAAAAATTGTTTTCCTCAGGTGTCAGTGGACACTGCTGTTGATATATCAGACAAATTTAACTCAAGAGAGAAGTTAAAAGTGAGAAAAAAAAAAGATATTGATAAGAATAACACACAACAGCTACATACGTTTCAACTCGTCAGTCTGGAATATTAGGTAAATTAATATTTCTAAGGATTTTAAATAAGAGGCTCCATAAACCCAGAAATCTCACAGAAGAGCCTCTTAAAGTAAGACGCATTTTGTCAAGTTTAATAATATACAGTTTATCTCTGAGCCAGTGGATGTATGATGGAGGTTGAGGCGATTTCCATTTCATTATAATCACTCTCTGTGCCAAAAAGGTCAGGAAAGCCAAGGAGCAATTCTGAAAAGATGACAAGGTGGGCTGTGGAGGTTCAACCCCAAAACAGAGCAGTCAATGGATCAGGCTCCGGTTTCATGCCATAAATGTCCGACAAAATGGCAAAAACGTTGGACCAATAGTTGGAGAGCTGAGGACAGAGCCAGGAAGTGTGGATTGAATTGGCTGGAGGATGTTGGTATTTATCAAAGGGAGGAAAAACGCTAGTGCAGAACTTGGCCAGACCTTGGGTTTATTTTCTTATAAAAACAGGTGTTAGGAAACATGAAACAAATACTCATATGATATTTTTCTTTTGAAATAAAATACTTGAAATTAAGATAAAAATCATTTCTCTCTATGTTACGAAGGAATAAGAACAAATAAAAAAATATTAGAAGGCTCCCTTGTTTTTTTTTATATAAGAAAAACTTACTTTATAACAGAAACAGAGTAATGGCCAGATGTAGAATTGGGGCTGTTGTTTCTTTAGCCAAAAATAAAATGTCTTTCAAACTTAAGTCAGCAATGATCTAAGACATGGCAAAACAACGCCTGTCAGCTACACAAATCTCTGCACAGTAGCTGCATAAGTTAGTTTCAAGCCTCCGCCTGCCTTCCTGTTGTCCTCTGCCTTTCACGCCCTCACTTTCGGATTCTCATCACTTTCGGATTCTGCCCCCCCCGGAATGATCTTTCAACCAGAATCCTCACCCCCCCTTTGGATCTGTCAGCCCTCATCCACCGCTCTGCTCGGTGTATGACGGAAGTTTGCCTTCCTCTCCTCTCTGGATATATTCTGCCTGCTGCAGGGTTTTATTTGATTGTTTATTTGAGGAACCCGAAACAACATGGCTACCAAAATAACAAAATAACTGAACAATGGATATCTTCTACTGAATATACAGCACTTACTTTTTGATCTCCATATTTAATTTTAACATTAGCTGGGTAGAATACTGCAATATATCTTGAAATTATAATTTGTGACAATATTGTATTGTGACCCAAGTATCACGGCAACCTTGCCAATACTCCCCTCAAGCTGTCACATTGATTGAAAAATGTTTAGGTTTGTCTGTTCTTAGCCTCAAAGGCTCCAAACGAAGGTCATGAGAGATAAGAATGAGTCACACAGCTTCCTTCATGGCATGAAGGGGAGGACTGTTGTTTTGAGGAGATCCATCTGGCCAGTGAAAGATTTATTAACCTAATAGCAAACGGCCTTGATGAACTCAAGTTGTTTCTCCTCCAAATGTTCAAGTGTGAGAAAGTTCTTTATGCAGGGGGTGGGTTGGTTCCCCTGGGGGAGTATACTAGTGTAAATTTTAAACTTTTTTTGTGTGTGCAAGAAATGCCTCTGTCTCAACTTCCCAACTTCACACGGTGCAGCAATCTCTCATACCTGAAGTGTCCCGTATCTGTGTTGTAGTCATCCTGGATGTTAGTGATGACTTTGGTGAACCGGATGGTGCTGGCTTTGTCAGGAAATTCAGAGGTCATTCTGGCCACACTGAAGGCTGCCATTGGGTGAGCTGCAGAGGACCTGCAGCCAAAGAAAAACAGAGCAGTTCTGGGTCTGAAGCTGAGACATCAGTCTTTTTAAAATAAAAACAACTAATGGTGGAACGCAATCGAAGAATATTTAATCAAGTTGATTGCAGGGTCTCTTATTTAGTAACCGCATTTAAATAAAAAACCATAAGTTGACAAAATAAATCTCCTGTTTAAAGTCGTAGGGAAGCGGCTGTTCCAACCGTTAGAGTTTCAAATTCTCCTGAGTGGTGCACGACTTTACAATGACCTGCCTCAATTATGATTTATTCCTCTCACCTGTTTCCTCTTGGTTATATTCAGTTCAGCCTGAGCATTCAGGCCAGATCATTACTTGACTTTCTGTTAGTCTGTCCGTTCAGTTTTTGCCTTGGTTCATGTTCTGGATCCTGGCAGCCAGTGGAAAGAGGGTTTTAGTTTTTGTCTCGTCTCCTGATGGTCCACTGTTCCTCCCCAGCAGAGTCCTCTGGGTTTTTGGCTCTATATGTGGGGAGGTTCAGCTTTTATTCCAGTAAGCCTGGCTCCAGGGAGGAGACCAGTTTAAAGTCCGGCATCAAGTTCTGGTTCCACGTCCTGTCTCGGCTACCCTCTTCCACTGAGCCTGCTCATCTGCACCTGATTCTGTCTGCTCCTGTGCGGGACCGTCTGGTCATGCTTCAGAACTCTGTCAGACTCTGAACCTGTCCCGGAGCTCTGTTAAAGCCTGGAAGCCTGGATCCTGCCACCTCTACTGTTCCTGCCTTTTCTGCAACCTGTTCTGTCTGTTCTTGCCTGATCAGTATCCCTGATCAGGATCCGCTTCCTGCAACTCCTCTGGAGCTGCAGCACTGGGGACACTCTGGGTGACGCGAGCCGCGTCAGTTGTCAGCCCAGCGGCTGGATTGCAACCCTCTCAAGGGTTATGGACTGAACTGCTAAACCAGGTAAGTGACTCACTGAGAGCATCATCTTCAGTCAGATGATCGTGGTCACTTACCTGTGTTTCTCCCTTAGAGTGTCTGAGATTGCCCCGTCCCCCTCCTGAAGTGTCCGTGAGCCTCAGCTCCACTTCAGTTTTTGTTTTATTTTAATAAACGTTTTGAACTTTCCTACTGGCTGTCTCTCCTTGAATACTGGGTCCTTCTGTCCGCCCCAACATGACAGCTACAGTACATAGACAATTGTCAAGCACTAGGACCAAGCAAAAAACCTTTTGACATTCTGCTATATCTGTGTTAATTGTGTTTTGGTGCTTGCTGTGTCCATAAAATGAACTCGGTGGTTAAATTTAGGAGAATCTAAGATTTCCAACGATGTCTAACATGTCTATACTGGTAAACATTTTACTGGTGTGATTTTCATGCATTCTGAGTTATTAGTTGTAAACTCTTTAAAACGGGTCACCAGTGATCTGTTGAGTTTTGAGAAGCTAGAAGGGTTGTATTATCAGATGTATTAATTCACACAAATCTTTGAATTGGTGTCATGTGAGTAAATGTTCTTGTGTTTGGTTATTAGACTTGCAGCCAGAATGCCTGAAAAAAAAAAATCTTTAAAGGTGTCAGGAGAGGGATCGCAGAGATGCAAGAGAGAAATAAACACAGAGGATCTGCGCTTAACTTACATATAAGATATATTTTTAAAAATATATACATCTACATCTGAAATAAAAATGTGTCCATGGGCAATCTGATCAGTTTTAATAAACAGAAAGTAAAGGTGGAAATATCAAAAACAGACAGAGGCTTTAATAAATGTGTTGCTATTGGGGAAGTTGAGTATTTATTTCTTCATGTCAGCTAGTAGTAGCTATGTTACCTGCTAACCAGGGAGAGAAGTGCAATTCTAATTGTGTGTTGTGGTCTTTAACTGGAACCTCAGTGGGCCAGTCTTTCATATCTTAACCGTGTTGAACTATTGTAAGGTTGTTGGAAACAGTTTATGTTGGCCATCTTTTTTAAAACCAAAGTGCATGTCTGTCTGGTGTTGTACCAAGCTTCTCCTGGCTCCCCTGGAGGCCCAGGAATCCCTTCAGGGCCTGGTTCTCCTGGTTCTCCTGATGGGCCACGCTTGCCAGGAGGTCCCCTTTGCCCTGGATCGCCCTTCATGCCCTTCTGAAACCCGGACCCGTAGCTCCTTTCTTCTCCTTGGAAAACACAGCAGAGAAGGGATCTTTTTAGTTTTTAATGGAACCTGACCTTCTGCATTGCTTCTGCTCTGTTGCTTATTTCATTAATATATTTTACAATCAATAATTACAGTAATATTAAACCAACAACAATAACAAAAGATATTTTTTCTTGGTTTTTTGGGTGTAGATCTTAACACCCAAAAAACTTTGCTTAGTTTGGTGGTTTATTCCTGGGTTCTTTATTTCTTCTTTTGGGTTTGGTATCTTTTTTTTCTGTCTCATTAAGAGTTTTCTTGTGGTCAGTTGAGCTCCTTCTTATTTTGGCTACATTCACACAACAATCTGTAGTGACCCAAATCCGATTTTTTTGCCCGTATGCGACCTGGATCTGATCAATTCATAACAGTCTGAACAACACAGATCCGATCTTTTCCAATGTGATCCATTCCACTTGGCTCTATGGTCCAGAATCCGATAATAATCTGATCTTTTCAAATGCGAGCTGTTTCTGAACTGCCAGGCCACATTCATCCGACCTGAACGCCATTACTACTTGACATAGGTCACTATTCTGCGTCTTGCTATGCAGAAGTGGCAAGAAAAACAACAACCGTGGCGGACGATGATGCGGAGAGTAGTATTTATGTTTAACCATCTTGAAAAGATTGATTTTTATCGCTCTGCACTCCAGCACTTCCATCCATGTTTACTTCCTTAAACTAGAGCATGCTGGCTTGTGACTCTACTGCAAACACTTGTGTTGCGTTGTATGAATACAGTTCACACAGGAGATCAAATACAATTCACATACATTTGGAAATGTGAATGGCAACGCAAAGAAATCAGATTTCACCAAAGAAAAATCGCAATTGAGCATTAATGCCTGCAGTGTGAACCTCCTCCTCCTTCTTATGTTCTGCCTCAGAGACGCCATCTTGTTTCCTTATTAACACACAGGATTCCTACATCATTCTGCACACCTCCCTCAGCATATAAGCTCTCTTGATCATTGTTCTTCCTTGGATCCTCTCTTTACGCTACTGGTCACCATGTTCATTACTACCCATATTTATACTGCTCCATGTTCTGCTCTCCTTTGTTGTATTTTTGCCTTTATACAATTTTGCCTTTTTTTTTACACCATCTTGGTTATTTACGCAAAATAACATTTGTTTTTCTTAAAGGTGATGGCTTCAAGTTTTTCTGCCCCCAGCCAGTAAGTGGTGCGTTCACGCTCGACCGCTCACCACCAGCCGTTTGCTGAGTCCTCTAATGTAGAAGAGAAGAGGAAACCTCTGCTTTCTGTGTTTTTTGTTTCAGTAACTGGAAATAAGTGGAAAAATGTTCTCCTATTAATTTAAAAAATATCAGCAATTAGCTTGAATAAAAAAGATCTACATCTCTTCATGTTTTTGTATGCAGACCTTCCCCCTACTACAATACCAAAAAGATCAATCTTGTGCATCCAACTGCATTCAAAAGGCTCCCTTTCATCAATAGAATACACCAAGGTGCAGTTTAATCTCACCGTAAAGCAGCTCTGTGCCTTGCCTCAGAGGTTTATGAGTGAATATTAGAGAAAAAAAACTGCATCATGAAGACCAAGGAGCACAGCTTTCCAAAAAAAGTAAAAAAAAAACAACCCACTGGACTTTGTTTCCAAGTTTGAAGACGTTTTGCTTCCCATTCAGGAAACTTTTTCAATTCAAAATGGCGAAATAGCGTTGAGTTCCAGGTTTTATCCAGCAGCCCAACAAAGCCTGGTTTTTGTTTAGAAAACATGCAAATAGAAACAGATGAACGGGTCCACAGGGCTGCCAACTTTTCAGCAAACCCTTTGGGTTAGATGAGGATAGGTGCAGCTATAGGTTGGAGGTTTTAAGAGGATCTAACTGAAACAAAGTAGCAAAATGTAGAATTTTATAGCACAGTAAATGTTACTGAGTAACAATAAGTGGTCTCTAGTTATGTGGAACATTTTCCTTACAATATACATAATTTTCTATATTCTGTTGACTTTGAAATAAAGCAGAAAGGGCCCTATTAAAATACTTGCATCTTAAATATACTTTAAACTAAGAATCGCAACTTTGTGAAATTATTATTACATCATTATAATTATTATTAAATTAATGTAAATTAAACAATGGGGAACTAGTAAGCTATTACTGGATTACTGGGACTGATACAGGAACCACTGCAATCAAAACCTATGCAAACTACACTGTGTATGTATATTGGTAATAGGCTAAGGATTAAAAAGCTTTATTAATTATGTTATTAGTTTTTCTTACAATTGCCAAAACAGCTAAACAATTCAGACCTTCTAGGAGGCTGGAGATTTTATAAAAACTCACCATGACAGGAGACAGTTGGATGTTTCAGTTTGAAAGGTGTGGTGGAAATTATGTTTTTAAATATGTTCATTGGACCAAAATAAAGATAAATGAATAAGATAAGTAATAAAAAAATGAGAACATCCCTGTGGTTCCTCCTCTATGAATCCAGGATAACTGAGTTGTTCTGCACATCCTCTCTGGATGTAGTTGGTCTTTTCTTGGGTGGCTGATCTTTTGATAAATAAAATGCAATGGTTATTTTTCTTGTTGTGGAGCTCTTATGGGTTTGAGAGACAAACATGAAAGTTTTAAGAATTAAAATATTTGTGTTGGGTTAATTACTTCTAATTGCCAACAGGATATTATTAAACTAGACTGAGCAATAATTCTTTAACTTGTGAGCAAAACTAATGGACTAAAAAGGCACCAGGTAAAGAGAAAACAAACCATTGGATGTGATCCTACACTCAGTCTCCACATCAATAATTTCCGCTAGCTGCTGTATTTTTTATTCATATTTACTCAAGTACTAGGATGCTTAAAATCTTCAATAATTTACAAAGAGAATTATCCTAGTCCAGATGAGATAAGATACAAATCAAAATAACAACTGTCCTTTTTTAATATCTAGCACAGTGAATAGGTGGGAATACAGACTGGATATGTGATAGCACTAAGTTTGTATGAAAAATGCGGACTGGATTTTGATCACCATGGTATTTCTATACATAAATCAGTGGAACGGAGTTGAGTTTTAATGTCTGTAATTTTTTAGTGTGAGAAATTAGGGAATTTGGAGTGAGAGTGTGTGAAGAGACTGAGATGGGTGAGTCTCACTCCCAATGGGTGAGAGTTGACAGCCCTGTGTCCCCCCCTTTGGAATGGGGGTCGTTTGGCTTCTTTGTTAGCCTGCAATGCCCCATACCTGTCTATGTCTCTGAAAGGAGGGTCGTTAGAGGGAATAGTTGGTCTGACTGAATAGGGGAGGTCTTCCGTTCTCCTGTAAAGGGGTTGGGGCTGCGATGGTAGCGGGAAGGAATCAACTCTATTGCTACATTGGAGGTTCTTGAAAGCTGAAACCTGAGTCCCCCCCCCTGTTTGAGGTTGTTTTTTTCTTTTTTAACATAGATGGCTTCCTTCACGCCCCTCTCAAACCACCTGACTTCTTTGTCCAAAATGTGTCTATGAGCGGAGTGGTGTATGCAGTTAAATATATAAAGCCTGGAAGTCAACGCTATTTCTGACATTTTAAATTCAAAAAGCTTCCTGGATGGGAAGCAAGCTTGGAAACAAAGTCCAGTGTATTGTTTTTTTTAACTTTCTTGGAATGGCTATGACCTGGATGACTGAGAATCTTCACCAGCAAGGAGCACAACAGACATGGATGACCACCAACTCTTACAGGCTGGGAAACAGAAACTCAGCCCAATAGACAGGGCATGTGGAGGGTGGAGGGGCTGAGGAACAGAACTGTCAGGATAACATGTGACCCCAAACATTCACTGTGAAACATAGTAATGGCAGCATCATGGCGTGGAGTCAGCTGCCCCTGGTGTCAAATATTTTACAAAATATTGACTCCTGACTCCTAGATCGTGTTTGTAAAAAAACTTGATTTATAATTTTCCTTTAGCTATTGTAACCAGGTTATTTTAACTCTTACACCCTACAAATGGAGCTGCAGCAACCTGCACAGCTCCTTTAACTCAACTCATTTATGATGTAGAGCTTAGCCACAAGGGGGCAGCAGATGATCAGTCACCCTACTCCAAAGGCGAAGAAGTCCCTGCTCTCTGTAACAGACGGCAGAGTTTTTTCTAGAAAATCTGGATCATCGCCGTCTGCGGTTGGCGTGGGAGGCAGAAGTAAAGAGCTTACAGTGATAAGCAGAATTGTTGTTGTGTTACCTAATGAATCGGAGAGGATTTTCATTTCTATGATCGTGCTTGGATTTCTTTGAGTTTTGTGTGACCAATATCCCGGCTGGTTTTTTTCCTTTTGGAGATTTCAGCAGAGGCGAGTCCGTACCTTGCTGCTTCCACTTGTTCCATTGGTTCCCACTGTGGCTGGATCTTCTACTGGGTTGCACCGCCTCCCTACGTATTGCCTGTTCTGGACCATTTTCCATTCATGGACACTTATTGAGAGGGTGGTAGGACTGAGTGCACTCAGTAATTTTTTTATTTTTTATTATTATTTTTGGACCTTGAACTTTTTATGCCTGAGATCTCAGAGCGTTTTTTTTTCAAGTCCTTCAGTGGTTCTAATTGTTGTATATGAGAAGGAAGGACTTGATGGACTTTTATTTTTCTGATGTTGAGTCAACTGTTTACATGTGACTAAGTTCAATACACCTCATTAATTTCCGCTAATCTGTTGTCCAGTGTTTTATTTGGGGTGGATATCTGAACCTTTGGTGCAGGTAATAAAACCAACAGCCTCCTCACTGAACCTAGACTGGATTCTCCTTCGGGGTCATAGGTACTACATATTTGTATTACTAATACTAGTAATAAAGGAGGGGTTACAAAAGTGGCGAGCCAGCCAGGAGGCTGTTTAAAAGTCCACCCCAGATTTTCACATTGCAGATTTTTAGCAACAAGAAACTGTAAATTTCTTTAACAAAAGACAATTACTTACTTTTTTTGGAAGATGGATCTATGTAATAAGTTCAAAGTGCATGGACAAAGCTGTCTGTATGTAACAGGTGTAGATCTAAATTACAGCGAGGAAGAGATAGCAGATTTTTTCAAAGTAAATGGAGATGTTACAAAAGTTATCAGGGTTCCTGATGATCCAGATCAACCCAAGGGAAGAACACTTGTACAATATTCATCAGACCGAGCAATATCAAGAATTGATCCTGCCAATGTTGGTGATCAGCCAAGCCCTAAAGACCCCAGTGCAATTTGGCATGTTTCTACCATCCGTGAAATGTGTCAAAAGGAGCTTGGAAGAGAACTAGCCCAGAAATGTCTGGCTGAATTAAGCACACTTGCTGAAAAAAGTAAAGCTGGGTTTTGGGATATGCTACAGCAGGAGATGCACCATATGTGTTCTGATTCTGTATCACCTCAGAGTCCTGACACAAATCTTTACTGTCCAGAACAACAAGCTCCCGAACCAATGCTCAACCCTCCGGTCACTGATGGAAGTAATCAAGGTTTCCTGGCACCAAACCCACCTGATGCAGCTGCTGGCACCCTACCCCCAAGTCCTCTGAGCCCAGATATGGTAACTCCACCACAGATCCAGAAAGTAATTGTTGAGCATTTCATCCGCAATGATGCAACGCCAGCTAGTTACAGCCAAAGCAGAATTAGGACTTTCTCTGGGCGACTGCCAAAGCCCAATGGCGAGGTTGACTATGAAGCCTGGCGCATTCAGGTGGATCTTCTTCTTTCTGACAATGTGTTGTCTGATTCTCAAAAAGTTAGAAGGATTTTGGAGAGCTTGCTTAGCCCAGCATCAGACATTGTCCGGCAACTTGGGACAAATGCACCCCCTAAAGCTTATCTCCTTCAGCTTGAGTCAGCATTTGGAGTGGTGGAAGATGGTGAAGAGTTGTTTGCAACCTTCTTAGGCTCCAACCAGAATTCAGGAGAAAAGCCCTCTGTCTTTTTGAACCGGCTACAGACCCTTCTCACTAAAGCTGTTTCCAGAGGGGGAGTTCCTGCAGCTGAGTTTGACAAATATTTGCTCAGACAATTTTGTCGTGGCTGCTGGGATCAGGGCTTAATCATTGGCCTTCAGCTTGAGCACAAGAAATCCAATCCCCCATCTTTCCCTGACTTGCTGCTGCTTTTGAGGACAGAAGAGGACCAGCGCGCAGCTAAGATGGACAGAATGAAAAAACATTTGGGCAGCACTAAGGCAGCACTACATGCCCACTCAGTTTTAAGTTTGGCACCAATCGATAAGGAGCCTGTTACTACATCTCCGAGTAAACAGGATGCCTGTTCTAAACTAGAAAAAGAAGTTTCTGAACTCCGTAAACAAGTTGCACAATTAAGACACAAAGAAAAAGTGGAGGTCGAACATGAAAAACTCTTCAGTAGAAATGAGCCAACCCTGCCAGGTGAAATGCTGACACTTCATGTCAAAAATCCCAATCCCACATATAGGGCCCCCAACCAACCAAAGCCATGGTTCTGCTTTAAATGTGGGGGTGATGGCCACATTGCCGCTAACTGTTCCAGTGACCCCAATCCTGAACTTGTGCAAATTAAGAACGCAGAGCTCAGGGAGAGATGTAAGAAGTTCTGGGCCCAACAGGGAGCTCAGAAATATTCTTTAAACCTGTAGAAGCTCCTGGTGTGGGACAACCAGGAGCTAAGGAATCCAGGTACTTAAGACCCTTAGTAATGACACTTGATGTAAAGGCTTGCACATGGCCTGTGGCCCTCGAGGGGGGTGGTTGGTCAAACAACATCTTACCTGCTGGACTTATTGGTCCCCGCTGCCTCTCCACAGTTTTAGTAGGAAACATAAAATGTGAATCTATTCTTGATACTGGGTCCCAGGTTACAACAATCACAGAGACTTTCCTTTCTAGATACCTGCCATGCCTTTCTGTTCAACCCCTTAGCCATTTACTTGAGATTGAAGGAGCTGGGGGCCAGTCTGTTCCTTATTTGGGCTATGTTAACCTACCACTAACCTTCCCTGACAGTGTGACTGGTAGGGAGGAGGAACTGACTGCTCTTGCTCTTGTGGTCCCGGAGTGTTCATTTAACAGTAGGACACCACTGCTAGTGGGCACAAACATCTTGCTCCAGCTCCACCAACGGGGGATGAGCCATGATGAAATGAGGTTCCTTAAAAGATCAGATAACTTTGCCCTGCTGCTCCAACATGCAGCCAAGGTGCTTAAGAATGAGACCAAACCTCATCTTGTTAAACTGCATGGGAGAAACCATATCACTGTTCCAGCAAAGCAAAAGTTGTGTGTAATCGGAGATGTCAGGATTTCAAAAGCAAATCCACACAGATTTTTTGTTCTCGAACCCTGCGAGGCTCCGACCCTCCCTGGCGGGCTTTTTATCCAGTGTGCACTGATGGACATCACCTGTAAAGCTTCAAGTAAGATTCCTGTAACTCTCACAAACACCACGGCTTACGATGTAACTTTGCCTCCAAAGTGTGCCATTGGTGAGGTGTCTGTGGTTCAGTCCATTACACCCTTGAACTTAGCCTCACCTGTGTCCAGTGATTCTGGCATGTCTTGCAGAAAGATTGAATTCAACCTTGAGGATTCCCCCTTGACTGAGGAGTGGAAACAACGAGTTGTTGAAAAGTTAAACTCCATCCCAGAGGTGTTTGCTTTTGATGAACTCTCTTCTGGTCACACAACTGTTGTGAGGCACCATATCCGGTTGCAGGATGAGACCCCTTTTAAGGAGTGGTCGAGACCCATACACCCCAGTGATCGGGAGGACGTAAAACAGCATCTCACAGATCTCCTTGATGCAGGAATAATAAGAGAGTCCGAGAGTCCATTTGCATCTCCGGTGGTGATGGTAAAGAAGAAAAATGGGAAGATCAGGCTGTGTATTGATTATAGGAAGCTAAATAGTCGAACTATAAAAGATGCATATGCCCTCCCTAACATTGAGGAAACATTCTCAGCCCTGAGTGGAGCAAGATGGTTCTCTGTAATGGACCTCAAATCTGGTTACTACCAGGTGGAGATGGCTGAGCAGGATAAACCTAAGACAGCCTTCACATGTCCCTTGGGCTTCTATGAATTTAATCGAATGCTACAAGGTGTGACCAACGCACCAAGCACTTTTCAGCGCCTCATGGAAAAGTGTGTAGGTGACCTTCATCTCAATGAGGTTCTCGTCTTCTTAGATGATCTCATTGTTTTTTCAGAGACTCTTGAAGAACATGAGCAGAGACTCATGAAAGTCTTAAATCGTCTTAAAAGCTATGGTCTTAAACTGGCACCTGAGAAATGTCAGTTTTTTAAGTCATCTGTGAAATATCTAGGCCATGTGGTGGATGCGCAGGGGGTCCACACTGACCCAGGAAAGATCTCTGCTCTCAAAGATTGGCCTCGTCCTGTGAACCAAGAAGAACTGAAACGTTTCTTAGGGTTTGCTGGATATTATAGACGTTTCGTTAAAGGCTTTTCTAAGATCGCCAGACCCCTTAATTCACTCACTGCAGGATATTTTCCCTCTGGAAAGAGAGGGAAATTTTACAAAAGAGCAAGACCCAAACATCATGTCAACACACGGGTTCCTTTTGATGCAAAATGGACACCTGAATGTGAACTTGCTTTCAAAACACTGATTGAGAAACTAACCTCAGCTCCTATCCTTGCATTTGCAGACCCAAGGCTTCCATATGTGCTCCACACGGATGCTTGCTCCAGTGGTTTGGGGGCGGCTCTTTACCAAGAGCAGGATGGGAGGCTTCGAGTGATAGCTTATGCCAGCAGAGGGTTGTCCAAAAGTGAGCAAAACTATCCAACTCACAAGCTAGAATTTTTAGCCTTGAAGTGGGCCATCTGTGATAGGTTTAAAGATTACCTATATGGCGTGGATTTCACAGTTTTGACGGATAATAATCCACTTACATATATACTCACTTCAGCTAAACTCGATGCCTCCGGACACCGTTGGTTGGCGGCCCTTTCAACATTCAGATTTAACATCAAATATCGGGCAGGGATCACCAATCAGGATGCAGATGGTCTGTCTCGACGACCACATGCCACGCCTCATGAGGATGAAGACTTTCTTCAGGAAAAAGAGAGGATTAGTGAGATGGCAAAACGACTAACAGAAGGAGAAAAAAGAGAGATCTCTGCTGATGTAATCACAGCAGTAAGTCAACATCACTCTGTCTCCTCACTGCAACTTCCAGTTCTAGCAGATTCTCTTGCTGTGGATGCTCTCTGCTTACCAACTATGTTTGTTGATCAAGGCCAGAGTACCCTACCTGGAATGACCAAAATCAGTTGGCATAAAGCACAAAGAGAAGATCCAATAATCCGGAAGATGATCTCCATGGTGGGAGGTGCGCAAAAGCCGAGCTTTAAAGCTGTCCATGCAGAGCACCCTGAAGTCAAGCTGTTGTTAAGACAGTGGAACCGGCTTGAGCTTAAGGATGGGATCCTTTACAGAAGGTGCATTGATAGGGGAAGGGTAACCTACCAGCTTGTGTTGCCTAAACTGTATAGAGAAAGAGCTCTTCGGGGGTTGCATGATGAAATCGGACATTTAGGACCAGATCGTGTGCTCAGTCTTGCCAGAGCAAGATTTTATTGGCCAGGAATGAAGCAGTCTATTGAAGAAAAATGTCAAACCTGTGAAAGGTGTTTCCGGAGAAAAGCTCAGCCACAAAAAGCAGCACCTATGAGTAACATAACAACAACTTTCCCACTACAATTGGTCTGCATGGATTACTTGTCCTTGGAGCCTGACAGCCATGGCACCAAAAATATTTTGGTTATTACAGACCATTTTACAAAGTTTGCTGTGGCTGTTCCGACAAAGGATCAGAAAGCCCGGACGGTTGCCAAGGCATTTTGGGAAAACTTCCTGGTTCACTATGGGTTTCCAAGTCGTATCCATAGTGATCAGGGAAGGGACTTTGAATCAAACTTAATCAAGGAGCTGTGCTTATTGATTGGAGCAGAAAAAGTGCGTACCACACCATATCATCCCCAGGGGAACCCAGTGGAGCGTTTCAATAGAACACTGTTGAGCATGCTCGGGACCCTGGAGGAAAATGACAAAGAAAACTGGAGAGAGTTTATCAAACCCCTTGTACATGCGTACAATTGTACGAGGAATGACACTACAGGGTTTTCCCCATATGAGCTCATGTTCGGCAGGCAGCCAGCCCTCCCAATTGACCTCATATTGGGTACTGATATTCAAGCAGAAACTCATGAAAATCATTCAGATTATGTGCAGAAGCTGCGTCACCGGCTACAAGAGAGTTACAAGCTGGCTGCAGAAAACTCTAAAAGGTCAGGTGAGAAAAACAAGCTGCGATTTGATGCTAAAGTGAGAGCTGCTGAGTTGGTTGAAGGAGATCGGATCCTTGTGAGGAATGTCAACTTGCGAGGAAAGCAGAAATTAGCTGACAAATGGGAAAAATCCATTCATGTTGTGGTGAGGCGAATCGATGATGGCCCAGTATATGTTGTTAAGCCTGAGAGAGGCAATGGTCCTCACCGTACGCTCCACAGAGATCTTTTATTGCCATGTGGATTTTTGCCAGTGGAAGAAAATTCAAAGGAAGCACGACAGTCAGGCAAGCCCAAGGAAATGAACTTACGTAGCAGAAAAGCCACAAATCAACAAGTGGAGCTTGAGGATCTAGATGAATCAGAGGGTGAAGAGGAGGAGAATTATTGCTTTGAACCCCCACAGCTCACATCATGGGGTCCATATGTGCAAGAGCTAAATAGGACAAATCCAAACTTGATGAGCACCGTGGGTCCAAGGTTGATAATACACCAGCGAGCGTCATCGGACCTAGTGACCTCTGACGAGTCAACAAATTCTCACAAGGTTGTGCCAGAGGCAATGAGTTCTCAGGATCTATTGTGTGTTCAAAAACATGACCACATCGTTATAGAGATTCCAGAATGCGAGCCTCCTCAGGAAGTGAACGATACCAGAGTTGTCTCACCAGAGACAGGTGAAATTGGGACACATTCATTCGTCCAGCAGCATGATTATACTTCTTCAGATACCATAACAGCAGAGGAAAGCAGGACTGTGATCTAACCATGTGAGCCAAGGCGGTCCCAAAGGGAGAGACATCCACCATCTAAGTTCACCTATGATGAGTTGGGGAAACCTCTGATCCTCGTTCTTACCTTATTCTTCGAACATCTGCAGGCTGTCATCTCTCCTACTGACTCAGAAAGCTTTTCTGGGGTGTAAGGTGCATGCAGGGACTCATGCAATCAAGAGGGGTAAAGTGTAACCAGGTTATTTTAACTCTTACACCCTACAAATGGAGCTGCAGCAACCTGCACAGCTCCTTTAACTCAACTCATTTATGATGTAGAGCTTAGCCACAAGGGGGCAGCAGATGATCAGTCACCCTACTCCAAAGGCGAAGAAGTCCCTGCTCTCTGTAACAGACGGCAGAGTTTTTTCTAGAAAATCTGGATCATCGCCGTCTGCGGTTGGCGTGGGAGGCAGAAGTAAAGAGCTTACAATGATAAGCAGAATTGTTGTTGTGTTACCTAATGAATCGGAGAGGATTTTCATTTCTATGATCGTGCTTGGATTTCTTTGAGTTTTGTGTGACCAATATCCCGGCTGGTTTTTTTCCTTTTGGAGATTTCAGCAGAGGCGAGTCCGTACCTTGCTGCTTCCACTTGTTCCATTGGTTCCCACTGTGGCTGGATCTTCTACTGGGTTGCACCGCCTCCCTACGTATTGCCTGTTCTGGACCATTTTCCATTCATGGACACTTATTGAGAGGGTGGTAGGACTGAGTGCACTCAGTAATTTTTTTATTTTTTATTATTATTTTTGGACCTTGAACTTTTTATGCCTGAGATCTCAGAGCGTTTTTTTTTCAAGTCCTTCAGTGGTTCTAATTGTTGTATATGAGAAGGAAGGACTTGATGGACTTTTATTTTTCTGATGTTGAGTCAACTGTTTACATGTGACTAAGTTCAATACACCTCATTAATTTCCGCTAATCTGTTGTCCAGTGTTTTATTTGGGGTGGATATCTGAACCTTTGGTGCAGGTAATAAAACCAACAGCCTCCTCACTGAACCTAGACTGGATTCTCCTTCGGGGTCATAGGTACTACATATTTGTATTACTAATACTAGTAATAAAGGAGGGGTTACAAAAGTGGCGAGCCAGCCAGGAGGCTGTTTAAAAGTCCACCCCAGATTTTCACATTGCAGATTTTTAGCAACAAGAAACTGTAAATTTCTTTAACAAAAGACAATTACTTACTTTTTTTGGAAGATGGATCTATGTAATAAGTTCAAAGTGCATGGACAAAGCTGTCTGTATGTAACAGGTGTAGATCTAAATTACAGCGAGGAAGAGATAGCAGATTTTTTCAAAGTAAATGGAGATGTTACAAAAGTTATCAGGGTTCCTGATGATCCAGATCAACCCAAGGGAAGAACACTTGTACAATATTCATCAGACCGAGCAATATCAAGAATTGATCCTGCCAATGTTGGTGATCAGCCAAGCCCTAAAGACCCCAGTGCAATTTGGCATGTTTCTACCATCCGTGAAATGTGTCAAAAGGAGCTTGGAAGAGAACTAGCCCAGAAATGGACTTTTATTTTTCTGATGTTGAGTCAACTGTTTACATGTGACTAAGTTCAATACACCTCATTCATTTCCGCTAATCTGTTGTCCAGTGTGTTATTTGGGGTGGATATCTGAACCTTTGGTGCAGGTAATAAAACCAACAGCCTCCTCACTGAACCTAGACTTGATTCTCCTTCGGGGTCATAGGTACTACATATTTGTATTACTAATACTAGTAATAAAGGAGGGGTTACACTATTTTGTTCAGTCACTTGAAATCCTGCAATAAGTATAAGTATTTTTGCAAAAAACAAACTTTTGCCGGAACTGCCTGTGTAAATTCTGTTAGCGGCAGCCACAATTCAGAATTCAGAGGCAACCGGACTTTCACTCATCTTCAAGGAGTTATTTGTCAATTCTTGACAAATATTTCTAAATAGATGTTAAATCCTTCAATTTAAGTCCCATTTTATGGTTTTACTGAAGTGTTGTTTAATTTCCATAAAACAAAAAACGTAGTCTCAGTAAAAAAAATACAATTTAAGATAATGTCACCACATTTAAAGGATCTGACCATGAATCACCACCTAAAAACATGTCTTTTCACTACCTGGATCTCCTTTTTCTCCTTTCTCACCATCACGGCCATCTCTGCCAGGAAGCCCAGGAATGCCTGAAATCAGTCAGGGATGTAGATCAAGAAAGGGTTGAGGAAACACCTCTGTAATACATAAGACTACACACAGGTAAACATACAAACCTGGCATTCCTGGCATTGCTGGACACGTCTCGATGGCGACCATAGTAGGTACAGCCAATGAGAGCAGAGCTCCCGTTAGAAGAAAACAATGGAAGAGCATGATGAAAGAAGTGAGTGGGGCTGGTGAGGAGAAGAGGAGTGGGATCACACAGGATAAAAGGGATGTAGATAAAATAAGATCAGATCGAGGACAAAATACAGAATAAGAGAGATATTTGAAAGAATATAATGAGAAGGAAATTAAAGGTAAAACATAAATATTTTGAGACAAAAAACTGCTTCTAAAAGTTTGAAGTTTTGTCAATCTTTTCCATTCTAACACAACAAATATAAATACTGTAAACCTATTAAAGATCTTAGACTTACCCCTAGAAAGTCACAGAACAGTAAATCCAGCCAAGGGAGCAAAGAGCAAATTAAAGAGGAGCTCAGAGTCCTGCAGCAGTCGGACGAGGAAGTCAGCCTAAAGTCCAGTCACAAAGAAATTTCTGATCCAACAGTTCTGCTTTTCTGGGAGGGTGCTTACGGCTGCAGGGATCCAGAGACAGAAAATAAAGTAATTTCAAAGAGGTGTCTTAAGTCTAATAAAATAATCCATAAATAAAAATGAAGAAGGATTGTTATTGGATAAGCAGCGTCTGACAGCATCTGACAGATTTGTAATATTTTTCTGTGTGTTCTTAGTTTTATGAGGTGGCCATTCACACAGAGCCAAATTCAGCAGGAGGCCTCTTTGCTTTAAATCTGAATCCTTTCTTTCCACTATTGCCACATGCTTGCTCAGTTTAGGAATGAGTGCAAAAGCCTAATAACTTATTTAAGTGAAATGATAATGAACTATGAAATGAGGCACCACATGTGTTTTAGCATAAATAAACAGATCTGAGATTTTTGTTATTAACAGGAAATTGCTTTTCCTCTTAGAACTATAAAGACGCATGGTCATATGATATGCCTTCACAATAAAGTAGAAATTCCAGCTGATAAAGATGAAATACGGCTATATTGTCATAAAACGGGACAGATGGGACAGAAGACAAAAACATGAAAGACAGAAACAAAACAAACAGAACGCAGGCTGCTGTGTATCAGCGGACCTGCTGCAGCTGCAGGAGGGGCGGGGCAATCCCTGACACTGGTTTAACAGTTCAGTCTCTGCGAGGAAGGCAGGATCCAGCTGATGGACTGCCAAACGAGCTGTGGACAGAGCAGCCCAGAATGTCCCAGATGCAGCAACCTCAGTTAGCAGGCAGGAATCTGATCCAGGTCAGTGAAAACAAATCAGACAGGATAAATCTGGGATCTAGGGGTTTGTAGCCCAACCAGGAGTTCAGATCCAAACAGGAACAGACAGATCCAGGGTTTCAGGAATCAACTGTTGAAGCTGTGGATCATCCTTCTGGGTATGGCTTTTCTCCACCGCTGCTCACCTGGATCCTGGCTAACTGTTAGCACCGGCACGCCATCACGCCACTTGTTGCCCATCGACACCACGATACAACCACTTCGGATTCTCAACATCAACAGAGCTCCATTGGATCTTCCACGTCGACCCCGTTACATCCACCGGGGATCCGGGCGCCGCCTTGTAATGTCCAAACGCGGTGACCACAGCTCCATCGCATCCTTCTGGTCGGCATCACGTCCTGTCGCGCAACAGGTACGTCACCATCTGCGTCATCTGAGCGCTGCTAAGCCTACCTCAGATATGGCTGAGTGGGACCGGCGAACTGGAAGACCTGGAGTGGATTTCAGCGTTCTCCGCACTCTACATAAACTGGACTCCAACTCCCACATCACACTGGAACAGCTTAATGTGCAGTCACTGTCAAATAAATCCGGATTCATCCACGATCACATTCTGGAAAAAGAAATAGACATTCTCTGCCTCACAGAGACATGGCAACAGCCGGATGTCTACAGCTCCCTGAATGAGGCCTGCCCACAAGGGTACTCATACCTGGACAAAGCCCGCACAACTGGGCGGGGTGGGGGCCTTGCTGTTTTATATCGCAGCTACTTTGCAGTGTCCCTCCTGTCTGTACCTGGTGCTTCCTCCTTTGAAAGCCTTGTTTTTAAATGCAATAATCCTTTCTCTGCTACAGTAGCTGTCATATATCGCCCCCCTAAACCACAACCAACTTTCATTTCTGACATTCATCAGTTCCTAATCTCTCTCTGCACTGCACACTCAAATATTCTTGTTATTGGTGATCTCAATATACACATGGACTCACACACTTCCCGTCTAGCTGCCGAATTCAAACAGGTTTTGGACTGTCTAAATCTTCAACAGCTCACAGATGGCCCCACCCACAGCAAAGGGCATACTCTGGACCTTGTTATAACTGACTCCCTTCCACTCACCAGCATCAACATATATGATGTTGGTGTCTCAGATCACCTGGCAGTTACATTTAGACTCCCCATAACCTTTTTCACCAAACCAAAACGCCATATCACTTTCAGAAACATCAAAAACATTGATTCCTCATCCTTCAGCTCACATCTTCAGCATCTTTCCCCCTCTCCACTCTCATCAGCCAGTGAATTAATGGATTTTTACAACACAAGCCTCAACTCCATCCTGGATACTCATGTTCCTGTAATAACCCGGACTGTCACATTCATACGTTCCGCTCCTTGGTTTACCAAAGAGCTAAGGCAAATGAAGAGGTCTGGCCGTGTCCTGGAGCGGGCATATAAAACATCTGGCCTGACGGTGCATAAACTGGCCTACCGGGAACATCGCAGAAATTATGCAACAGCCCTCTCCAAGGCCAGGTCCAATTACTACTCCTCGCTCATCAACAATAACCCAGGTAATTCCAGAAAACTCTTTTCCACAATCAGCCATATTCTCAAACCACAGGTCTCCTCCTTCTACAACCACACAGATATAAACTGCAACCGGTTTCTGGATTTCTTCATATCAAAAATAGACAGCATCCGCTCTTCACTTTCACCTTCAAATAGCACCACTATTGATACCCCTCAGACATCTCCCACACAACTCCTATCACACTTCTTTCTGCCAACGCAGCAGGAGGTCGAGAACATCATCCGCAAATCTAAACCATCCACCTGCTCTTTAGATCCCCTCCCATCCCCTCTTTTCAAAACTCACCATCAGTCCGTTAGTCATCTCATAACCAAAATAATAGCCAGTTCCCTGGAAACGGGTACTGTCCCATCTACCCTTAAAACTGCCCTCATTAAACCCCTCCTAAAAAAACCCACCTTGGACCCTGAACCTCTGTCAAATTACAGACCCATTTCAAACCTCCCATTCATCTCCAAACTCCTAGAAAAAGTTGTTTCCACCCAGCTCCACAACCACCTTAAATGCAATAATCTGTATGAAAAATTCCAATCTGGTTTTCGTCCCTCCCACAGCACAGAAACAGCTCTCATCAGAGTCACCAGCGATCTGCTGATGGCCTCTGATTCCGGTTTCACGTCCCTCCTCATTCTTCTCGACCTCTCTGCTGCGTTTGACACAGTAGATCACCACATCCTCCTCCACCGCCTCCAGCATTTCATTGGTCTCTCTGGCACTGCCCTCCAATGGTTTCACTCCTACCTCACTGATAGGACCGAATACGTGGCCCTGGGGGAGGCAAAATCCAGACCTCACACTGTCACCTGTGGGGTCCCCCAGGGCTCCGTGCTCGGCCCTACCCTGTTCACCATCTACATGCTCCCCCTTAGTTGTGTCGTCGGCAGGCATGGGGTCAACTTCCATTGCTATGCTGACGACACACAACTTTACATTAAAATGACTCCTCCCAGCTCCCCCGCCAACTCTGTCACCCGCCTCAGCTCCTGCCTGGAGGATATAAAGGCGTGGATGAGTCAAAACTTCCTGCAGCTTAATGCCTCAAAAACAGAGGCCATCCAAACTGGTACTCCTCATCAACTCCGTTCCTCTCCTCTCACCTCTGTTTCATTCTGTGGTCATAACATTCCCCTGTCTCCCTCTGTTACAAGCCTTGGGGTCAAGCTTGACCCCCACCTCTCCTTTGACAATCATGTCACCTCCATTTGCAAAACGTCCTTTTTTCACCTCCGTAATATTTCCAAACTCCGCCCCTCCCTATCCCTCCCTGCTGCAGAGAAGCTCGTCCAGGCCTTTGTCTCCTCCAGGCTGGATTACTGCAACGCTCTCCTCATCGGGATCTCTGGCAGGAGCCTTCAGAAACTCCAGTACGTACAGAACAGCGCTGCCAGGGTCCTGATGAGGGTGAGGAAACACCAGCACATCACTCCCATCCTTCACACTTTGCACTGGCTCCCTATTCACGCCCGTATAGAGTACAAGATTCTTCTGCACACCCATCACTGTGTGCACGGTGCGGCCCCCACCTATCTCACTGAACTGCTCACACCACACACCTCTTCCCGGACCCGGTCAGGCCAACAGCACCGTCTGGCCCCACCCAGGACACGGCTAAAAACAATGGGCGATAGGGCTTTCGAAGCCGCAGCTCCCCGTCTGTGGAATGCCCTCCCAGACCACCTTAGGGCCCCACAGACGGTGGATTGTTTTAAGAAAGGACTGAAAACGTTCCTTTTTAGAAATGCCTACAATTGTTGATTTTAATTCTTTTAATAGGCTATGTATGCCTTTTAATGTATTGATTTTAATGATTGTCTTTTTACACTGTTTTTAATGTTATGGTCTTTTAAACTTGTTTTAATTTTCCCTTTTTAAATGTAGCACTTTGTAGCACTTTGAGATTTGATGTCAAATGTAAAGTGCGTTATAAATAAAATTCATTATTATTATTATTATTAACAGAGCGTTCAGGCAGGTTCAGAGTTCCAATGAGTCCAGCAGTCAGCTCAGACAGAAAGGCTCAGATGGAGACAGGCAGGCCCAGTGGTTAAGAGAAAAATAGACAAGACATGGCACCAGGATAACTGAAGACTTTAAACTGTACTCCACCTTGGAGCCAGGATTAAAGAATTAAAACTCACCTCCCCGCATTTCGAGCCAACACCAGTGGGCTCCGTGGAGAAGAGCCGGGACACGATCAGAAGACAGGAGACAAACACTAACACCCTCTCGACACACAGGCCCCCGAGAGTCAGGACATGAACCAGGAATTTAACTAAACTCAAAAACAAACATTAACAACTGACACAAATACATAACACGAATAAACTAAGAAGAATGATCTGGCCCTGATAGCTGGGCTGAACCGTATATATAGCAGAGGGAGCAGATGAATAAGAAGTGAGTAATCAGATCAGCTACCGGGGGCTGCGATCATTGAATTTATACTCTAAGCATCCGTCCTGATCATGTTTAGATAATGTTTAGATAATCCTTTTTGAGCTTAAATAGAACTCAAGAATCGGACGAGACAGGCTGACATGAACAGACGTGGCGCCATCTAGCGTCAGTACTACTAATCTGCCAGAGGGCAAGACATTGACCGTTGACACAGCTATTAGATAAGTCCACTACGCCACTGGTGCTGAAACGTCTCGCAGAAAAACTGCCAGCTCAAAAGCATTGCCAACACCAGTAGCAATGTTAGCAAGGACATGTATTCCAGCGGCTACCAACTTCACAGCAACATCAGAATGCTTCCTGAGTTTCAACTCTAGCTTTAGTGAACCCCCTCTTAGAATAAAAATTCAATTTGTGCCTTTTTGCATTTGATGTTGATGAAAAAAATGCATGTGCTTTTTTGCAAGTGAGCTAGCAAGCTAGCAGTCCCACACTCACTTACCTCCATCACTTAGGATTGTTGACCAATTGTTTGCATGCAATGACTTAATCATGGTCACAGGATGTCGTTTTGGTAAATACACACAGAACGGCTATATTTGCTAAGAAAGCTTAGCAAAAACAAAGCTTTAAAGACAACAATAAAAAAATACTATACCAGCAGGATGCCATAATTTATCATACAATTACACTACTCAAAAAACTTAAAAGGAACACTTTGTAATCAGAGTATAGCATCATGTTAATTAAACTTCTGGGATATTGATTTTGTCAGGTAAGTAGCAGAGGGGGTTGTTAATCAGCTTCAGCTGCTTTGGTATTAATGAAATGAACAACAGGTGTACTAGAGGGGCAACAACGAGACGACCATCAAAACAGGAATGGTTTTACAGGTGGAGGCCACTGACATTTTTTCCCCTCCTCATCTTTTCTGACTCTTTTTCAACAGTTTTGCATTTGGCTAGGGTCACTGTCACTACTGTTAGCATGAGGCGCTACCTGGACCCTACAGAGGTTGCACAGGCAGTCCAACTCCTCCAGGATGGCACATCAATACGTGCCATTGCCAGAATTCAATTCAATTTCAATTCAGTTTATTTATATAGCGCCAAATTCACAACACATGTCATCTCAAGGCACTTTACAGTTCAACCAGATCATACAGTCAAATTGATACAAAGTTTTCTATCTAAGGAAAACCAGTTGATTGCATTGACTCATTGACTCAAATACAATCCCTCACACTAAGCATGCTTGTAGCGACAGTGGAGAGGAAAAACTCCCTTTTAACAGGAAGAAACCTCCAGCAGAACCAGGCTCAGTGTGAGCGGCCATCTGCCGAGGCCGACTGGGGTTCAAGGAGACAGAAGCAGAGATACAAAAAGCAGCTGTAAAAGGCGGCCCCGTCCAGGAAACACACAGCCAGGCAGACGAGCTCCAAGGCAGCTCCCATGCCAGAGGATGAAGAGAGCACATCCACCCAGCCACGGCCAGAGAAACAGGACCACACTGGAAAACAGGCCGATCTCCAACATCTACAAACAAGGGTGTTGATGGAAGCAGCACAGCTGATGTTTCTTTCCAGGATGACGTCACAGCCAAACAGGAACAGACGAGGCAAAGCTACTCTGAGGAAAAGCAGAGAGAGCAGAAGGTTAGAGATTGAACAAACAGATTCTGCAGAATAGGAGAACAGAGAGAGAATGAAGCAGAATGATGAAATGGGGGTCCCTATGTCCTCCAAAAGTCTAAGCCTATAGCAGCATAACTTTAAAGACAGCTCAGGATAACCTGAGCCACCCTAACTATAAGCTTTATCAAAAAGAAAAGTTTTAAGCCTAGTCTTAAAAGTAGACAGAGTGTCTGCCTCACGGACTAAAACTGGTAGTTGGTTCCACAGGAGAGGAGCCTGATAACTAAAAGATCTGCCTCCCATTCTACTTTTAGAAATTCTAGGAACCACTAGTAAACCTGCAGATTGAGAGCGAAGTAGTCTGTTAGGAACATAAGGAACAATCAGATCTCTGATATAAGATGGAGCTTGGCCATTTAAGGCTTTATATGTGAGAAGGAGGATTTTAAATTCTATTCTGGATTTAACAGGAAGCCAATGAAGAGAAGCCAGGATAGGAGAGATATGATCTCTCTTTTTAATTTTCATCAGAACTCTGGCTGCAGCATTTTGGATCAGCTGAAGGCTTTTAACTACAGTTTGTGGACTTCCTGATAGTAAAGAATTACAATAGTCCAGCCTTGAAGTAACAAATGCATGGACTAGTTTCTCAGCATCACCCCTGGACAGGAGATTTCTAATTTTTGCAATGTTCCTCAGATGAAAGAAGGAAATTCTAGAAACCTCTTTGATCTGGGATTTAAATGACAGGTCCTGATCAAAAATAACACCAAGATTTTTTACTTTATTATCTGAAATCAGTTTAATCCCATCCAAATGAAGTGACTGGCTAATCAGCTTATTTTTCAGAGACTCTGGTCCAAAGACTATAACTTCTGTTTTGTCTGCATTCAGAAGCAGAAAGTTAAGAGTCATCCAGGTTTTTATGTCTTCAAGACATGCCTGTAATCTATGTAATGGGTTAGCTTCATCTGGATTTATAGACAGATATAGCTGGGTATCATCAGCATAACATTGGAAATTAATCCCATGCTGTCTAATAACTCTACCAATTGGGAGCATGTATAAAGTAAAGAGAATTGGTCCTAGCACTGATCCCTGTGGTACTCCACAGGTAACCTTTGAGCGTGTTGAAGATCTATCATTAACATAAACAAACTGAATTCGATCAGATAGATAAGATTTAAACCAGTCTAGTGCTGTTCCTTTAATTCCAACAAAATATTCAAGTCTTTCTAAAAGAATATTATGATCAACTGTATCAAATGCAGCACTAAGATCCAACAGGACGAGCACAGATACAAGTCCATTATCTGAGAATTACATGAGAATATCATCAGTGACTTTCACCAGAGCTGTTTCAGTGCTATGATGAGCTCTAAAGCCAGACTGAAACTCTTCAAAAAGTTCATTATGGTGTAAGTGGTCGCAAACTTGTTTGGCAACTACTTTCTCAAGAATTTTGGATAAGAAAGGAAGATTGGATATAGGTCTATAATTAACCAAGTCATCTGGGTCAAGAGACGGTTTCTTAAGCAGAGGTTTAATTACAGCAACCTTAAAAGCTTTAGGTACATATCCCTGTAACAGAGATAGATTAATCACATCTAAAATGGAGGAGGAGATCAAAGGGAATACATCCTTAAATAACCTGGTTGGAACTGGATCTAACATACAAGTTGAAGGCTTAGATGAAGACAATAATTTTGCTAATTCAGAAAGTTGGACTGGATCAAAGCAGTCTAAACCCGGTTCAGATTCCATGACTACCTCAGGTACAATCGCGGATAGAGGAGTGCTTATGATCTTATTTTTAATAAGATCAATCTTATTTATAAAGAATCCCATAAAATCATTGCTGCTAAGAGCAGGTGGAATGGACGGTTCAACAGAGCTATGGCTCTGGTTGAGTTTGGCAACTGTATTAAAAAGAAATCTAGGATTATTCTTATTCTCCTCTATTAATGAGGAGAAGTATGCTGCTCTTGCTTTACAAAGGGTCCTCTAATACAGCAGTAAACCATTTTTCCAGACTAGGAAGGACTCCCGCAGGCCTGTGGAGCGATATTTTCTCTCCAGTTTCCTAGCATTTTGCTTCAAAGTACGCAGCTCTGCATTAAACCAAGGAGCAAGCTTTCTATTTTCAACGGTTTTCATTTTCAAGGGAGCTGCGTTGTCTAAGGCAGTACGCAGAGAACTAGCAACCCCATCACCAAACTCATCAACCTGTGAAGGGGAATAAGCTATGCTTTTGCACTCTGCAGCACTGCTCAGCGACACAGAGAAGAGAGAAAGTGAAGCAGATTCTTTAAAGTTTATAACTGCACTATCTGATAAAGATCTACTAAAATTGAACCTTCTTTTGGGGGAGGAGAACTCTGTTAAAGTAATCCTGAAGGTTATTAGAAAGTGGTCAGAGAGGACAGGGTTGTGAGGAAATACTGTTATTTCTTTACATTCTATGCCGTATGTCAGCACAAGATCCAAAGTATGAAGATGAGAATGTGTGGGACTATTCACATTTTGAACAAAGCCAATAGTGTCTAAGATAGCATTAAAGGCTGCTCTTAAGCTATCGCCTTCAATGTCAGCATGGATGTTAAAATCTCCCACTATGATGACCCTGTCAGTATTTAATACCAAATCAGAAAGGAACTCTGAAAACTCATCTAAAAATTCAGAGTAAGGACCTGGTGGACGATACAAAGTTACAAAAAGAAGAGGTTTTCTTGCCTTGAAATTTGGATGAGGGAAATTAAGGGTTAAATGTTCAAAAGAGTTGTAGGTATTAACTGTTTTGGGAGTAATCAGTAAGTCAGACTGGAAGATTGTTGCTACTCCTCCTCCTCGCCCAGAACTTCTGGGTATGTGAAAATTTAAATAGCTTGAAGGAGTTGCCTCATTTATGCTCACATAATCCTCTTGCTGCAGCCAGGTTTCTGTAAGGCAAAACAAGTCAATGTGATTATCACAAATCAAGTCATTAACTAGCAGACTTTTAGAGGAAAGAGATCTGATGTTAAACAGACCGCATTTAATTGTTTTAACTTTTTCCCCAATTGGAGTTATTTTGATTTTAATTAGATTATCATGATTTACTCCTTTGGGAATCTTTGCTAATTTATTAGATTTTGGTCGTGGGCAAGACACTGTCTGGATGGAGTAAAGAGTGGGTAACAGTAGAGAAGCTGCAGAGATGTGTGTTAAACTACAACTCTGCTTCCTGGTCTGCACCCTGGGTGGTCAGGGTTTTGGAGGACTAATAAATGTGGCCAGATTCCTAGAAAGAAGAGCTGCACCATCCAAAGTGGGATGGATGCCGTCTCTCCGAATCAGACCAGGCTTTCCCCAAAAGGATTGCCAATTATTAATGTAGCCCACGTTGTTTTCAGGACACCACCTAGACAACCAGCGGTTGAATGACGACATGCGGCTAAACATGTCATCACTGGTCAGATCAGGGAGGGGACCAGAGAAAATTACGGAGTCCGACATTTTTTTTTGGCAAACTTACACACCGAAGCAACACTAATTTTAGTGACCTCCGATCGGCGTAACCGGGTGTCATTACTACCAGCGTGCATAACAATCTTACTGTATTTAACCTTATCCTTAGCCAGCAGTTTCAGGTAGGATTTGATGTCGCCCGTTCTGGCCCCCGGCAAACATTTGACTATGGTCCCTGGTGTCTCTAAAGCCACGTTTCTGACTATGGAGCTGCCAATCACCAGAGTGGGCTTCTCAGTGGGTGTGTCACTGAGTGGGGAAAACCGGTTAGAAACGTGAACGGGTTGGTGGTGACCAGTGGGCAGAGATCCACGACTACGCTTTCTGCGTACAGTTACCCAATCGCCTGGCTGCTCAGGCACTTTTGGAGGACAGCTACGTGGGGGGCCTACTTTAACTCCTGGATGTTCAACAGCCTGAAGCCTGGATTCTAACTCTGACACCCTCGCCTCCAAAGCTACAAAAATACTACACTTATTACACATCGCATTATCACTAAAGAAGGCAGAGGAATAACTGAACATCTGACACAGAGAGCAGGAGAGAGGAGAGGAAGAAGGAAGAGTTGGAAAAGAGTCAAGGGAGGGAGAGAGAGAAGCCATAGCAATGCTAAGCTAGAGCTAGCCTAGGCTAGCTACTCCTTGCTATCAGAAATAAAACCGTGTGAAACTGACAAGTGCTCAGTAGAAAAGTGCAGCAGAAGGTGCTATGTTTTAAACTAGTCAGTTAGAGTTACTTAGATACAGAGATATCACAGAGAAAATAACTTAACTTCAGATGGAGTTCCTCTGGACAGCTGCAGCAGCTGCACACTCAGTTAATCCAAACAGGAAGTGAACAGGTCCAAACAGAAGGTTTGCTGTGTCTCCCAGCACAATCTCAAGAGCATGGAGGAGATTCTAGGAGACAGGCAGTTACTCCAGGAGAGCTGGACAGGGCCGTAGAAGGTCTACAACCCATCAGCAGGACCGCTATCTGCTCCTTTGTGCAAGAAATGACCTCCAGCAGGCCACTGGTGTGAATGTCTCTGACCAAACAATCAGAAACAGACTTCACGAGGGTGGCCTGTGGGCCCCATGTCCTCTAGTGGGTCTTGTGCTCACTGTGGAGCTCGACTGGCATTTGCCACAGAACACCGGAATTGGCAAGTCCGCCACTGGCGCACTGTGCTTTTTACCTGAGAGCAGGTTCACCCTGAGCACATGTGACAGACGTGAAAGTGTCTGGAGAAGCCGTGGAGAACGTTATGCTGCCTGTAACATCGTTCAGCATGAGCGGTTTGGTGGTGGGTCAGCGATGGTGTGGGGAGGCATATCCATGGAGGGATGCACAGAGGCTTGGTCTACTTTTCCTTAGTAAGACCTAGAACCTCCGTCTCAAAAAAGACTCACCCTCAGTCTATTTAAGGCCTACTTTTTCAAAACTCTTAAAAAAGACTTATCCTTGGTCTAAAAAAGACTTACCTTTAGCTTATTTAAGGCCTACTTTTTCAAAACTCAGTCTTTAAAAAAGACTTACCCTCGGTCTAAAATAGACTTACCCTTGGCCTATTTAAGGCCTACTTTTTCATTCTTTTGACTGCCTGTTTGTTATAACAATATTTTAGTTTTTTACCTTTAAAAGAGTTTGTTAGTTTTCTTCCTCTCTAAGTCTCTTGAAATTATTGTCCTCCTGTCGAGATTGATCTACTCGGTGCATCAGAAGAGTTCTCCTTCTCTTAAATGGCCTATTTGAGGTAGAGGAAAAACCCATATGGTTTTGGTGCTCAGCCCTTCTTCTAGAATCCACTGAGCGGACGGATCAGCGAAGGATCCTGTTCCTGACGCCAAATTGTGGAGTAAAAATGAGCACTGAGAGTTGATACGCAAGGAAGAAAAGGTTTTATTTTACTCTGCAGAGGAGAACTACACGAAACAGCTGTGTACAGCTCCCAGTGTGGCTCTGACTAGGTCACTGCCCACCCTTGCATTATAAAGTGACTCCTTACACACGAACATTGAGTCTTCCCAACAGAAACACTTTAGTTCATCAAAGGACATAAATTTGAACAGATAAACATTTCAGAGCACTGTTTCCCGTTCACACCAAAAACAGGACGTGAGAATCTTGAACACAATAAGGACATGTTTATCTATGTTTTCCCCCTTATCTAACCTGGGGAGGAAACTTCTTTTCAACCCTCCTTCCTTTCCCTACATCTCAGCATAAAGAATGGAACAAAGCCTCTAAACAATCACCCCTATTCAGGAGGAGAAAAAAGGCACAATTTAATATTTAACCTTACTAACAGGAAACAAGGAAAAAATATGGTTCCACACAGAAAATGGATGGATGTAACTTTAAATGTGATTAACAATTTATTTTGAACAATTCTAAGCATACAAAATGAATAGGAATGTCCTTACTTCTTGGACATGTGATTAAATCATTGTATAACAATAATGTGAGCTTAATGAAGGCAATTACCAGCATATCTCAGATTTAAGTAAATACTGCAATGAAAGAATAAATATTTCCTTTTCCTCAAACTACTCTCTTTACTCTGATTCTAGGACCTGTTATGAAATCATCTCCTCATAAAGCCTAACTATCCTAACTCTGCTGGCCTAAACTAAAGAAAAGACAAGTATATCATTATATATTTATTTATTATATTTCCAGCAAATGGATCGGCTGCAGCTGTCTGATTTACTTTCTTAGTTCTAGTGAGGATGCAGGCAGCAGCATCTGGATCAGCTTTAACATTTCACATCAATCTAATCAGCCTTCTTGTCAAGTTTGATTCTCCAACTTTATTAATCCTGGGGTTTAGCTGCCAGCAAATAGGCCCAAACCGAGATACTAACACTGGTGTGTTTCTCAGTACATAAAAGGTATTTGGTTCCAAAAAACAGGTCTTTACTCTTTTTTTCTCCTCTGTGCAGCTCTGTTAGCTTTAGACTGATTCTCGTTTATAATTTTTCATGCTGAAAACTAGAAGTTTGCAAAGGATTAAGAAATAACAGAGCTGCAGGATATGAACCGGAAAAGTTCATCTCAGGATATTCCACAATATTTCAGAAAGAGGACATACAAAAGTCCAACTGGTTTCATTTCCTCAACACCACAGAAATGTCCCATCAGACATGGAGGCACAACCAGAGGTCATCTGTTATAAGAGGAGAAGATAGAAATCTCTCCTATTCTAGTAAATCAAATTTTTAAGTCCAAATAAGCTAACAGTAAAAATAACAATTTTATTAGATAGAATAAATGATACCATCAAAAGCATGGCTATAGTTTGCATGGGGCTTAAAGGGGGTTATAAGCAGTTGTCAAGTTGTAAAAGAAAAAGAAGGGGATGGTTTTTTTTTATGGAAGTATACATAGCCTAATTAATATATTCTATTAACCTAAAGCAATATGCATGGTCTGGTTGTTCCATGTCAGGTAGGGCAGTCATTGACCTTGACCAAGGCTCCTTACAGTAGAACTGCAGTCAGTCCCTGGACTGGCATGGCTATCACTGCCCCTACATAGTTAGCATGGCTACCACTGCCCCTACACAGTTAGCATGGTTATCACTGCCCCTACACAGTTAGCATGGCTATCACTGCCCCTACACAGTTAGCATGGCTACCACTGCCCCTACACAGTTAGCATGGCTATCACTACTCCTACATAGTTAGCATGGCTATCACTGCCCCTACACAGTTAGCATGGCTACCACTGCCCCTACACAGTTAGCATGGCTATCACTGCCCCTACACAGTTAGCATGGCTATCACTGCCCCTACACAGATATCATGGCTATCACTACCCCTACATAGTTAGCATGGCTATCACTGCCCCTACACAGTTAGCATGGCTACCACTGCCCCTACACAGTTAGCATGGCTATCACTGCCCCTACACAGTTAGCATGGCTACCACTGCCCCTACACAGTTAGCATGGTTATCACTGCCCCTACACAGTTAGCATGGCTATCACTGCCCCTACACAGTTAGCATGGCTACCACTGCCCCTACACAGTTAGCATGGCTACCACTGTCCCTACACAGTTAGCATGGCTACCACTGCCCCTACACAGTTAGCATGGCTATCACTGCCCCTACACAGTTAGCATGGCTACCACTGCCCCTACACAGTTAGCATGGTTATCACTGCCCCTACACAGTTAGCATGGCTATCACTGCCCCTACACAGTTAGCATGGCTACCACTGCCCCTACACAGTTAGCATGGTTATCACTGCCCCTACACAGTTAGCATGGCTATCACTGCCCCTACACAGTTAGCATGGCTACCACTGCCCCTACACAGTTAGCATGGCTATCACTACTCCTACATAGTTAGCATGGCTACCACTGCCCCCACACAGTTATTGAGAAATTTTGAACATGCTCAAAATTTGACGATGTAATTGCCATGCTCAAAATTTGTTGTCTGCAATACATTTATTTCACCTTCAAAATAATTTTCCCTACGATGTATGGGGGCTGCAGGGGCCAGCGCCCTGATTGTTCTGACTCGGTGGGCTCAAAGAGAACTAGGTTATTTACAGACTTAATCAGGAACGTAAACTTCTTTATTTGATGACTATCTGAGGAAGCGATGCAGCTGTTCCTGTCGGGTATGATGTACTAATATGGAGGGAATTTGTTCCATTATTTTTGCATAAAACACATTTTGTAAATGGAAATAAAAAAAAAAAAAGCAAACAAGATTAAACTTAAAAAAAACGTACCAAAAAAAGGTTCTGAGAGTTTCATTGCTGTTTTTCTCAGATTTTATTTTTGCTTATTCATTTTATTATGTTTTTATATTTTTACAGTTTTTGTATTTTCAGTTTTTCATTTCTCTTTTTCAGATTGAGTTTTACAAATTGCTTCCTTTTCTAATTTTTTTTACAGATCACATTCCCTTCACTTCGTGCCCAATCCTAATTTTCGCTCTTGACCAATAACATGTTATGGATAAAGTTCAAATAGAAAAGATAAAGTTAAAATAGAAATTTGTCACTATGGAGGGAAGCCCGCCTTTAGAATGAAAATAAAACTTGAATCATTCCTCTCTGGTAGCATTATAATGATTCTATGTTGATCATCACATTAAATGAGAAACTGTGGGTTTAGAGGAAACATTTTAATAAAAATGACCTAGAGACAGAAACATCAGAGGAACTTTGGTTAACTTTAACCAAATATACTGTGAAGCAGCTGTTGCCTCTAAAACACGTGAAGTGATATCAGAGACGGGAAAACTCTGCAGAATGAGAGCTCAGCTAATTTCACTTTTAGTTTGCAAAGATTAGGAAGCCGTTGAAGATGATCTGTTTTTCTCTGGTGTCCCTTGTGTCAGACTCTGTCTGCTGGTCTCTGTGGGACACGAGCCAGACTTTCTGTCCAGCTGTCAGCTCCAAGACGACTCCTCCAGACAGCACCTGGAAGACAGCAGCGTTCATCAGATCACCGCTTTAATCAGAGAAGCTGAGCTCGGCCTCCCTGCTGCACGTGTGTTATATTTAAGGCACAGAAAGACTGATTGTTTTATTAATGTTTAGAAAATTATTTTTATCTATCTATCTATCTATCTATCTATCTATCTATCTATCTATCTATCTATCTATCTATCTATCTATCTATCTATCTATCTATCTATCTATCTATCTATCTATCTATCTATCTATCTATCTATCTATCTATCTATCTATCTATCTATCTATCTATCTATCTATCTATCTTATGGTCTGTTATTGGTTGAAATTTTGGATTTGCTATCCTGTTTTATTTAGTAAACATTCTGTTTATTGACCTATTGTAATACCAAGATTCAGATCAGCATCTGAATAGAAACTCAGACTTGTGGATATCACATGTCTGGGTTTTGTGAGCTAAGTGCTTTTATTGTCTATTGTGAAGGTAAGTTGCCCTTTGGGGTAGGACGCTGTGCCTTTTTCATGGGGGCCTGTGTTGAGTCTGTTTTCTGCCTTAACGGGCCTTATTATGGAATCTGTTCCCAAGGAATGAGTCTGTCCCATTTTTTCCTTTGTATTGTTTGTTTTCAGACATCTTCAGCACTGGGAATACAGTGGGGCAAAAAAGTATTTAGTCAGCCACCAATAGTGCAAGTTCTCCCACTTAAAAAGATGAGAGAGGCTGGTGATTTTCATCATAGATATACCTCAACTATGAGAGACAAAATGAGAAAAAAAAATCCAGTAAATCACATTGTCTGATTTTTAAAGAATTTATTTGCAAAATATGGTGGAAAATAAGTATTTGGTCAGTTACAAACAAGCAAGATTCCTGGCTCTCACAGACCTGTAACTTCTTCTGTAAGAGGCTCCTCTGTCCTCCACTCGTTACCTTCATTAATGGCACCTGTTTGAACCCGTTATCAGTATAAAAGACACCTGTCCACAACCTCAAACAGTCACACTCTAAACTCCACCATGGCCAAAACTAGAGAGCTGTCAAAGGACACCCGAAACAAAATTATAGACCTGCACCAGGCTGGGAAGTCTGAATCTGCAATAGGTAAACAGCTTGGTGTGAAGAAATCAACTGTGGGATCAATTATTAGAAAATGGAAAACATACAAGACCACTGATAATCTTCCTCGATCTGGGGCTCCACGCAAGATCTCACCCCGTGGGGTCAAAATGATCACAAGAACGGTGAGTAAAAATCCCAGAACCACACGGGGGGACCTAGTGAATGACCTGCAGAGAGCTGGGACCAAAGTAACAAAGGCTACCATCAGTAACACACTACGCCGCCAGGGACTCAAATCCTGCAGTGCCAGACGTGTCCCCCTGCTTAAGCCAGTACATGTCAAGGCCCGTCTCAAGTTTGCTAGAGAGCATTTGGATGATCCAGACGATGACTGGGAGAATATCATACGGTCAGATGAAACCAAAATAGAACTTTTTGGTAAAAACTCTACTCGTCGTGTTTGGAGGAGAGAGAATGCTGAGTTGCATCCAAAGAACACCATACCTACAGTGAAGCATGGTGGTGGAAACATCATGCTTTGGGGCTGTTTTTCTGCTAAGGGACCAGGACGACTGATCCGTGTGAAGGAAAGAATGAATGGGGCCATGTGTCGTCAAATTTTGACTGAAAACCTCCTTCCATCAGCAAGGGCATTGAAGATGAAACGTGGCTGGGTCTTTCAGCATGACAATGATCCCAAACACACCGCCCGGGTAACGAAGGAGTGGCTTCGTAAGAAGCATTTCAAGGTCCTGGAGTGGCCTAGCCAGTCTCCAGATCTCAACCCCATAGAAAATCTTTGGAGGGAGTTGAAAGTCCGTGTTGCCCAGCGACAGCCCCAGAACATCACTGCTCTAGAGGAGATCTGCATGGAGGAATGGGCCAAAATACCAGCAACAGTGTGTGAAAACCTTGTGAAGACTTACAGAAAACGTTTGATCTCTGTCATTGCCAACAAAGGGTATATAACAAAGTATTGAGATGAACTTTTGTTATTGACCAAATGCTTATTTTCCACCATATTTTGCAAATAAATTCTTTAAAAATCAGACAATGTGATTTTCTGGATTTTTTTTTCTCATTTTGTCTCTCATAGTTGAGGTATATCTATGATGAAAACTACCGGCCTCTCTCATCTTTTGAAGTGGGAGAACTTGCACTATTGGTGGCTGACTAAATACTTTTTTGCCCCACTGTATATAGAAAGTTTAATCATGCCTTTTGGTTTAGAACAATGCAGACCAGATGCGAATTATGTTTGTTCCTAGTCTTGCTACCTAAATTCCCTCAAATGCAGTATTTTATTGTCCAAATCTGTTCACAGTATCACAGTAAAATAAACAATTGTATTAATACAAGTATTCATTATTTAAAAATGTTAATTTATTAATGAAATAAGGTATTTAATAATTTTATAACTGTAATAACTAATTGATTAATTCATTAATAGTATCAAAACATTAATTGTAGTGAAACCTGTATTATATAAAAAATGTCACATCTTATTTTATTGCAAAATTTACATTAAGTAAATTTAACCACCATGTTTTAAAGGTAGAGTGGAGGATGTTCTTTTTCCAGGTGGATCATATAAATAAGTGGTCCTCCTAACTGTCAGTCATTCTGGTGATATGTTTCCGTGAGGCCGTCCTACGTGCTCGCTCCATTTTCACTTACCAGTGGTGAGTCTGACACGGTGGAAAAATTGCAAATCTTCTTTGGAATCTAAAAATATATGAGTGATGCAAACGGCTTTTAAACAGAGCGTGCACGAGCCCATTGCTCCTTGTGCACGCTCTCGCACGTGTTTAATAGGCATTCCCTCACCGAAGCGGGTACAAGGTTATGCATTTTTTTTTTTAAGTGGAGAGGGCGGGTCTTTTCAAAAATTTGTGAAAATCTTCCCCTATACCAAATGGTCTTTATCTCATGTATGAAGCAGTTGATATGAAACTGGTACACTTACTTGATCAAAGTTCTTGGTGTTGTAATTACAGAAAACTTGAGATTCTTCTGCTCCTTCCCTGACTAAACCAAGGCACATGTTCACCTACCAATACATGAAGATGTTGGAGAACTGGTTAAAGAATTTAGAACATTTTTTGGGTCATTAATCGGAAACAACAAAGGTGGAGATGATACCTTGGAAACAGCGTGGAAGGTAAAATAATAAAAACCAGCAACTCTGCAGGTGAAGATGCCGGTGTCTTTGTCGATGTCGTTGTATTTGTTGACGACTGCAGTCTGATAAGTTATTTTCTGAGAGAAACAAAAAAGACTTGATTCAGATCTTCAAAATCAAATGAGAAGATAAAAGATTATATTGTGAGAGACAAGAGAGCTGAACCCGCTCCTGGGAGATGTTTACAGGAAGAACATTGAAGTACACTGATGGTGTCTGCAGAAATGTTTCTGTTGGGTGGTGTTTGTTGGATGTGGGAGCAAACCTTGGTCAGAGTCGGGTATGTGCTATCAGTCCTGATCACAGAGAAAGCAGAATGTTTGTCCTGACTGGACGACTGCTGACCTGGGAGAAACGACGACACAGAAACACAGTCGATTAACTAAACATCCCAATATGGTCTTTTTATAAGGAAAGTCCGCTCACATTCAGAATTTAAACTTCCGAAAGTACTTTAAATATGAAAATATTAAATATGGTTAAATAACTGATCAGTGTTTTTAATTCAGAGTAATTTTCATCTGAATGTGCTTTACTGGAGGCATCCATGTTTGTCAAAGAACACTACTGCCACCTACTGGTTTGTGACGTCACGGTGCGGTATCGGTTGTTGATCAAGTCCCAGTGCTGTATCTGGTGTTTGTCACAACGCGCTATTATCCAAGTCATCTTGAAAACATTCTTCTTCCAAATGTTGGCTACATATTACGGGTTTTTTCTCTGGCCAGAAGTTTGATGGCAAATCCTCCCTCTTCAAGTTGGCGATCCAACGACCAACCCGTCCGTGGAGGATCAGGAATCAGAAAGGTGGAATAACTCTTTATTTCTCTTTTACCCGATGTATTCCAGCATCCAGCTGCCATGCACGTGGGCATTGTCAGTTTCACTATAGCTCTGGTGAATTTCAATGGTGAAGTCCTCTGGAAATCTTCAATAATTGTTGTTGATTGCAGATGTGTCTAGTAGCTCCCATTGATTTAGCTTGTAAAGCGGGGAGAATGGCGCTAGGCTTACCGCACCGTGACGTGTGTGAAATTAATTAAAACACCGCAAATGTATTAGTTTTAGGTATAAATAATGACCGGACTTTTCCTTTAAAGCTACAGAGCTAATTATAACCACTGATTTCCAAATTACTTAAAGGTGATAGTTACAAGTTTAACTCCTTCCAGCCTGTAGGTGGCGCACTTGCCTGCGCTCCTTTTCTACGGTTTGACAGCTGGAAATCCAGGTCCACGAATGCTGATGCTAATGTTAATGAAACCAAATATTGAACCTACCAGTTCAGAGGAGAAACAGCAACCTTTGTGCTCCATCTGAGCCCCTAAAGCCGGGCGTACACTTTACGATTTTTTGCGCTTTTCGGGACGATTTTCCAGTCGTGTGAGAATTCTTCAGCCTGATGGTGCATGGTGTAGCTGTACAGGGGGTAACGAGGGGCGATCAGCATCTAACGACCACCTCCCAATCAGTAATCGTAGGTCGGGAGAAAATCAATCATGTTTGAAACTCAGTCGGCCATCATAAGGTGGTCATGGGTAAATGGCTCAGTGGGCAATTCTTCTTCTTCTTCCTCTCAGAGGAAAACCCAGCAGCATGGCGGGGGGGCACTGAGTGAAATGGAGTTATTTCTGTAAAACTGACAGACCGTAGTTGCCATGTTTGCTCAGCCATGTCTTTGTCCAAATACGTCGTCTCCTTTTCTTTTTAGGGCTTTCAGCACAAAATTGCCCAAATATCCAAGGCAGCGCGTTTCACTCTAGCGAGCTTCATGTTCCTCTTCTACTGGTTTGGCTTCTGGATAGACGAGTCCGAGTAGCGCCATCTCACTGCGGAGCTGAGTCCCACCTGGTTTTTAGACGTACAGTGTGAGCAGGTAGATCGCATCAGAGCGTCGGGTCGTACAGCGGGAGAACAAACATTGTGCGCTGCGAACTTTTAAATTCTGCGGTTTCATCGTACGGTGTGAGCTGTAGCTGCGTGCAATTGAAAATATCGCACAGTGTACACCCGGCTTTACCAATACAATACAAGTTTGACTGAAGTTCACCCAGACTTTGCGTACTTCATTTTTTAAAGTTTTTTACTTGAAGTAAAGCAGAGAAGAAGCCATTTCTCAGAGAGCTACCAAGATCATTGAACACCTGAACTCTTTATCCTGTGGCGTCATCCAAATATTGCCATCGGTGTTGATTCCCTTCTTATCAATGGTAGCATAATAACCAGAAATAAAGATATATATGTTTTGGTCAAACACAAAATAAAATGAAAAATAAAAAATCTGCACCAATCTAAATGTTTTATGGATGTATTTTTTTTCCATTATTTTGATGAAAAAACTGTTGCTATAACCTTTAGCATTAGCATTTCATTCATGATTTATTTTTCTATTTATTTATTTATTGTTATTTGCTTTTTATTATTTCGATAAACCTTCAGTATGGAGTAAGATAACTGTCAAAAAAAAAATCACATGCATAATTGTCTTAATTTGTAACTGTAAGTCGATAATGTCAGTTAATGTAGGATTTGTATTTGTTCCCTGTTGTCAAGACAGATACTTGAGATCAGATTTTCATCTGTAAAATACCTGCTTAAAGTTACAACTTTGCAAAAATGGAATAACGAATTATAAATGTACAGGTGGGATTCTCCAACCCCTAATGAAGCTGTTACACTTCTTAAGTTGGTGGTAGTGCATCTGAAGAGGAGGAAGACGATGACAGAAAGGACCATAAATCTAACATTACACTGAGCATGAGTATTCAAAACAACGTTTCAGCAAAGATATGTTATTGTGGATGTGTTCCATTTTAGCAGCTGCGGTCTCCCCGTTCTACCCGGACTGCGTCCTTGGAGGTCTGTGAAAATAAGGAGGCCGGAAGACTTATGGCCATGGATTCAAACAGTTTCATCCTTCTCTGGCTTTTATCACCGGTATGCTCTGTCACCTAGCAACCATGACAATTGACAGACAAAGCAGGCAAAGAATGGATACTGAACTTCTCACTGGAGTTCTGGGTGCTAATATCATTGCCGAGGAGCTTCAACAGCAGTACGGGCATCTTAGATATCAGATTTATAGTCCCCACACTGCAGAGATATTAGAATCTGAGCTTAAATGTCAGCCAAACCCATTTACACAGGGATAGATAAAACCTTTAGATAAACCAAACATTACCGCCACATATCTGACTCAATAACCATTAAAACAACTATTTTCATTCATTTCAGACGGAACTATTCACAGACTGGATTATATTAAACTGAACTTCCAATTTTCACCACTGTTTGGCGCCTTTTTCCTCTGAGCACGGAGCAGCCGGCTTGCTTTGCACTCACAATGAATCCTGGTCAGGAGAGTAACAGCTTTATTAGAGCTCTGTACTCGTAAATGTGACTCGTAATAGCAGTTTGTGTTTTGGACTCGTAAATTTGTGATTTTTTCTTCGTCTTGTAAATTTGTGATTCATTCTATTTTTGTATCTTTGTAAAATTGTACCTATGTAACATGTATTTTTCTATTGTGTTATTACTGATGAAAACGTGATGTCATTTATGTATTAGTTGACAATGAGGAACAAATACAAATCCTAAATTTATTCGGTTGTACTGACTTTCTTTAAAAAATGCAGACACCTGTGCTTACCTTTTATTGACCGTTATCTTACCCCATATTTCTGTAAGTCAAACTGAGTTTGAACAATCTGTCTGTCCTCAGTATCACTATGCAGTGGACTGGTGAGGATACTGTCCCTGTTTACCGGAGTCAACATTTCCCCCAGCTTGCCCAGGAGGACCAGGCAGACCGTCCTTTCCTGGTGCTCCTACTTCACCGGGGTAACCTTTAGGACCAATTGGCCCTGGTGGCCCCGGGTCCCCTTTGTCCCCTTTCAGTCTTAGCAGGGTGACTTGGTCTTCTGGGCCATCCAACCTGTGAGCTGAGGACAAAATCAAACCAATGAAGACAATTTTAATGCAAAAATTAAAACAATCTCATCAAACTTTGCATTTATGATCATTTTTAGTCATCAAGTAATTTGTTCTTTTACTCTCTAAAATCTCCTAAAGGGCACAGCTGGAAAACTGCAACAATTTTTTGCTTTATTTGTCCTCTACAGCAGCGTTGAACAAGTCTTTTCCTGGGAATTTAAGCTTGGTTTGTTCTGGACACAATGTCTGCGCAACCATTAGAGGTTTCTACGCAATTTACAGGATTTCTGCTCCTACTGGCGAGACTTCGCAAATGTAAAATGTTTGGATAATCTTGTAAATTAGCTCATAAACACACCCCTACGGACAGATGATGGAAAAACTCAAGGGAAGAAATGACTATCGCTCTTGGATGGTATGAAGAGGCCTTGATAATGTAGTAAACAGCTGTATTTTCTACTTCCTTGTGAATTGTGGGGTTGTCCTGAACACTGAGATCAAAATGGGAGAAAAGCCGCACAGAGTATCGGTGATGCAGATGTTTTTGCAGCTCATTATCTGCGTGGATTGTACAGTAGCAGCCATTCAAAATTTCCCTACTTTCTTTGATGGGTCCTTACAATTCTTTTTTAAACATCAATCTTTATACGAAAATATTCTTTCTGTCATGATTTGTGGACATTAACCCTTTAAAGTCCGATCCAAGAATAAAACAAAACAGAAAGTTACTTTTTTTTGTTTGAAGTTCTTATTTGGCCTTTTAACAAAATATGTAAAAAGAAAAAAACAGAAATACATTTTTTATAGTAATAATTTATTACTATGCGATAAGTCAAGATTATTTTTTGTGTAGTCTTCTACTGGCTGTTATCAGGTATATCTGATTGTGTACAATAGGATTTTGAGCAAAGTTTTTACCGTTAAATTATGCAAAAGGTGTCAAACGCAAAACATTTCAGAAACCGTATGTATCAAATACGATACATTTGGCATTAATTCAATTCAATTCAGTTTATTTATATAGCGCTAAATTCACAACACATGTCATCTCAAGGCACTTTACAGTTCACCAGATCATCCAGTCAAATTACAGGGTTAAGATCTGAAGAGAAGCACCTTCTACTGGACAGACCCTGTAATTCAGAGAGAGTCAGAGTAAACAAATATGCACACATATGAGAAAGAGGGGGGGTCCCTCCAGTGGCTTTAAGTTGGCTGCCATTTGAATGGGAAGGGACATTTTGAATGGTTGCTAATGTAGGTGTGTCAAGCATAAGCTCTTTAGTTTCCTGCAACTCTTAGATGCATTTCTTCCCCCAACTTTAGTCCCTGGGAGAAGTTAAAGCCCTGGGCAACACAGGTCAGACAACTATGAACACCTATTCACACCTAAGGGCAGCAAAGAGAGACCAGCTAACCAAAAAACTGCGTTTTTACAGTTCACACATGGGGGAGAAGAGACAAAAGGGAATCGGACAGGATTCTGAGCTATAAGTTATTGCAGGAAGGCATCAGTGTTACCAATTGCTCCCCTCTGCAGATCATGGGGCTCAGATACATTTGCTGTTAAACTTTGTTTATACAAGTTTAAAAAATGCTAAAAGTCTCAACTTGGAGCAGTTTGGTTCAGCAATTTGTTTAAAGAGAGGTGGAATAAATTCATAAAGTCACATAAGAGCCCAATCTTAAAATAAGCAGAACCATCTTGTTCTGTTTGGAGGGAATTTAGTTCTATTATTGTTGCAAGAAAAGAGCATATTTTTAAATGGAAATGTGATAAAAAGGCTATCCAGAAATTGGACTCTGATAAACTTCTCAATCAAAAAAGTTTTTTGTTTTTTTTTAACAGAATATATTTTCTATATTCAAATGTTTTACACATTTTTCAATCTTTTTTCGCAATTTATGTTTCAAAATCTTTTTTTTTTCAAATTTGTCTTTCTGAAATTGAAATGTATGATTTTCATTCTTTACCAACTGTTTTTTCCTGATCACATTATTTTTTTCCCTTCTGGGGGCGGGCTTTCCTGCTGTGGGAGGAGCGAAGATGCATTTCTATTGGTCTGCTGGACGTTAGCAACTTTTTTATTGGTCAAGAGTTTGTAAGGGGCTGTAACTTAAAAACTGTAAAAAGATACGGGATCTGAAAATCAGAAATTTGAAAAAACAAAATTTAATAAATGAAAGTTTGAAAAAGCAGGAACGAAAGTATAATGTCTTATACAATGTTATTAAAAAAATAAAAATGTATATATAAAAAATAAAAGCAAACTTCAAAGTTTCTCTGTAAACTTTTTTGCATTGATTGTAAAATGCGTTCTTTGCGATTTTAACGGAAATGGAACTTACTCCATAGATCTGTACGCATGCAGAAGGATGTTACCTGGCTCTCCCTTCTGCCCTTTCATCCCAGGCAATCCATCACGTCCACCAGATCCTCCCTCTCCCGGACGACCATCCAGCCCCTTACAGGCCACATCGCATTCGACGGCCGACAGCAATGAAGCCACACCGAACAGAACTGCGAATCCAACATAAGCTCCCATGGCCTGAAAACGCTGCAGAAAAGAAAACCAAAGAAGGAAAAACGCTGAGCTGGAGATGATGACGATGATTAGAGACAAACAGATAATATCAAGAAGAAGCATGAAGGAGAATAAAACGTTTTGATTGCATGTGAAAGGGAAATTTTTAAAAATCATTTCTATAAAAACGTAAAGATAAAACTGGTGAAGAACAGAAGCATAAACATCGATCATGTTTTTACCTGACTTATGATTCAGGACCAATACAGTTGAGGTGAGCTGCAAAAACATCAACTTATACACTGGAAAAAATCCAAATCTAGTTCAGTCGTTTTTTCTTAAAATAAGTGCATTTGTTCTTGGATTGAGGAGATAAAAGAGACATTTTACCAATGGAACAAGACCATTTAGATTTAAAATAGGAAAACGCAATTCCATTATCTTATTTCAAGTGCATATCGTCTAATTATCTTATTTTAAGACTAAAAACATTCATTCCATTGGCAAACTATCGCATTTACCTGCTCAAATTAAGGGTAAAAACACTTAATATAAGAAATCTTTACTTCTTTTTAGATCGTTTTTGCAGTGTAATGATTAAACACTAACAAGTACAAAGTCTTTCCTAAATTATCACCCAAAAAGTCATTTTTTGCTAAAATAGAATTGAAATTCCTGTTAGAAAGAAAGCAAATAAGCAAACATACAGAAATGTTACTCTTTAAAAATGAGAAAAATGTATTTTTTGATGTAAAATGAACTAACACTGCTGCTAAAAAATGGAAGAACACTGGAAAAATAGAAATTTTTTCTTAAATAAAGTGCATTTGTTCTTGGATTAAGGAGGTAAAAGAGACATTTTGCTAATGGAACAAGACAATTTACACTTAAAATAAGAAAACACAATTGCAATTGTCTTATTTCAAGTGCATATTATATAATTATCTTACTTTAAGAATAAAAATACTCATTCTATTGGCAAACTATCTCATTTACCGACTCAAATTAAGGGTAAATACACTTATTTAAGATATTTTTACTTATTTCTGGATCATTCTTCCAGTGAAAACAACAAAATGATGTTGGACTTAAAGAAATCATTCAGTTTTTCCTTAATAATCATTGAGAAGCAGGAGGAATTATCTTACCAGTGGAATCCCTCCAGGTCTGGAAGCGAACAGAATAACTGAGATTAACTTTTGATTAAGCTGAGCTTCATATGTGCTGACTTACTGAGATCTGCTGGCTTGCATAAGAAGCACACAAAGAGAGAGAAAACCATCAGGAAGGAAATTAAACTCAAGATGGACGACAATCCAGATCCGAAGTCAGATTTATCTTAAGGGTTTCAGCTGCTGCACTCCTGAAATTCACAGTGTAATTACCGTATAATAACTTCAATTTAAAAAAAAAAAGTGTTCCGCCCTAAACGTCAGACAAAACTAGAATAAAAGCAATTTTATTACAATAAAAACCTTTTGTAAAATTCAAGATTAAGGCCCTTTAAAACTAAAATGGTAACAATTTATAATAAGGCTCTTCCAATAGGTGGGAAATAAATATTTTAAACACTTTATAACTCATTCATAAATGTTAATTATGCATTCAAAACCTAGTGTAAAGGCTAAAAAATAAGCGATGGTAGATGGAATCTATAGTTGAACAGAAACAAGCCGTATTTATGAAATCATTTCATTTTTTTAATCCTTCCTAAAGGTAGAAAAACGTGCTGTGATGGATCATCTCAGTCAAGCTTCTTTAAATGTTAGAGCTGTGGCGCCCTCATGTGGTCGATTGTCAGGGTTCTGCCCTCTGTTTAGGTTTACTTTTAGTTTCTTTGTAATTCTGTGTCTTTCTAGGTATTTTCTATGGAGCTACATCTGTCTCAATTTTCACAAATACACATATGTGATTCAGACATGCACAGGATAAGATCCACACAAACAGAATTCACGCAAGCACAAAAAAAAATCCACACGCAAACAGTATAAGATCCACACACACACAGAACAAGTTTCACCGAAATATTTCTGGTCCATAAACAATTGTAAATTAAATTGCAAAGTACCAGTGGTCTTTAAACTTCATTGCATTTGTGTGTGGATTTTTTAGACTCTCCTGACGTGTTTTGGTACAAAAAGGCAGTTTTTTAAGACAAGGAATGGTTTGCCACCAATCACAAAGCTCCGTGGTACGAGCCAATCAAAAGAAACTACTCCACGTGGGATGACTTACCCCAGAAATACTTTGGTGAATATTATTCTGTCTATGTGTGAATCTTCTACTGTTTGTTTGGATTGTTTTTGTGTGCTTGTGTGAATGGTGCTGTGCATGTGTGGATATTTTCTGGTGCATGTATGAATCACCTATGTGTATTTGTGAAAATTGAGACTGATCTAGCTCAATATTTTCAATTCAATTTTCAATTCAAGTTATCTTTATTGTCATTGTCACAAGAACAACGAAATTTAAAAGAGTGCCATTGATTAGTGCATATGCTTAAAAACAAAAATCACTGTCACCGCCATTTACACATAATATAAGAAATAAATAACAATAACTGATACAAAACAACTAATAAATAAGAATAGTACATTCTCACACACATCATCCATCATTCTGGCAGTGTTGTGTTTTTGAGTTACTCTCTGTTGCCCCCTTGTGACTGTTTTCATTCCCCTTGGCTCCCTGCTCCATATCAGCTCGTTAGCCCATTCTTTGTTCTGTTCCCCATATATACACCACCTCTGCAGTTCTTCATTGCTGGTTTGTTTTCTTGCTCTCTTATTATTTGGCTCCTCATGTTTGTTCTCCCCTGACGTCTACTGTTTTTTTGGTTCTCAGTATTTTGGATTTGTGGGATTTTTGCCCTTTGCCTCTAGATTTTTTTTCCATTAAATCACCAAAACTCATTTCTGCATTTGGGTCTTCAACCAACCTCCACCAAATCTGACAGTCAAAAGTATAATAATTAGTTGTAAATTCTTGCCGGTAGTACATTAATAAAAGTAATTGGCTCGTATTTTTTCTTACACCCCCAACATGCATTTTAAACATACGATTATTTCAAATGTAGGCCAATAATACATAACAGCTTAGTTTCACCTTTGTTTTGTTTTTTTATTTTGAGCCTATAGGTTCTCCACTTTGATTATTCAAGAATCAAAACAAATATTGAAACTGATATTCAGTACTAATATTTGATGATTACTTCAAAACTAAATATTTGATATTCTTCATATTCAGTTTATATATATATATATATATATATATATATATATATATATATATATATATATATTCTTCTGTTTATTTTTGAAATATTTAACAATGAATCCCCTTTTAGGTCATTGAGTATTCTAACTGTTCACTGTGCGCAAAGCAAAGGATTCTGCTAAGAAAAGGAGCCATAATTTGAAGTATTGGGATCTGAAGCTTTTCAAAATACTTAAAACTGCTGTGTGACTCTGAGCCTCAGACATGCAGAAGACAGACGATCATCAACAAGGATTACAACTTTATCAAGCAAAGCAGCTTCAAAAGTAATGACTTTGAAAAATCTTTAATTTAAAATTTAACTTCACTTTACCTTTTAAAATGACTGATTGCTTTAAATGTGACACATTTAGTTGTAAATCTCTGATTTAGGAAAAAAAATCATGTCTGAACTAGATTTGTTTTAAATAATAAATAAAAATATATTTGAACTTTAGATGTGGCATTTTATAGTGTAGTTATAAGTTATAAGTGTTTTATTTTCTTTGTTGAATTTATTTTTAATTTAAAGAGAAAAAGGAAAGATAAGGAAATGTTACTTTCTTAAGTGTGGACAGATGAGTAAAAGAACTTGACATACGGTCACTGTTTATTCAAAACATTAATAGTGGATGGAAAAGCAATGAAACTTACGGGGATAAAAATCGTTTCAACTAATCTGTAACTCGGGCTGATTTTAAACCTACACAGCGATCTATTAAATGAAAGACATTAAAAATATTATTAAACCCGTTGCTAACAAAAAACAAAACAAAACAACAATTGCTGTGGCCGGCGGTGCAGTGAGCACCAGTTGGAGTAACTTTGTCGCCTCAGTCTGTAGCAGATCCTTCTGGGCCAAAAAGCTGAGAAGCTGTCTGGAAGATTTGCATTAATTCCTCAACATTTGTCAGACACTTGAGCTGTACACATAGGCAACAACTGTGGAAAAACTATCATGTTTGAATAAAAATTACTAAAACTTTTCATTTTACTCACCATTGCCCAATTTGCACAAACACTTTCTCTGTCTGCTTCAGCTTATTTCACTAAAATGGCAGAAAAACAGTGAACCCTAAATCATTGCTTTCTTTTTACACACAAAAAAACTTACAAAATAATTTATTATACACACAAAACATTAGCAATTTCAATGGAACTTAAACGGGGAAGAAAAAAAAAGAAGAAAAACAATAGCAAAATATCAGATTATATCACTAACTGTAGTTCTGCACTCCACCAGTAGATGGTGACATTTTCACATTAAGCATCTTGAACTGTGGGAATCACTGAAGCTTTGGCCAAACGGTTCAGTGAGGCTTCATGTCCCCATCACTATATGGAGGTTTTTCCTGCAGTTCATGTTCATGTTCATGTTAACATAAAGATACAACAAAACCAGCATCAGCAGATCCAGATATTAATGTAGAAATATTCCGTTTTATTACTTTTATGTATTTGCAAAATGAAGACTCTGTCTGTAATAGAAAATACTTGAAGCATTTCAGAGGAGATATTTCAAAATAAGAATAATAATATTAAAATATTAAAAACAAAAATCCAGAGAGAAAATCAAGTTGACATGATAATGTCATCAGGTAACATTTTCAATGCAGTTTTTTTCTAAACCTCCAATTCACATCACGTCATCTCAAGGCACTTTCCAGTTCACCAGATCATCCAGTCAGATTTATTCAAGGTTTTCTATCTAAGGAAAACTAGTTGATTGCATCGACTCATTGACTCTTCAGCAATCCTTCACACTAAGCATGTTTGTAGCGACAGTGGAGAGGAAAAACTCCCTTTGAACAGGAAGAAACCTCCAGCAGAACCAGGCTCAGTGTGAGCGGCCATCTGCTGAGGCCCATTGGGGTTCAAGGAGACAGAAGCAGACATAGAAAAAGCAGCTATTAAATGCGGCCCCGTCCAGGAAACACACAGCCAGGCAGACGAGCTCCGAGCCAGCTCCCATGTCAGAGGATGAAGAGAGCACATCCAGTTAGTCACAGTCAGAGAAACAGGACTACACTGGAAAACAGGCCAAGCTCCAACATCTAGAAACAAAGGTGTTGATGGCAGCAGCACAGCTGATATTTCTCTCCAGGCTGGAGTCACAGGCAAACAGGAACAGACCAGATGAAGCTACTATGAGAAAAAGCAGAGAGAGCCCTTAATCAACAGCTGCAGAGATTTTCTTAGCTAATAGTTTCAGCTGTTGCCCCTTCTCAACGCTAAAGTATGGAAAGAGTTTCTCATTAAAGCTGTGGCTGAATGTGTGGATGTGGGAACCGCTTTCAGGGTCAGAGAATGAGAGCTTCCCCCTGTCCCAGTCCAGCTGGATTCGGATCCTCCTCGGTTTCCCGATGTTGAGAGAACTTTGACCTGGAGGGGCCGTGGCTTTATAGCTTCCATCGAACCTGATTCCCCATGATCCAGACCTGATGGTGCCCTTCCTGTCCACAGACTCTGCCGATAGACCCAGCTCCCAGTTGGGTCTGTCCCCAACCTCAACATCCCAGCTGTAGGTCCCGGATGTAAACCCCTCAGAGCCCAGAACCAGGTGGCGCCGGTCGAGCCGCTCTGGGTTGTCTGGAAGCTTCTGTTTCTCTCCGTGGGTCACGCAGGTCAGATCATCAGACAGGGTCAGATCAGGGTGAGCCGTGTTAGGATCCAGAACCACAGCGGAGAAGCAGACAGCCTCCTTCATCTCGCTCCAGATGTTAAAGCTAAGGTTGCCCAGATGTTTTGCCACATCTATCAGGGCTCCAGGTGACGGTTCAGAACTGTCCAGCAGGTGGCACTGTTCTATTCTTTTTACAGTGTCTTTGTAGGCCTGCAGGAAGGAGACATCTTCAGCTTTTAGTTCCTTCTCTGTTTGTCTAATTGTTCTTGAAATAAGGGTGATGTTTCTGGCCAGAGCTTCAGATTCGTCCCTCGTTGCTCTACTTTTCTGCTTCTCCTCCTCCCTCAGAGCAGAGATCCGGGCCTCCTCCTGCTCCTGCAGAAACTGGTGCAGTTTCTTAAACTCTTCCTTGATCTGCTTCTCCGTGTTCCTGTTTTGGACCTTGATGTGTTTGGCGTTTTGATCACAGCTCCCTTTAGCTCGCTCCAAGGTTTTTAGCGTGTGCTGTAAGGTAATCAGGGATTCCCGGAGCTTCTCTCTGTGATCCGCTGCAGCTTCATTGATGGGCACGAACCTGTGGTTGATGTGTGCTTTTGAGTCTCGACAGACCACACAGACAGACTGCTGGTGATCCAGGCAGAACAGTTTGAGTTTCTCTGCGTGCAGACTGCAGAGATGCTTTGGTTTTTCCTCCTGTTGAATAGCTTCACATAGCTTCTTTAGCGTTAGGCTCACAGGGGGGTTAGTCAGAGGCATCTCCTTACAAAGGGGACACTCCTTTATTTGCTTTTCCCTCCACCATGAGTGAACGCATGCTTGGCAGAAGCTGTGACTGCACGACAGGACAACGGGATCCCTGAAGATGTCGTGGCAGATGGGACAGGTCAGGTCTCTCTCAGAGCAGGAAGCCATTTTCTCTCTGAGCAAAGCTGCAAACAGAGCAGATGGAAAGTTAAACCAGGAAGTTTTCCTGTTGCAACACATTTCCTCTCCATATTCACATCCTTTCATTCAGTTGCTGAATTTGATTCAATGGTATAAATGTCTCACACTTGCGGGGAGCAGCAAAGAAGCAAACGTACCTTTTTTTTCTTGCAGGTCGAATGTGAAGCGTTTTCACTTTCAGTTTAAGCACGCTTTTAACAAAAACAAGCTGCAGGGACGGATTGGGTCAACACACCTTCCATGGGAGGCGCACTAAGCAAACAAGGCAAACAGTTCAGACTTGCAGGTGGAAAGAATGTGATGTCTTAATTACAGGGAAGGAATAAAAGAGGCATGGCGACAGATTACTGGCATGTTTTATAAGCTTGATGATCTTGAATAACAGTGGCGAAGGTGCGTATGGAACCTTGGCCTTCAGTGGGACCCGCTTTAACATAATCTACTTCTTATCCCTTAATGTCCAAAAAAAAAAAAAAAAATATATATATATCTATATATATATAGATATATATATAGATATATATAGATATATATATATAAAAAACAGATTTTGTGTCTCTTTGAACCGATAAAATATTAGGTTAATTTATTGAAAAAGTACAGTTACCATAACGGCATACTGAACATTATTCAGACATCTTCCAGCAGCTGCAATTTTTCTGCAATACGAAAAAAAAAAGACACAGAATGGAATCTTGGCCAAACCGACTTGCAAAATAAAGTAAAAAAAAAAAAAATTATGTAAACTGTTCTGCCATCACAGCGAGATTTTATTTGAGGCAGGCTAAGTGGAAGTAGGCTACCTGTATCATATATTTCAAGGGTAATTCAGACCAAGGCCAACGAAATTCTGTCATTTTAACCTACCGCTAATCACATGTGTCTTTCAGATCGGAACGATTGTGTAAGGCCGCTACGATCTCTGTGTAAGGATGGGACTTCTCATGCTAATGGCTTAGATTCGTTAGCAAACACTGCCCCACTGTGGTACTTGTATGTTACTATCACAACTTGTAGAGGACTGGTTCTAATTATAGCCCCCGCCTGTGTAAGAGTCCGGCCACTATTTACCTCCGCCGACAGGCAGGCAGGCCATTATTAGAGACCCGGCCGCTAATAGAATACATGCCCATATTAGAGGATTTACGGTACATACATGCATATAAATGGACGTCAATTTGCAACAATGGGTGTGAAGGGGTTAATGTCACTACTTTCCCATTTTAATAACAGAAACCACCAATAATATTTAAATATGAAATGTTACAAGAGCAGGTATAACCGGCGGATGTTGCTTCGGTTATATTTTCATTCAGTGGATAGATCGGTTAATCCACCGTGTGTATTTATATTGTGTTTCACATTTGAGACGCACGCGTTTGACTGCTTCTTTTTTCCGGGGGTGGGGGATCCAGAAGTGTAGATGGAAAAATGCCCGGGCTGAAAATGGTTCTCAGTGTGAGCTGCCCAGAGAGGTTTAGGCTTTTCATTTGCACCCCCAGCTATGTTTGTGCAGCAAAATGTTTGGTTTGTGCTTATGTTTTAAAGCTGTTTTATCAATCAGGGTAAAAGCAGCACAGGGGGTGCACGGGGATGTCACGTCCGTTGGTTACCTCTGGAAAGGTTCGTTCAAATGAAAGTGGCCCCAAAAAACATTCCTGCACAAAAACACCTTTTTGATGATATATTTTCATAATCTCTCTCTTTTTTTTTTTTTTTGCTTTTTTATTTATTTATTTTTTTTAACTTTTATTTAATTTCTCCCAAACATAGAAACTTTATAGAAGACTGGTCAAAAACAATATCAGCACTACATCTCACACACTGGAAAAAAAGTAAATCTAGATAACTTCTTTTTTCTTAAAGTAAGTGCATTTATACTTGGATTGAGGAGGTAAAAGAGACATTTTGCCAATGGAACAAGACAATTTACATTTAAAATAAGAAAACACAATTGCTTTGTCTTATTTCAAGTGAATATTATCCAATTATCTTATTTTAAGAGTAAAAATACTCCTTCCATTGGCAAACTATCTCATTTACCTACTCAAATTAAGGAAAAATACACTTAATTTAAGACAGTTTTTACTTATTTCTAGATCGTTTTTCCAGTGCATGTATTTACACTGGAAAAGTGATCTAGAAATAAGTAAAGATTTCTTAAATTTACTCCTTTTACCCTTTATTTTAGTAGGTAAATGAGATAGTTTGCCAATGGAAGGAGTATTTTTACTCTTAAAATAAGATAATTAGAAATAAGAGAATTAAATTGTTTTCTCCTATTTTAAATGTAAATTATCTTGTTCCATTGGCAAGATGTCTCTTTTACCTCCTCAATCCAAGATCAAAAGCTCTTATTTTAAGAAAAAATGACATATCTAGATTTTGATTTTTTTCAGTGTACAATAGTCCATCCTTTTTTTTTTTTTTACTTTTTAATCACAAACTCTGAGGCCTCAGTATTTTAGATGTTGTTCTGGGTTAAGTTGGATGAGTCACTGATTTATTTCTGGTAGGTCAGCCGCTCCTCGCCGGGTGTGGCTGACCTTTTGTAGTTTCTCAGGGTGATTTTCTGAAATACCAAACGACTTAGAAACTGCTTTCCGTTGGAACATTAGATGTCTTTTCCTTTTCTTTGACTTCATGCTGTTTCGTTTCTAAAATCCTTGTAGCCTACTTCATGCTGTCAGTTATGTTCCGTACGGCTGGAAGAATAAAATCTATCATCCAGCAAATGTTAACTTATAAAAGATTATTTTTTATAGCGTTTATTAGAATAAAATCTTCATTTAAAACCTCTTTGTTTACTGAGTTGTTTCATTTTCAATGAAAAATGTTGGTTTTACAAAAAAAACTATCTGTGTGTGTGTGTGTGTGTGTGTGTGGCGGTGGGGGTTCTTTCATGCAGATGTTTACTAAATACAATAAATAATCACAATAATCATTTAAAGCTACAGTGTGTAATAATTACAGGGATATACAGTCAGAAATGTAATATATTATACATAACTATGTTATTTATCATCATCTACGAGCTCAGCCTCTTAACCTTAATATTTGCGTTGCCTTAGAATTTGTTATTTATAATTACATAGGAGCGGGTCCCGCAGCCATGGAGGCAGACATCTTTGCGCTACAGCAGAGCAGAGCCAACAAACTAGCGATTGCGAGATCCCCCTTTACGGGTATATTTATTATCTTAAGTCTACATGAAATCTATACCCTACACAGACTAATGAAATACTATCTGTAAAATTATCTATGTAAACAAACCTCATCACTTGAGAAGGTAGGTGATGCGGACGTCGTGGAAGACATTTTGTCCCGTAACGCTCGCCGTACTGTTGGGGGGGAGAAGCGGTGGGGGGGAGATGTTCATGTTGCTGCAGTCTGGACGTTAGATGTCGCTGAAAATTACAAACTGTAGCTTTAACCACAGCTAAATAAAGAAAAAATAACTAAGTAAAAACACTTTAAAGGATTAATTTAAATGTCAGCAACTCACTGCGATGCAACATTTTTAAGATAAATAAAAGCATCCAGCTGGCAAAGTATTTGTTATTTTCTGTCATTTAAGCTTTGTTTGTTTTTTTGCAATTTGTTACCAAATGTAGCTGTTCTGTGTAAAACAAAAGAAACGTCACTAAACATCACCAGCAATGATGCAGAATGCTTTAGAAACGGGTTTATCAGCTGTTAGGAAAATATTTAGAAAGAAATGTAGTGAATTAATAACTTTCTCATCCGACTACAGAAATAAAATTACATTATTTTATTAAATTTAATTCAGATTATTACTAAGATTCTAGCTTTTGCTCTTAGTTCTCAATTAAAAACACTTATCATTTATTGAACGGCATTTCAACGTCTACATGCCTGTGCTTAGTGCAAAGGAGAATCGCAATGAAATTGAAATCGCAATGTTGGTTGAAAAAAGTCACAATTTAGATTTTTTGCAAAGTCATTCATTCCACAGTACAGATACTCAGAAAAAAATACTTCAACCCTGATACAAAGTAAAAGTACTTAGATATTGTAGAACTGTGGGTATGACTTTCATAGTTCCTGTTCCTGAGGTTTCCCTCTCGTCCAAGACAAAAAAAGGAATTAAAAACTATCTACTGGACTTTATTTCAAAGTTTGAAGATATTTCGCTTCCCATCCAGGAAGCTTTTTCAATTCAAAATGGCAGGAATTTTGGACATTTTGAATTGAAAGAGCTTCCTGCACTGGAAAAATTATCTAGAAATAAGTAAAAATGTCCTAAATTAAGTGTATTTACCTTTAATTTGAGTAGGTAAATGAGATTATTTGCCAATGGAATGAGGATTTTTACCCTTAAAATAAGATATTTAAATAAAATGCTCTTGAAATTAGACAATGTAGTTGTTTTTTTTTCTTATTTTAAATGTAAATTGTCTTGTTCCATTGGCAAAGTGTCTTACTTACCTCCTTAATTCATGAAGAAATGCACTTATTTTAAGAAAAAAAAAAGGAGATTTATATTTTTTGCAGTGAGGATGGGAAGAGAAACGTCTTCAAACTTGTAAACAAAGTCCAGTGGATTGTTTTTAATTTTGTTTTTTTTGGAATGACTATGACCTGGATGACTGAGAATCTTCACCAACTCTATCGTCCAAAATTGAGAAAAATGTTAATTAACTTAAAGTCCAATGTTATCCACTCTGGTGGGAAAAAAGGTCGAAGTGACTTTGCTGTAAAAACAGCCTGAGGTGGAACCTGCATAGCTGAGCTGCTGGATTCGTTCCATGTTTTTATGGTTTAGTAGCAGCACCTGTAATAATGTTTGACTTTTTTATGATCATGTCTTCTTTTAATGACATTCTGTATTGATTGCCAAGACATGACTCAGTCTAGTACTTCTGAACGGTGGTGTATTTCTGGATAAAGCCTCTCCTCCCTAAATACACCACAGCTCAGAGCAACTTATTTCAATCTGCAAATACTCACAGGAAGAGAAAAGACAATTGGAAGAAAATCAGTTTAGTCTTTGGCGCTCAGACCTCGGCAGGAAACATTAGCGTTTAATTTAGATAGATATGCATGAACAGGAGCAAAGAACAGGGATGTTTCCCCCCAGTCCTGAAACTGGTGGTGGAGTGGAGATAGATGGAGCTGGTCAGTCTGTAGACTGCTGGTTGGAGAGACGGTCTGCTGAGCTTTATGGGGAGATCCAGTGGACTGCATGAGCTCATACTAGAGCTTCACTCAGGGACCTGGAAGATGGAAGTCCAGCTTGATAACACACGCTGAGAGAACCTGTCCATGATGGGCAAGCATGGAGCGACAGTGGAGAGGAAAAACTCCCCCTTGGGAAGAAACCTCTGGTAGAACCAGGCTCAACACGGCGGTCTTCTGCCGGACCAGTTGAGATGAGACAGGGAACGCAGTGAGAGTCCGGGAGGAATGACGCTCTGATGAAGCTTTAGCTACGATGGTGGAGGGGGGGCTGGAGGGGGATTGAAACGGGGTCATCTGAATGATGTCACAGCGCATCCGCGGCCTGCGCAATAGGTAGCAGGCGAGTTACGGATCGGAGGCCTTTTAAGATGAACTTTGGATGCTGATTGGCTTTCGTGGAGGCGTGGTTCAAAGCTGATTAGCTGGTGTCAGAGGCGAGTAATTGGTTTATTCAGTTGAACTCACACCTAGGCTCCATTTTTTAGAGTCAATAGATCGTTCAGTCTTCTATAACACTTCCAGCTCTGTTTAAGCTTAAAAATATCATCTTCTAATTGAAATGTTTTTTTTTTTATCTCCAATATTTGCAAAACCTTTTTTACTATTTTTTGAGTTTGAAGCAGATTTTAAATTCTTGCTATGATCCAGAAAATATGAATAACTTTTCCTCTGGTTGTAAGATTTGAATTATATTCTAGATTTAGAACAAAAAAATCTAATGTTGCTACGGATGCTTTGCTTCATAGCTAAGAGTCACTCTAACTCTCTAAACTTAAATATGAGCAGGAGCTAAACCCTTTCATTTTCATCAGCCAGACCCAAAAAACCTGCCTGACCTTCTGAGTAAAGGTTAACTTTTCCCATATAAAATGATTTGGAATAAAAAAATAGATATCTTTACATATATACAACAAAAGAATTTCTTAAATGAACAATTTATTTATGGAAAATGTAAGTGCATAAACATTTATTTACAAATCCAAATAAAGGTCTGGACCAGTATCAGCATCATTGGACCAGAAGTGCTTTTTAATACTACGCAAAAACAAAACAACCCAAAAAACTAAAAAACATAATGAAAACAATGCTAGAGCTTAACTTTTTAATACCTCTATGTTCTTAACTCTTCATCACTTCATAATGTTTGTATCAGAGGTCACGGATTAGTGGACCGTGGTCCGGATCCGGACCCAACCTGATTTAAAACATTTAAAATTAATACGGTAAAGCCCTGGGGAGCGTCCGGCTCCAGGCTGCACGTGATCCAAATGAGCCAATGAGCTGTCAGTCTGGGTTGCTGCTGCTGCTTCTTTTAGACACAGCAGGCAAACCTGTGGCAAGCCGGGCGATGGGAAAGAAGGAGAAGACGATGAGAAAAATAGAGCAGAGAAAGTGTGGACTGCTGGAAGAACTGCGGTGAACTGGTGAAAGAAAAGTGAAATGGCGCTCAAAGATGACCCTGCACATTTAGAGGATGTTTGGCTCAACCTGCTGCTGTGAAGCAGGATTCTCCACCATGAACAGAATCAACAATAAATCTGGATCCAGGCTCAGAATGAGCACCTTGATATGTGCTTGAGAATGGCTTAGACTCTGGTTAAACCCAGGTTTAAAGCCTTGCAGGGCAGCATAAAGCCCACTGCCAACATTAAGACAGAAAAAAGAAAGAAAATAACAAACGATCAGTTCAGGGGTTTGAGAAAATATGGGAATCAGGAAATTGTCTATAAACCAAACTGAATGATTGTTGTTTCCTACTTAAAAGAAAATAAAAAAAACGTATTTATCTATATCATTTTATTTAAAAAATCAATGTATAACATGGATGCATAAAAACCTCATTATATTTCAGTGATAAATTCTAGTTTCAATTAAAGTAACAGTTTATAATTAAAAATGTCTCTGGACCTTTACTGGTTGAGGACTTTCTTTATTCCTGCTGATTTTTAATTGGTTACTCCTGGTTTAGAGGGTCTAGTTGGAAGTGTGTATTTAATCTTCTTCCTAAAGTCGGGGCTCTAACCAGTAGGCCACCCCTCCCCTGCAGATCATTGATAAAGGAATTGTCCAAAACATTTTTCCAAAACAAAAATCATGATTAAAACCCAAGTTAAAAATGGACAAATGATCAGAAAATTTTCATGCATTTGATTTTTTTTGTTGCTGCTGGAGCTGAAACTCTAAAAAACAAACAAACAAACTCCACCTTACCTCCTGCGGTGACAGAACGGTGATTAGAGAACACTAATCCCACCTTTCAAGCTGCCATGTGATTTATCAGCAGACTGTATAACAACAGAGTGATTCTTTTAATAATGGCTCTACAGTTTTCTGTCTCCTTAAACCTGTTTTCCTTCAACAGTTCCCAAAATACAAAGATATTTTTATTGCAAACATAGCATTAAAGGCCCACTCACCCCTAAATAATACATTTTTTGCAAATTATTGGTGAAAAAAGTGCTGTCTACATGTCAAAGCTTCATTTTGACAATTCTTTCCAAATTTTTTCAAAAGTGATTGAAAAAAGTCCGCACACCTTAAGGCACAGGTGCGTAGTAAAAGGGCGGAGCCTAAATCAATCCCACAAATTCAAAGAAAGGTGCCTGCACACTGTAAGGCTCTCAGCCAAGGATTTATTGCTGTAACTACTCGGTGTGTTTGTTGAACTCCTACTTTTGTGCCTAAAGCCGTCTGGTTGGTTCTCTCCTCAGATTAAAAAGGGGTTATTGCATACGATTATTTTTTTTTCATCTACTGGCTTAAGGGGGGATGTGATGTAATTTATAAGAACTAAGGGAACTCGCTTCAGGTGTCAAAAAGGCGTTTAATGGCTCATCTTGAGGTCAGATGCTCTGGATATTCGATGCTCGAGGCTCCGGTCGCTAAGCTGTTCTGTTTTTCTGTCGCAATGTTAGGAGAGTATTGGCTCTTTGCTTTAATGAGCTGGAAAAAATATATTTAAACATGTTTTTTTAGAGAGCAGGTCCACCTGAAAATGTCTTCTCTGCGGTCAGCAGTGTCCCTCGCTGCATACAGGTGAATATGAAGCATTTTTAGATTTATGGTTAAAAACTTCAAGTACCAGAATCCATGCATCATCCATCCATCATCCATCCATCCATCCATCATCCATCCATCCATCCATCATCCCTCCATCCATCCATCATCCATCCATCCATCCATCATCCATCCATCCATCATCCATCATCCATCCATCCATCCATCCATCCATCCATCCATCCATCCATCCATCCATCCATCCATCCATCATCCATCCATCATCCATCCATCCGTCCATCCATCATCCATCCATCCATCCATCCATCCATCCATCCATCCATCCATCATCCATCCATCATCCATCCATCCATCCATCATCCATCCATCCATCCATCCATCCATCCATCCATCCATCCATCCATCCATCATCCATCCATCCATCCATCCATCCATCATCCATCCATCCATCCATCATCCATCCATCCATCCATCATCCATCCATCCATCATCCATCCATCCATCCATCATCCATCATCCATCATCCATCCATCCATCCATCATCCATCCATCCATCATCCATCATCGATCCATCCATCCATCCATCCATCCATCCATCCATCCATCCATCATCCATCCATCCATCCATCATCCATCCATCCGTCCATCCATCCATCCATCATCCATCATCCATCCATCCATCCATCCATCCATCCATCCATCCATCATCCATCATCCATCCATCCATCCATCCATCCATCCATCCATCCATCCATCCATCCGTCCATCCATCCATCATCCATCCATCCATCCATCCATCATCCATCCATCCATCCATCATCAATCCATCCATCCATCCATCCATCATCCATCCATCCATCCATCATCCATCCATCCATCCATCATCCATCCATCATCCATCCATCCATCCATCATCCATCATCCATCCATCCATCCATCCATCCATCCATCCATCCATCCATCCATCCGTCCATCCATCCATCATCCATCCATCCATCCATCCATCATCCATCCATCCATCCATCCATCATCAATCCATCCATCCATCCATCCATCATCCATCCATCCATCCATCATCCATCCATCATCCATCATCCATCCATCCATCCATCATCCATCATCCATCCATCCATCCATCCATCATCCATCCTTCATCCATCCATCCATCCATCCATCCCTCCATCATCCATCCATCCATCCATCATCCATCATCCATCCATCCATCATCCATCCATCATCCATCCATCATCCATCATCCATCCATCCATCATCCATCCATCCATCCATCCATCCATCATCCATCCATCCATCCATCCATCCATCATCCATCCATCCATCCATCCATCCATCCATCCATCATCCATCCATCCATCCATCCATCCATCCATCCATCCATCCATCATCCATCCATCCATCCATCCATCCATCATCCATCCATCCATCATCCATCCATCATCCATCCATCATCCATCATCCATCCATCCATCATCCATCCATCCATCCATCCATCCATCATCCATCCATCCATCCATCCATCCATCATCCATCCATCCATCCATCCATCCATCCATCCATCATCCATCCATCCATCCATCCATCCATCCATCCATCCATCCATCATCCATCCATCCATCCATCATCCATCCATCCATCATCCATCCATCATCCATCCATCATCCATCCATCCATCCATCCATCCATCATCCATCCATCCATCCATCCATCCATCCATCCATCCATCCATCATCCATCCATCCATCCATCCATCATCCATCCATCATCCATCCATCATCCATCCATCCATCCATCTATCCATCCATCCATCATCCATCCATCCATCCATCATCCATCCATCATCCATCATCCATCCATCCATCCATCCATCCATCCATCATCCATCATCCATCCATCCATCCATCAATCCATCATCCATCCATCCATCATCCATCATCCATCCATCCATCCATCATCCATCCATCATCCATCCATCCATCCATCCCTCTTTCATCCATCCATCCATCCATCATCCATCCATCCATCATCCATCCATCATCCATCCATCATCCATCATCCATCCATCCATCCGTCTATCCATCCATCATCCATCCATCCATCCATCCATCCATCCATCATCCATCCATCCATCCATCCATCATCCATCCATCATCCATCCATCATCCATCCATCCATCCATCCATCCATCATCCATCCATCCATCCATCCATCATCCATCCATCATCCATCATCCATCCATCCATCCATCCATCAATCCATCATCCATCCATCCATCCATCATCCATCATCCATCCATCCATCCATCATCCATCCTTCATCCATCCATCCATCCATCCATCCATCCATCCATCCATCCATCCATCCCTCCATCATCCATCCATCCATCCATCATCCATCATCCATCCATCCATCATCCATCCATCATCCATCCATCATCCATCATCCATCCATCCATCATCCATCCATCCATCCATCCATCCATCCATCCATCCATCATCCATCCATCCATCATCCATCCATCCATCCATCCATCATCCATCCATCCATCCATCCATCCATCATCCATCCATCCATCATCCATCCATCATCCATCCATCCATCCATCCATCATCCATCCATCCATCCATCCATCCATCCATCATCCATCCATCCATCCATCCATCATCCATCCATCATCCATCATCCATCCATCCATCCATCCATCCATCATCCATCATCCATCCATCATCCATCCATCATCCATCATCCATCCATCATCCATCCATCCATCCATCCATCCATCCATCCATCATCCATCCATCCATCAATCCATCATCCATCCATCCATCATCCATCATCCATCCATCCATCCATCATCCATCCATCCATCCATCCATCCATCCATCCATCATCCATCATCCATCCATCCATCATCCATCCATCATCCATCCATCATCCATCATCCATCCATCCATCCATCCATCATCCATCCATCCATCCATCTATCCATCCATCATCCATCCATCCATCATCCATCCATCATCCATCCATCCATCCATCATCCATCCATCCATCCATCCATCCATCCATCATCCATCCATCCATCCATCCATCCATCCATCCATCCATCCATCCATCCATCCATCCATCCATCATCCATCCATCATCCATCCATCCATCCATCCATCATCCATCCATCCATCCATCATCCATCATCCATCCATCCATCCATCCATCCATCATCCATCATCCATCCATCCATCCATCCATCCATCCATCCATCCATCCATCATCCATCATCCATCCATCCATCCATCCACCAATCCATCATCCATCCATCCATCCATCATCCATCATCCATCCATCCATCCATCCATCATCCATCCATCCATCCATCCATCCCTCCATCATCCATCCATCCATCCATCATCCATCATCCATCCATCCATCATCCATCCATCATCCATCCATCATCCATCATCCATCCATCCATCATCCATCCATCCATCCATCCATCCATCATCCATCCATCCATCCATCCATCCATCCATCCATCATCCATCCATCCATCCATCCATCCATCATCCATCCATCCATCCATCATCCATCCATCCATCATCCATCCATCATCCATCCATCCATCCATCCATCCATCATCCATCCATCCATCCATCCATCCATCCATCCATCCATCCATCCATCCATCCATCCATCTTCTTCCTCTTTATCAGGGTCGCGGAGGCAGCAGTCTAAGATGATGATTCCCAGGCTTCCCGATCCGCACACTCTTCCTCCAGCTGCTCCCCGACCCGAACAGGCCAGCTCATAGACATAGTCTCTCCAGCGTGTCCTGGACCTTCCACCAGGCCTCCTCCCTATGGGACATGCCTGGAACACCTCCTGAGGGAGGCGACCAGGAGGTATCCAGAATAGATTCCCGATCCTCCTCAGCTGGCTCCTTTTGACGTGGAGGAGCAGCAACTCTTCTCTCAGCTCCTCCTGGGTAACTGAGCTCCTCACCTGATCTGGAAGAGTGCGCCCAGCCACCCTGTGAAGGAAACTCATTCGACCGCTTTTATTCGCAGTCTTGTCTTTTGGGTTGTTACCCAGATCTCATCACCATAGGTGAGGGTGGGAACGTAGATCCATCGGTAAATCAGAGCTTTGCCCCCCGAATCCGCTCCCTCTTCACCACAACAGTGCAATACATCGACCGCATCACCGCTGACGCAGCACCGATCCGTTTATCGATCACACGCTCCATCAGTCCCTCGCTTGTTAACAAGACCCCGAGATACTTGAACTCCTGCACTTGAGACAAGGACTCTCCACCGACCTGACGAGGAGAGTCCACCTTTCTCCGGTGGAAAACCATGGCCTCGGATTTGGAGGATCCGATCCTTTATTTCTCTCGGCAGATTTGAACATTTTTATATATAATGATCAGAGCTCGCTCTTTGTACATAATAAAAACAATCCTCCTGGTTTTTTGAAACCTGTTCAGTTTAATCCCTTTATATTTATAGATTTTTCATATGCTGATAGCTCTGCAGAAATGATGACAGCTGGCAGGTTGTGTCTGTCTCCCAAAACACGTCTGAATTAGCGTATCTGATTGGTTGATGTTCTTCCTCAAGCTGCAAAAGATCAGATGTCTGAATGCCGGGACACGCTGCTCTCGTGGCCAGGATCACTGGACGCTGCTTGACGCCATCCACCATAGACTTTACATGTAAATCAGAAGCTCTGAAGCCCAGAACGCTATTGGTGTGAACACACCGTGATGTCAGCAGCTCCACCCTGAGCAGCGGTGGTTTACTTAGGGACTGATTGAATAAATAATTTTTGATATACTAGACAATAAATCATGACTTTTTACATTATTAAAGTTCATTTAAAAAAGTAACTTGATTATAATTAGATGGAAACAGTCGGTCACATGACTGAAAAGCTTTTTTAAGAATAATAATTTTATAGAAGAGAATAATCCAAATACTGAAAATAAATAAAAATTACAACAAAAAAGTCCAAATTTAGTCTAAACTATTGAATTGGCCATCTATTTGTGACAGTGGTTCACAGGACAAACCAAACCACTTTATTTATAAAGCATTTCAAAACTTAGCTGCAGACTGAAAGAAAAAAAACACAAAGAAAAACAAGAATAAAAAAGTTAAAAACACAAGAATGTTCCCTGCTCCGCACCACCACCTTACTGGGAACATTTTCAAATGTGGCATCGGAAAGGACAAAACTGAAAAAGAAAAAAATCTTCTGCATGTTTTATTAAATGCAACTGCCGTTGCAGTTGGTGTCCTGGAGATTATCTTAATTTTGCCTGCTGCTTCCTGCTTTTCCCTCTAGGTGGAGCCTTAGGGTCACATGTGGCCCCGTGCTGAAAGGGGACCTTCATCCAGGACCAATTAGAGTATCTGCTGCCAGCCCTTCGATCCAGGGTGTTTACCACGGGTGGCATACCTCTGGTCTATATAGAAGTCCTAGTTTTGCTCCTCATCTCCTGCTTTCCTCTGTAAAACCAAAGCTCTGAACCAGGGGCGGAGCTAGACAATCTCATCAGAGCTTAGCCTAAAAAATGTGGGTCGATTGGTCCTTTAAAAAGTTAAAGAAATGTCAGAATCTATTGGTCACAGCCTTATACAATACTCAGCCTAAGATAGATAACATAGCTTGGCCTGTTTTTCAGTGTTGTCCTGTTTCTCTGACTTTTGCTGAGTTCAAATTGAGGGGCGGCGTCCAACGAAGCCCTGGTTCGTTGGCTGATTACGTCATAGTGGCCTGACAAATGCAGCCTTCTTTTTGCCAGTTTTGTAGGACAGATCTGCAGTATCCTCCATAGCCTTGGGTATCCCATGATTCTTTGCAAACCTAAGCAAGCCAGCTGCTCTGTGCTCAGAGGAAAAAGGGAAATGGCGCCAAACACTGGTGAATATTGGAAGTGCAGTTTAATATAATCCAAGTCTGTGAATAGTTCCATCTGAAAGGAATGAAAATAGTTGTTTTAATGGTTATTGAGTCAGATATGTGACGGTGATGTTTGGTTTATTGAAAAGTTTTATCTATCCCTGTGTAAATGGGTCTGACAGACATTTAAGCTCAGATTCTAATATCTCTGCAGTGTGGGGACTATAAATCTGATATCTGAGGCGACCTTACTGCTGCTGAAGCTCCTCAGAAATATTATTAGCACCTAGAATAGCAGTGTTGTTCAGTATCCATTCATCCACTCCACCTACTTTGTTTGTCATCTCTTACGGTTGCTAGGCGACAGATTGTACGTGCGGTGAAAGCTGGAGAAGGCTGGACCTGTTTGAATCCAAAACTCTTCCGGCCTCCTTATTTTCACGGACATGGAAGGACCCAGTCCAGGTAGACCGGGTCCTTGGTGGAGACAGCTGCTGAAACCGAACACCCCCTTAGACTAACTGGATTTGCTCTTTTTCATCCTCTGACATGGAGCTGCACTGCAAAAAATTTAAATCTAAGTCAGCTGGTTGACAGTTGCCTTTTGTATCTATGCTTCTTTTTCTATGTCTGCTTCTGTCTCCTTGAACCCCAGTCAGCCTCAGCAGATGGCCGCTCACACTGAGCCTGGTTCTAATGGAGGTTTCTTCCTGTTCAAAGGGAGTTTTTCCTCTCCACTGTCGCTACAAGCATGCTTAGTGTGAGGGATTGCTGAAGAGTCAATGAGTCGATGCAATCAGCTGGTTTTCCTTGGACAGAAAACTTTGAATCAATCTGACTGGATGATCTGGTGAACTGGAAAGTGACCTAAGATAACATGATGGGAATTGGAGCTATAGAAATAAACTGAATAGAACTGAATAATTTGAATTAAAAAGTGCAATTTAAAAATCCTTTTTAAATAGGATTTCTAAATGTATTATTTAAATGTTACATTTAAAACGGTTGTTTTTTTTCACAGACTCTCCTGGTCCTCCATAGCTGTGTTCTATATTGCAGGTTTAATTCAGTTGTATATCTATATTCTTACTTTACCTATAGAATAAATCATTGTACATTGAACTGTGTGTGGGGTTTTAGCTCATTTCTACCTTCCTATTCAGTTATAGGACCTCTTCAAACATTGAGATCATGTATTTCTGGTTTGTTCTACTTCCTGTTGGTGGTTTTTTCTTGTCTGCTTTCTAAAATGTCCGGAAGAACGTCAGGGTGAAAACAGACAAATGTATTTATTCAGTTTTTTATTCCCTAACAGTCCTGAGAGAAACTGACCTTTTCTATGACTCAGTTGTTTTTATGTTGTCCATCAGTTTTAGAGACAAACAGGCTCTCAGACAGGAATTCAGCACTAAAGGGGCGGGGTATCTGTTTCTTTTGAACCCGTGCCATTGGTTGGCTTTTGACCAATCAAACAGCTGGTCTTCACACTCTTTAACATTCCTTAGGTTCTTGTAGTAACCCAGAACTTACTTTGTAGTGAGATCTAAAACATCTACAGCTGCCAGTCTTACCTGAGGGGGGATTTTTGGACTCATTAGAAGCAGCAGATTATCCTGCAGGTGAGAAACAGCTTTTCTTTTATTTTCTTTGTCCCTTTTAGCTCTGCATGACTGAGACGCTTTTTATGCCTTCAGACAATGAGAAAACCTCTTCCTGTTGTCTTCTTGAAGAAAACAAGGTCATCCTTCCCAAGACTAAATACATTTCACACTTTAAACATCAAAGTGATGCTTTAATGATTTTTAATTTAATCCAAGCCTTCCACCAAAACAACAAGGAACATGTGTGAGGTACCGATAAGAGAAAAGGTTCTTCAGCGACCCTCAGATGGTGGGAGGCCACTTAGCCTTATCTCCCACAGCCACCAAAATACAAACATTTCAAGTTAAAGTGTCTCTGAAAGCCTTGAATGTCCCAGCAGCTGTGGATTGGATTAGAGTCGATGCAGAACAACTGGTCTGCTGATTAAAAAACGTCTTAATTAATTAGGTCAGGATGTTTCAGTTCATTCTAATCAGGGTTTCATCAATGCTGCACACGTGACTAAGAGCATTTTAAGAAAGTGCTGGGATTCTAAGTAAAAAATGTGTCTAAGATTTGACATTTCTGCAAAAACTGCAAAACATTTCTTAAAATAAGCGTATTTACCCTTAATTTGAGTTGGACAATAATTTCATTTGCAATAGAATGAGCATTTTTACCTTTAAAATAAGATAATTGGTTATTATGCATTTTAAAAGAAGAGCCTGCAGTCTTTTTCTTATTTTAAATGTAAATTGTCTTATTCCATTGGCAAAGTGATTCTCTTACCTGCTCAATTCAAGACAAAATGAACTTATTTTAAGAAAAATTGATTTACTTGGATTTACATTTTTGCAGTGTACTACAAGATAAACTGGCGCTAAGCTGAAATACCAGTTTAAACTACAGTGGGGCAAAAAAGTATTTAGTCAGCCACCAATAGTGCAAGTTCTCCCACTCAAAAAGATGAGAGAGGCCGGTAATTTTCATCATAGATATACCTCAACTATGAGAGACAAAATGAGAAAAAAAAAATCCAGGAAATCACATTGTCTGATTTTTAAAGAATTTATTTGCAAAATATGGTGGAAAATAAGTATTTGGTCAGTTACAAACAAGCAAGATTTCTGGCTCTCACAGACCTGTAACTTCTTCTGTAAGAGGCTCCTCTGTCCTCCACTCGTTACCTTCATTAATGGCACCTGTTTGAACCCGTTATCAGTATAAAAGACACCTGTCCACAACCTCAAACAGTCACACTCTAAACTCCACCATGGCCAAAACTAGAGAGCTGTCAAAGGACACCCGAAACAAAATTATAGACCTGCACCAGGCTGGGAAGTCTGAATCTGCAATAGGTAAACAGCTTGGTGTGAAGAAATCAACTGTGGGATCAATTATTAGAAAATGGAAAACATACAAGACCACTGATAATCTTCCTCGATCTGGGGCTCCACGCAAGATCTCACCCCGTGGGGTCAAAATGATCACAAGAACGGTGAGTAAAAATCCCAGAACCACACGGGGGGACCTAGTGAATGACCTGCAGAGAGCTGGGACCAAAGTAACAAAGGCTACCATCAGTAACACACTACGCCGCCAGGGACTCAAATCCTGCAGTGCCAGACGTGTCCCCCTGCTTAAGCCAGTACATGTCAAGGCCCGTCTCAAGTTTGCTAGAGAGCATTTGGATGATCCAGACGATGACTGGGAGAATATCATATGGTCAGATGAAACCACAATAGAACTTTTTGGTAAAAACTCTACTCGTCGTGTTTGGAGGAGAGAGAATGCTGAGTTGCATCCAAAGAACACCATACCTACAGTGAAGCATGGGGGTGGAAACATCATGCTTTGGGGCTGTTTTTCTGCTAAGGGACCAGGACGACTGATCCGTGTGAAGGAAAGAATGAATGGGGCCATGTATTGTCAAATTTTGAGTGAAAACCTCCTTCCATCAGCAAAGGCATTGAAGATGAAACGTGGCTGGGTCTTTCAGCATGACAGTGATCCCAAACACACCGCCCGGGTAACGAAGGAGTGGCTTCATAAGAAGCATTTCAAGGTCCTGGAGTGGCCTAGCCAGTCTCCAGATCTCAACCCCATAGAAAATCTTTGGAGGGAGTTGAAAGTCCGTGTTGCCCAGCGACAGCCCCAGAACATCACTGCTCTAGAGGAGATCTGCATGGAGGAATGGGCCAAAATACCAGCAACAGTGTGTGAAAACCTTGTGAAGACTTGCAGAAAACGTTTGATCTCTGTCATTGCCAACAAAGGGTATATAACAAAGTATTGAGATGAACTTTTGTTATTGACCAAATACTTATTTTCCACCATATTTTGCACATAAATTCTTTAAAAATCAGACAATGTGATTTTCTGGATTTTTTTTTCTCATTTTGTCTCTCATAGTTGAGGTATATCTATGATGAAAATTACCGGCCTCTCTCATCTTTTGAAGTGGGAGAACTTGCACTATTGGTGGCTGACTAAATACTTTTTTGCCCCACTGTATAAATGATTTTAAAAGTGTAGAACAAAAGTTATGTAAAGACTTTTAAAGGTGTAAAAAACTTTAATGAACATATCAAATTTGCTAAAAGATAATAATTAGACTTTAAAAAAAGCCTAAAGGTGTTGCTTTTTACAAGTCTTTGTACAAACATATTTCTCCCACACACGCTTGAATGTGGGTATTTTTCCAGTGCTTGTCAGTAATAATTTGCAGGTTCTGGGCGTGACTGATGAACAATAAACAGGATCAGATGACTGAAGTCTAAGGCTCTGTTAGGCGCTAGACGTATGGAAAGGCTTATATATGATCCAGCTGAGGGGCATGGAAACAGGGGGAGGGTGGATTTACCATTAGGCAATACTATGCAGTTCCCTAGGGCCCAAAGTTCCTGGGGGGGGGCATAAAACTCTGTTTACATTTATACTTAAAAAACTATTCCTTATTTGTGCGTATTCATTGCATTTTTGATAAAAATCCTTTGGCTAAAATGCCATCAGAACGCTACTAATATTAAGTGTGTCTCAGCCCCCCCCCTTCAGTGTCCACCATATTGGATCAGTCCATTTGCTGCACATGTTCAGAAAGGTCCAAACAGACAGCAGCAAACCATTTGAAAACAAACAATGCAAAGAGCAGTGTTGCCAACTTAGCGCTTTAGTCGCTATATTTAGCCACTTTTCAGACCCCTCTAGCACTTTGATTTCTAAAAAGCTCCTAGCACCAAATCTAGAGACTTTTTTCTGCTACTGGAGACTCTGGAGACAACATCTAAAAGCAGCGAACTCTGCTCTCCAGAGCAAGTAGATTGGTAACCCCGCCTCCTGCTCTCCTCTATCTTGTCTGCTGTCATGATTCATGCAGCTATTATTTCATCCAAATGAAAAATGGAGAACAGAGAAGCAGATCATGGCTTGTCTACAGTGAAAAGAAGGACTGGGTTATTTACTTTGGCCTTTTTGGAAACACAGGAAGAAGATATCAGCTAAGTGAAAATTGGCTTAGTGAGTGACAAAAGGTAGAACAGATAATGGATGTCTATTCTATTAACATTTCTCTATCTGTAGAATGGCTCTGTTTTATGTGCTGTCGTCTCCATTCAGAGGGCCCCCTGCCTGTCTTTGCCTAGGGTCCCAAATTTCCTGAATCTGCCCCTGCATGGAAACAATCAAACCCCAAAGAGATGAATCATCATTTAAACAATTAACCTTCTCATTGGAGGCTACAGTTTTAATGATGCAACGCTTTTTGCAGACAACATCGCAGAACTGTTTTACGTTTCTTATCAAGTTTTAATCTCTTCACATTGGTACCTCCCTCAAAATTTTCCACTCTACACAGATGGGTGTGTGTGTGGGGAGGGGGGTGGCTCAGTTTCACAATTTAAAGGTGTTTTCCTGCAGGGGACACCACAGGAAATGCTGTTTCCGTGATCACAATGCATCGTCACATAGGTAGTGACTCAAGAGTCCTTCAGCTCTTTATTGTGATGATGATCAGATTTAATGTCGTAGTCTGAAGCAGCTCGTTTCAAAGCTGTTTCAGCATCTAACACTGCTCTGAATTTAAGATAAGATAATCTTTTATTTGTCCCACAGTGGGGAAATTGCAGCGTTACATCACAGTGAACAGTACAGTAGGAAAAAAGAAGAATACAAAGTATAAAGAATATTTAAAAATATATAAAAAAATATACATTAATTATATACAGACAAGGCAACACTGGTATAAAGTGACAACAGTAAAGTTCTGTGCAAATGATTGATTGTATTAAATTATTGCAGAGTTAAATAGATTTATTGTTTTTTTTTATGTTTTTTTTATTTTAATCTGTTATTTTTATTTTGACCTCATTTATGACCTCATCACAGCAAACAAAGGCTTTTTACAACAAAAAATGTATAGATTGTATTTAAGATGGCCTCTCTATATAAGAAGAGGTTTTATTAACTAATGAAGACGTAAGAAAAACATTGTGATTTTTGTGTTACATTTCATAAACTTTTTTATTTATCAATATTTAAAAAGAAAATGTAATTGAAAAAAATGCCTTTTCAAACAGCAGAAAACCAGGTTTAAAATAAGTCAATTGGTAAAAAGAGCTGTTTTACATTAAAACGTTATACAAATAGTTAAATAAGGGATGGGCAATATTTATTTTAAAATGTTTTATTACATTTTGTAGTATTCAGTGTGATGATGAATAAAAAAGCCTGTGACGGCATGCCACAATACCCACACAATACCCAAACGTTTTAAAATAGCCTTAAACATTTTAAACTAGCCTCTGCCTACACTGGACTAGGGGTTAAAGCATCGTGTAAATACATGTTTTTTACAGTACATTCAAAATGTCCTCCAACCTAAAAATGATACTAAAATGCATGCAAAGGAAAATGCTGAAAAGAAGATAAGCTGCAATTACAGAGAAAAAAAAAGATGGCGCCAAAGGCAAACACCAAACCTGCTGCAATTACATAAATGATGCTAACACACTAAAAATGCAAAACTGATGCTAACTAACTAAGTTTCCAAATACGTAAATGATGCTAACACACTAAAAATGCAAAACTGATGCTAACTAACTAAGTTTCCAAATACGTAAATGATGCTAACACACTAAAAATGCAAAACTGATGCTAACACACTAAGTTTGCAAATACGTAAATGATGCTAACATACTAAAATTGCAAAACTGATGCTAACACACTAAGTTTGCAATTACGTGATGATGCTAACACACTAAAAATGCATTACTGATCCTAACACACTAAGTTTGCAAATACGTAAATGATGCTAACATACTAAAAATGCATAACTGATCCTAACACACTAAGTTTGCAAATACGTAAATTATGCTAACATACTAAAATTGCAAAACTGATGCTAACACACTAAGTTTGCAAATACATAAATGATGCTAACATACTAAAAATGCAAAACTGATGCTAACACACTACGTTTGCAAATACGTAAATGATGCTAACATACTAAAAATGCTAAACTGATGCTAACACACTAAGTTTGCAAATACATGATGATGCTAACACACTAAAAATGCATAACTGATGCTAACACACTAAATTTGCAAATACGTAAATGATGCTAACATACTAAAAATGCAAAACTGATGCTAACACACTAAGTTTGCAAATACGTAAATGATGCTAACACACTAAAAATGCATAACTGATCCTAACACACTAAGTTTGCAAATACGTAAATTATGCTAACACACTAAGGTTGTGCAAAGGAAAAATGCTGCAAATGGGAAAAAATACATAAAAGCAGCTCCAGACCATTAGGGGGAGACGGTGATCAATGGTATCAGACATTTAGTAAAGCCATCACAGGATGAATAGAGAGATCAGGGCCAATTTCAGGTCAAAGTGTGGATCCTTGGACAAGATCCTTCATGCTTATTCCTACTTTGTAAGACGAGAAAAGGCAACAGAGAAAAAGCCCTGAAGGAAATAACAGGGTAACTAGAGACCACCACTGCTCCTATGTTGTGTCGTCTCTTGCTGGGTTTTATCTTTGCATAAATACAGGAAGTTTCTTGCATAACTGGAATTTAAACATCATGCATGTCCTGTGGAAATTTCCAACCGTTATTGCTGCTTCTGATAAACTCACCCCTAATTTAAAGCTTTCAGCTCTGATAAATTCTCTCATAATGAGGTCCTTTACTATTGCAGATCATTTGCATGAAAAAGACTGTTTGTGGTTCCAAAGCTTAACTTGACCTCATTATTTCTGTGTTACAGTACAGATCTAATGTTCCCAGAGAAGTCAGCAGGAAGTCTATTTAAAACATCATGTACAACAGCAGTTAAATCTTAAATCTTTTATTTATATACAGTATATACCCATGAGGAAATCTCTGATCTGTTAGGAAGCAGCTTCTGAGATAAAAGTAGCTGTGACCAAACTATGATCCTACAGTTTAAGCTGATTTCAGTCAGATAAGTTTGCTGTTTGTCTTGGCCTGCTCTTATCTGCTGCAGCATCAACGCATCACTACAGAAACCTGTTGGACAACTATCAGAATCACACAAATACAAAAATACCTGCTAAAACCAATAAACAAAAGGTGACTGAGGCAGAGAAAACAAACCCCACCCTTGTTGTTATGAAATCAGGTTTCTGTTGTGATTCAGCCGTGACGCGTTTCTGTCTAACTGAAAGTTTTCTAAAACAAATGTTTTTGTCTACATTTTGCTTCAGATTGAAATCAAAGAGCCATAACTATCAGCTCGTTGCTGTGATAAATGTTCGCCCATCCCTTCGTAAATTCAGATCATTTTTTTAATGGTTGTTGGTTTTATTCTCTGCTTCCATCCAACCGAGACGTTTTTTGGATACACCCAAACACAGGTGTTCTGTCAGATCAGCATACCTATAGTCAATACACATGCCAAGACGTCAGATTTGCATTTATCACTTTAGTTTTGTATGAAAAATAGAATTTTAGAAGGGCGTGTATGCCTTTAGTCATGTACAAAAAGAACAATTTAAGGTCGGATCACCATACGCTTCAAAAAACATCAAAAAGTAAATAATTCAATTGTTTTTTTTCTACATAACTAAAGGGATACATGCCAATTGAGGTACTTTAAAGTCTATTTTTAATAGAAAACTAAAGGGATAAACTAAAGGGATAAGGTATTGACTATGGGTATGCTGGTCTGACAAAACAGCGGGACTCACAGTCTGATCAGTACTTTCATCTTTAACTTGCAAAAACTCCAATTATTTCACGCCTGCGTTGGAGATTAGATCCAGGCTCTTCAGAATACTCGGGTCCTGTATGATCGGAGGCTCGGGTCTGAAACCAGAACCAGGAACCAACAGTTTCTGGAGGGAAATCTAGAATAAATCAGTTCCTCTTTCAGGATGGCAGAACTGCTGTTTAAGCGAACATCCCTCCAGCTGACATAACCAGCGCAGAAATATAAGTCTTCTGAACCAAAGTAAGGAACTGCTTATTAGACTGATCTCTGGTGAAACTAAAACTTGGATTCTATTCAGTTTATTTCTATAGCGCCAATTCACAGCACGTCATCTCAAGGTTCACCAGATCATCCAGTCAGATTGATTCAAAGTTTTCTATTTAAGGAAAACCAGCTGATTGCATCGACTCATTGACTCTTCAGCAATCCCTCACACTAAGCATGCTTGTAGTGACAGTGGAGAGGAAAAACTCCCTTTTAACAGGAAGAAACCTCCAGCAGAACCAGGCTCACCTCTGAACCTTCCCAGATTTAAGACAGTTAATAAAAACAGAGAAAAAAACTAGTCAGCTAGTTAACCTCTCAAAGTTCAGTTAACTTTATGCACAAATTCCTTTAAATTATAAATTACGAATGATTTTTTCCATCTTATCACTAAACGTATTATTAAAGATACATAGTCGTGTTCATATGTCTTTTTTTATATATAATATGTCAGTACCTCGTTGGCTGCATACAAATATTTTTTCTTAGTTCAGTGATTCCTGCTGGAGTATTAGGATTTAATTTTTTTTAACGCTTAGTTTTATACTTAAGTTGTTAGTAAATAAAGCCTTTTATGTAAATTAACGTCAACAACAGAGATACGATATGTATTCACTTGAATTGTTGTCCTTCAAAATTGAACAATCCAAACATCTTGCATTTAATCTTTGTTTTGGGAACCTTTAGAAAAGAGTAAAAAAAGAAGTTTTGACATAAAAACTAACATTGCTTTACAAAGAAAAGTGTGTTCTGGATAAAACTATAAACCTTTTTAAAACACTTTTATGCCCCAAATCAGCAAATTTCAAAGTCTAATTTTCAGTTTAATTCCTTATCCTTTCATTCCAACCTGCTTAAAGGATGGTTGGAACGAGTGGAAGTGGAAAGGAGACGAGCAGAGAGGATGATGCTGAGGTTTTTCATTAGGAGCGTCACGGTGGATAACAGGATCGGGAGGGAGTCGGTCTAAAGCAGGCGGAATTGAAAAAGCTTCCTGGATGGGAAGAAAAACGTCTTTAAACTTTAAAAAAAGTCCTGTGGATTTTTTTTTTTTTTTTTACTTTTTTGGAATGACTCTGACCTGGATGACTGACAATCTTCATCAGCATAACCACCAATTCTAAAAAAAAAAATCATATTTAATAAAAACTCATCAAATAAATTCACACTAACTCAAATGCCTGTTATGGCTTTTAGGAGGATGCAGGAAAATGTAAAATTTAAAAGATCTTGTTTAACTGCAGCTCGTGAACTTCTTCTCAAGCAGAAGCATTTGCTGTAAATGAGGAAACACTGGAGGGACTGGTGCTGCAGACCTGATTTATGTGGGTGGTGGTAGAGCCTCAGCAAAAGACCACAATTCAGCATGTAGCAGCAGGTCTGCAGCTTACTTGGAAAATCACCGTTATTGAATTTTTAAGGAGAAGACCAAAAAAGAAAAAAATGTGTCCCGGAACCAGTTATGGGCGGATTTAGGAAATGTGGGGCCCATGCAGGGGGCCCTCTGAATTGAGCAGACCACACATAAAAAAGCCCCATTCTACAGATAGAGAAATGTTAATAGAATAGTCATCTATTATCTGTTCTAGGTTTTGTCCCTCTCTTCTGGTCCCTTTTCTTCTTGTTTTCCTCTCAAGAGCAGGAGGCGGGGTTACCAATCTACTTGCTCTGGAGAGCAGAGTTCGCTGCTTTTAGATGTTGTCTCCAAAGTCTCCAGTAGCAGAAAAAAGTCTCTAGATTTGGCGCTAGGAGCTTTTTAGAAATCAAAGTGCTAGAGGGGTCTGAAAAGTGGCTAAATATAGCGACTAAAGCGCTAAGTTGGCAACACTGCTCTTTGCATCGTTTGTTTTCAAATGGTTTGCTGCTGTCTGTTTGGACCTTTCTGAACATGTGCAGCAAATGGACTGATCCAATATGGTGGACACTGAAGAGGGGAGCTGAGACATACTTAATATTATAAGCGTTCTGATGGCATTTTAGTGAAAGGATTTTTATCAAATAGAATATCAATAGAAATGCATCTTCAGGAAAGCCCTCCAACAGAAGTGCAGAGAGCGTAATGTGTAAAATGGAATTTGAAAAGAATAAAAAGCAGGAAAACTCAATCTGAAAGAAAGAACTTGAAAAATTGAATCTACAATAAAAATAAATAAGAGAATGTCAAATTCTAAAGTTAGAATAATTTCTGGATGCCCCTGGATCCAACAATGACTTTCATGTAAACACTGCAAAAACTGCAAATTTCAGTGAGGAAATCTTCCTTAAATTAATTGCATTTTTTTCTTGAATTGAGCAGGTAAGTGACATACCTTGCCAGATGAATTAGACAATTTACATTTAGGATAAGAAAAAACAACTGCCCTCTCTTATTTCAATTGCATAATATGTGATTATCTTATTTTAAGGCTAAATACACTCATTCCATTGGGAGATTGTCCACCACTCAAATTAGGAGAAAAAACACTTATTTTAAGGACTTTTTAACTCATTTTAGGATCATTTTTGCAGTGAACCTGCTTCCTCACTGGAAAAATTTGAAATCTAGATAAGTCGTTTTTTTCTTAAAATCTGTGCATTTGTTTTTGAATTGAGGATATAAAGAGACACTTTGCCAATGGAACAAGACAACTAAGATTTAAAATAAGAAAACACAATTGCGTTGTGTTATTTGAAGTGCATATTATCCACTTATCTCATTCTAAGAGTAAAAATACTCATTCCATTGGCAAACTATGAAGAAATGTTTACTTATTTCTAAATCGTTTTTCCGGTGCGCTGACACTTAGACACAGCTGCCACTAAAGCTTTTGGAGCAAACTTGTTTTCTTTGGTGCTCGTCTGCGCCTTGTTTTGTTCCCTGGAGCAAACTGATTGTTAAAGCTGTCAGTTTTGACACGTCATGTCTTCTGTTAAACAAATACCTGCTACACACGCATGTCTGCTACATGTTTAGTACATGTTCAGACACAATAAATTTATTTAAAGACAAATGTTTCCTGCTTTTTGTTCCAGGCTTTCAGGCACCATGAAAATAGCAGCGTTTAACATTCAGAAGTTTGGGCGGAGGAAAGTGGCGGACGCAGATGTTCTGAAGACTCTGGTTAAGGTAAAAAAAACAAACATAAACTTTAAACAAAATAAACTTATGATTCCGAATGCATCAAGCTGTTAGTCCAGATCTTTGGCCTGTTTTTCAAAATTCTCTGTCTCTTTCAGATCATTTCCCGTTATGACATCATTGTGATCCTGGAGGTCGTGGACATTAGCGGGAAATCTGTGGAAATTTTGATGAAAGCAATCAACGTGTTAGTAAAAGCGCACATTCACACCAAAACTGGGGTCTCAATCCGCAGATCTGTGAACTAATGCGGGAAAGTATTCAGTCACCCACTGAGTGCAAACGTTTCCTACTTAGAAACATGAGACAAGTCTGTGATTTTCATCAAAGGTCCACTTTAAGCAACCCAGGAAGTGACATCATAGAAATCCTTCTTTAAAGGTATAGTGGAGGATTTTCGCTAATTTTTGAAAAGACCCCACCCTCTCCACAAAAAAATAATAATACACAAGCACAACCCTGCAACCAAACGTCCATCCTAACCCCTAAATCCCTCCATCACTATATAGAGCACGGACTTTACTGGACTTTATAGTGAACTCAGTTAACTGACCATTTGGACAGATGGTCACCATTGGTCACGTAACTCCTCCTCCACTGCGCGATGCCTGCGGCATTTTTGTATATTTTATATACTTGTATATTTTATCCCATTTTTTAATTAAAATTCTCATTTTATGATCAAGCTTAACACACGAAAATAAACAAATAAAATCAAAGCATAGTAGATGCCTTGCAGCAAGAAGGTTCCGGGTTCGATTGCTGGCTTACTGCATGGAGTTTGCATGTTCTCCCTGAGCATGCGTGGGTTCTCTCCGGGTACTCCGGCTTCCTCCCACAGCCCAAAAACAGGTTAACTGGCTTCTCTAGATCCTCTTTAGGTGGAGACCTGTCCAGGGTTGACCCCGCCTCTCACCTGTAGACAGCTGGAGATAGACACCAGCACCCCTCACCACCGCAGCTGGGATAACCGTGACAGAAATTACTGGATGGAAATATATACCCATTTACTTTCCATACTGCTGCGGTCATAACAATGCTTTTAATAAAGGGTGGAAATTTGAATTCTATCATCCTGAACTTCTTGCTCCGGCTTTTCTTTGGAGGAAACTTAAACTGAGAAACGCATTTCTGTGTGTCCGCTCAGGGCTCCCCGGAAACATCACTACACCCTGAAAATCAGCACCCGCCTGGGCCGAACACGCTACAAGGAGCAGTTCATGTTCCTGTACAGGTGAGACTCCATTCATCAATTCATTCACCCGTTCCTTCATCCATCCATTATTCACATTCATTCATTCATCCATTCATTGAGCCATTCATTGAGCCATTCATTCATCCATCCGTTCATTCATCATCAATAATTCATCCATTCAGTCATCTATTCACCATCCATCCATTCATTCATTCATCTATTCATTCACCAATTCATTCACCCACTTATTCTTCCATTCATTGACCCTTTCCTTCATCCATCCATTATTCACATTCATTCATTCATCCATTCATTCAATCATCCATCTATTCATCTATATATTTATTCACCCATCCATCCATTCGTCCATCTGTTCATTCATCATCAATAATTCATCCGTTCATTCATCTATTCACCATCCATTCATCTACCCATCCATCCATTCATCCATATATTCATTCACCCATTAATTCCCTCATTCATCCATTCATTCATTTAATCATCCATTAATTCATCCATTGATTCATCCATTCATTCTTCCATTCATTGACCAATTTGTTCATCCATTCATTCACCCATATATTCATTCCCCCATTCATTCCCTCATTCATTCGTCCATTCATTAATTTAATGATCCATTAATTCATCCATTGATTCATCCATTTATTCTTCCATTCAATGACCAATTCGTTCATCCATTAATTCCCTCATCCATTCATTCATCCATCCATTAATTTGTTCATCTGTTTATTCATTCATTCATTCATTCATTCATCCATTCATTGGCAGGCTAATTTAGTTCACAAACTGCCTAAAGTAGTGGATCTGAGCCTGAATAACAGACGTGCTTGAATTTGTGTTTTTTTAAACATTTCTCGATTTATTATTTGATTGTTGGTTTAGCTAAATCACTAATTTGTTAAATAAAGAAATGATATCAAAGGTAAAAAATATTAATAAATACAAAGACAGAGAAATAATTTTATGGTTTATACTGAAAATTTAGAAGTTAAAGGACATAAAGTTGTTATTTCCGTATATAGTATTACATAGTTACTGAAGATTAGAAACATTTCATTAGTTGATAGATTTAAGATTTTTTTTATTTGTCTTCCTTGCGAGATTTTTTTTTTCTGTGCTTTTAAAGAAACCATTGCTACAGAAACCTGGCCTTGCTGAACTAAAATCTCAGACTAGTTTCAAGGTTAAATTATGATCAAATGTTCTGGGAAACCAGATTTACTCCTAATTAATTTCAGGATACAATAATGGTTATCATGCATTATCAGCCATAATGATATAAACGTAAATCTTCCTAATTGTGAAAATGAAAAGAAGAACGGGTTATATGTCACATAACAACAGAAAGTCTTTTAAATATGTTTTATTTAATCTCATCAGACTCTGTAGCTCTGACTCAGCCTTTTCAGTGTGTTCTGGCCTTTAGAAGCTAACTGTTTCCATTTGTGTGCATCTTCTGTATCCTCAGAGCGTCGGACTCGTTGCTTTTAGTGACCCTTTAAATCTCCGATCTGCTTTATTGTTTTTAAACAACTTTTAAAATAAAGTCGTGCGTTTTTGTGTTTGCAGGGATGACCTGGTTGACCTGGTGGGCTCGTACCAGTTCGATGATAAGACCAAAGGGCTGGACGTGTTTGCCAGGGATCCGTACATCCTTCGGTTCACGTGCCTAAATACAGGTGAGAGATGACTTGTGGTTATAAATGTAAAATTATCTATGCAAAAATGTTTATAAGCTTGATATCTGTCTGATCTCCTCCCAGTTCTGAAAGATCTGGTGATCATCCCAGTTCACACAAAACCAGAGGACTCGGACAAGGAGCTGGACGAACTCTACGACCTCTTTGTTCATGTCAGGAAGAAGTGGAGCACTGATGTAAGGACTCAACCAAACAAAACTGCTCCTTTCTACAATGAGAGGAAAGGGTTGGTCTGTACTGATGGATCCGCTCAGATTCATCCTGCAGATGAATTTACCATCTGATTAATCAGATATCTGCAGCGGATCAGAGTAGACCTGCACAGATCAGTCTGTCAGTATTGGTTCTACCAACAGCATCCAGCTAAGGAGACTTTTTATTAGCTAAATTAAGAGAATTACAGAGAAATAAAGATTGACCAGAAAGAAAAAAAAGATAATTTATTTATTAATGGAGTTATATCCATGCATTTTCCATCACGCTTATGTCTGGGGTCGGAGGGGTGCTGGTGCTCCAGCTGTGTACAGGCGAGAGGTGGGGGTCCACCCTGGACAGGTCTGCCAGACCATCGCAGGTTTTTTTTCCCCATTATTTTATGCAGGCCAGTTAGTTCTACGTCAGCCTGAACATCTAAATTCAGCTAATCATATATCAACGGTCATCTGTTAATCACATTTTTATCATCTTGATTGATATGTCGCAGCTAATATACGCAACGGTTGATATCAGAATCCTTTCCTTTCCCATTGAGTTGCGTCCCAGTGTTCACGGGGATGGACGTCTGTGTCTTCAGCAGGCGTAGAGCTAACAGAACTGGCAGCGTTGCGAGGCAAGGGCTCAAACATGTACGGCTGGAAGCCTTCTACACCAAACCAAGCTTCTGCCGCCCTGGCGTCCTCTTCCACAACATCTTCGTCCCGCTTTCCTCCTCTAAATAAAAAAATGGATGACGGAGGAGACTCATCCACGACCTCCGACACTAAACTCTCCTCCTCTTGCATGTTTCCTCTGTCCTTAGCGTTCCTTGACAGTGTCGTTTCTAAGTCACCAATTTAGTGCTACTTGGTCCCAATGGAATTTCCCATTGGGAACCTGCTAGCAATAAGTTGCTAACTGGTTAGCAAGATGCTTCCGACAAACCGGCCTCAACCAAACTCCTTGAGAACCTTCTCCAAAACAATCCCGCCCCCTTGATAATCGAACAATCACATTCACCTTATTCAGTCGTGTAAAGTCGGGCACTACTCGGGAGAATTTGGAAATGCAACGGTTGGAACGGCCGCTTCCCTACGACTTTAACGATACATAGTCATGTTTATATTCCAATTCAGTTTGACAGAAGTAATACTGGTCTCTTTATTCTGCTTTTTTCTTTTAAATGTTTTTGGATTTAAATGCAATTTAGGCGCCAATAGTTTCATTCACACCATTTGATACATAAAAAGACATGCTTCCAGAAGCCTGATTTACAGTAGTTGCCTTTCAAAATGTCCCCACTGCCTGAGAAAGTTAGCCAGGTTTCAGGTTGACAAAACTCTAATGACCATGTTCTACAGATGTTTTATAGAGTCCATACTTACCTTCTCTGCCATCTGCTGGTACGCTCTTCTTAATGTAAAGAACAAAAATGCCATATCTAAGATTATTAAGGTGTGTAGTAAGATCACGGGTGTTCAACAGAAAAACATGACGGAAATGTATGAAGATCAGGTAATCAGGAAGGCTGAGTCCATTTTGGATAATTATACCCATCCCCTACATAACGAATTTCAGTTTCTACCCTCTGGTTCCCGTTTTAAATACCCACCAGTTCGGACCAACAGATACAAATACTCCTTTATTCCCTCTGCTCTTCAGCTGCTAAACTCTACCAGGAAAAGCAGATAGCCATATGTTGCATGCATTCAGGTCTATGCTCTCATTTGCACATATTTATTTACTTTTTATTATTTTTTTTACATTTCTGTCTCTTTTATCCACCTTACTTTTATCTTTTAAATATTTATGTGTCTCTTGTGCTTCTTTTATTTCTTATCTGTGATTTGTGAAATGTGAACATGTGTGTGAACGGTGTACTACTACTGCACAAAATTGCACACTTTTCTTGGCTGGTCCTTGGCCATTCAGCTGGGGGTTGACCGGGAAGAGCCAGTTTGAATTGCTGCTACTGTATTATTACGATGGAGGGCTTAATTTCCTCTCCCCGTCACTGTAAATAAGACTCTTTATGGTTTCCTGCGTCTCTGCCACAGAACGTGATGATCCTGGGAGACTTTAATGCCGACGGCTCATACCTCACAAAAAAGGAAATGAAAATCATTCGGATCCGTAGCGACAAGAACTTCCACTGGCTGATCGGAGACGATGTGGACACCACAGCGAGCAGCGGGAACGCACACACGTATGACAGGTAGGCTTCAACCAGCCATCTTAGAAAAACCTGCAAACCTAACATTGATCAAAAAGGTTTGGTTTATAAAACCGATGCAGAATATTTAGTTTACTCCTTTCGTCCGTGAGCCTCTGCTGTTTGCTGGATTAATTCTTCGTCTTCCCTCTTTCAGGATCGTTGTCTACGGAGACGACATGCTTCAGGCTGTTGTTCCACAATCTGCTAAACCCTTCAACTTCCAAAAGGCTTATAATCTCTCTGAAGAACAGGTGTGGAGTCATTTTCACTAGTTTCTGTGAAGCTTCTGGTAAATTCTCTGATTTGGTTCATGGAAAACTGTTTATATTCATCAGCAGGAAACAAAAGAACCAGTTACTGTTTGTCTGCTGTTATTTTTAAGCAATTAAATAATTCACTAATTGTTTTTATAATTTGTTTAGATTTCTTTACCAGAATATTTAGATACAGTTTCAATAATCATTATAATAATGATTGACTTTTCCTTGTTTTAGGCTCTGAAAGTGAGCGACCATTATCCTGTGGAGGTGGAGCTGAGGTCTCTGCCTGAAAAAACAGACGATGATGATGATGGTAAGCTATAATAATGATGATAATAAAAGAGATCATTAAAATAGATAATATGAGATAAGAAAAAATATTATTAACATAACTTTAAAATGAATTATTCTTAAATTATAATAATGAAAAAGAACAAAAATAGAAATATTGAAAATTAAAACAGGTTAAAAAATAATCAAAATCAAAAATAATAATGCATTACTTAAACGATACAATTTAATTATTTAATAATGATCATATAAACAGCCCTAATAATAATTTTAATAAATAATATCCATCCATCTATTTTCTGACACGCTTGACAGGTCGCCAGTCAATAAATAAAATCATATTAAAATATTTTACATCAAAAATTTATTATTTAATAATAACAATAACATTTAAAAATCAAAGTAATTGATTAAAAAAATAATTTAAAAAAGAAATAATTATATGATTATGATGATTATAAAAGTTATCTATTATAGCTGAATTTTTGCAGCTGATTTTTTTGCAGCTGAATTTTTACCAGATAAAAATTGAGTGTAAGGAATTCAATGTCTAAAAAAATTAAATGTTTAAAATTCGTTGTTAAAAAATTCAGTGTTTAAAATTCTGTGTTAAAAAAAGGCAGATTCCAATGAGTGTTTTTCTTCCATAAAGGAGGAGCTTAACCTGGAACTGTTTGCTACAAAAGCATTTTAATAAAACTGCTATTTTGGGTACAAATACTCAAATTAATATGATAATAAGATTAATGGTAGACACACTTAATTTAAGACAATTTGAATTATTTCTAGATCTTTTTTGCAGTGCAACATGTTAGATATTAAAGAGATGATTTAAGCATGCTAAAACAAGCCTATTTATTGGATGAAAGAGGATCAGGATTTCAGCTTCTTCCAAAACTTGCTTCAAAAACAATTTAAAACTAAGTGAAAATTTGAGAAGCTAAATAATAACATCATCTGCCAGTAGAGGAAGGATTTTTGCCCTTAGAACATGATTATTGGATATTATGCACTGAAAATATATATATATATATTATTTTAAACAGATTGTATCTTATTGCTGCTCCCATTAAGGGAAAATACACTTATTTGAGAAAGAATTTACTTAATTATATTTACAGTTTGGCAGTGCATTTAGTTAGTTAATTTTGTCCAACTTTCATTATGTTAAAAATGAACAAAAACAAGTATTGCAGCAATTAATAAATTGATTTTAAAAGCATCCCTATTGCAATCTTAAATCCTGGGTTAAAGCTTGTAAACATTTTTCCTTAGGTAATTCTGCTGGCTGCTTTTTTTTGTTTTTGCTAGAAGAAAGGAGCTAAGAGTGTAATTATATTTAACAAATCAATTTCACTTCCCCATACGGATTCCTCCCTGTGATTATAAACCGCTTCTACTTCCCCTGCAGGCCTGATCGATGCGATGAAAGGTGTTGTGAAGGGATCTAACGGAGCTGAGGAGAGGAAATCTGCTCTTGCAGCGGGAGAAGCTCAACCTGGAGCTCCAGATCCTGCGGTTGAGGGTTGCTGAGATGACCCGTGGGAATGCAGTTTGACCTAAAGACGTCAGATCGATCTGAAAAACACTCCACATAGCCATGAACTACAATAATACTGGTTATCTAGTTGTTACAGTGTGTGCTGCTGGTTACCATTTGTACTTCCTCAAGTCAAACTGGCGAAGGAAAGAATTGGTCCAGATTCATCAGAAAAAACCTTTTCAAGGATTGGTTTAGCAGACAGAGAAAATAAAATACATAGATAAGATGATAGACATATTTGTTAGATTAAACCACTGGCTGGTGTTGGGGTGTATGTAAATGGTGGGGTTGGGTGGTGGGTGGTGGTGCCAGTCGTCCCCCTGGAGCTAGCAGCCGACGGGAGAAGTTTCTTTTACATTTCAAAAAGGCCAGAGTAAAAACAGATCAACTTTGGACAAAGCTGATCAATGAGTATAAAGGTGAAGCAGTTGCCCTAAAGATAAAACACCAGATAAGAAACACCCACGATAACTTATTTACTTTACTTTCAGCAGCGTCTTTAGCCGGGCGTACACTGCGCGATTTTTTTGCCCTTTTCGGGGCGACTTTCCAGTCACACAAGAATTTTCCGATCGGGCCGACGTTCAGCCTGATGGTGCATGGTGTAGCTGTACAGGGGGTAACGAGGGGCGATCAGCCTCTAACGACCACCTCCCCATCAGGAATCGTAGGTCGGGAGAAAATCAAACATGTTTGAAATTCAGTCGGCCGTCATAAGGCGCTTTGGCAAATCACTCAGAGCGCAAACAAGGATTCTTCTTCTTCCTCTCAGAGGAAAACCCAGCAGCATGGCGGGGGGGCAATGAGTGAAATGGAGTTATTTCTGTAAAACAGACAGACCGTAGTAGCCACGTTTGCTCAGCCATGTCTTTGTCCAAATACGTCGTCTCCTTTTCTTTTTAGGGCTTTCAGGACAAAATTGCTCAAATATCCAAGGCAGCGCGTTTCACTCTAGTGAGCTTCATGTTCCTCTTCTACTGGTTTGGCTTCTGGATAGATGAGTCCGAGTAGCGCCATCTCACTGCGGAGCTGAGTCCCACCTGGTTTTTAGACGTAGAGTGAGAGCAGGTAGACCGCATCAGAGCGTCGGGTCGGACAGACATCTGGAGCTGTGAGCTCACACTGTACGGCGAATGCGCAGGGTTTCGCCGTACAGTGTGAGCTGCAGCTGCTTGCAACGACGCAAAAAATCGAAAAGTGTATGCCCGGCTTTAGGAGCTTTTCAGGACTTTGAAGAAATGCTTTCATTTCAAAAGTTTAAAATATAATAGATACTGGAGCTTGACTGGGATAGTCAGACGGCTCGCAGCAGATGTACTTTCCCGTATTTTCAAATCCAAAACATGACGCGTAGGTTTAAGGCGGGACACGAAACCAGGGGAAAGGGAAGATCACCCACAGCCAAACCAAAATAAACATGGCAGTGAAGGAGGACGTACCTGTAGCTGCTGCTGTCAACAACAAGAGCGTAAAAGCACAAGTTTTAATTCTTCCATTTCTTACTGCGATTGGCAAAAACCAAAGTTTTTTAGGCAGTCACTGAGTGTTGCCCAATCAGCCCAGAAGTTTCAGCTGAATGTCATCCTTTCCTCATGTAGATTCGGTCCCACATTAATAATGCATATTGCTAAACTTGGGTTCTAAACATGATCATCCTGGCTGGACAGATTAGGGGCAGGACCCTGACACGGTACATACAGCCGTGGTGATCCTGGGTTGTTTGCGTTGCAGCCAGAGTTGTAACAGCAGGTGTGCTTGCATGAGTGTTACTGAATGCTGACATGACATCCTCTTCAAATTTCCTCAAGACCAGGATGTTCCACTGCGAGCAACAGACGTTACTAACGAAACCAGAGGAAGTTCTCAGAAGACCTGTGGATGTGTAACCCTTCATCAAGCATTGATTAACTCTAAAAAACATTTCCAAAAACCCTCGGAGAGAGCAATGTTCCGGCCCAATCTTTAATTTTTTCTGATCCATAATTGCATGTTCCACATGTTCTTATGCGGCTCATATAAACTGTTACATTATAAGCAAATATTGGGGGAAAATTATTATATAGTTTCTGCATAACACTCCTTTGAATTTTTATTATTTACGAATGTTTGGAAGGTTTACGTGGTGGTGGGTGGTGGTGGGGGGTAGAGTCGATCGCCTTGTTTTTATATTGTTTCTTAGACTGACATTTAATGGCTGAACCATAACGCTGGTGAAGATTCTGTCATCCAGGTCATAGTCATTCCAGAAAGGTTAAAAAACAATCCACTGGATTTTGTTTCCAAGTTTGAAGACGTTTCGCTTCCCATTCAGGGAGATTGTTCAATTCAGTTCCAGGCTTTATACAGAGACATAGACAGAATTAAACAAAAAGGAAAAAAAATTTCTGAAACTATTGAGAAAAAAAGATCTGAACTAATTATTTGGAAACAGTTTTGAAAGAAAGAAAAAAATGTTGGAAACAAAGACAAAAATAAAGATGATAACATTTTAATTTTGAATTTTAAAGAATTAAAATCTTGTATTTTTAAAATATATTTAAAAAATAAATTTTGAAATTGAAAGAATAAAAAAAAGGATTGAAATCTGATCTTTTTAAAATGTATATTAAAAAGAACGGTTACCAGATGTCCCCGTTTGTGAGGGAATTGTTGGCCTGACTAAATAGGCCAACAATTCCCTTTCAGAGACATAGACAGGTATGGGGATTTGCAGGCTAACAAAGAAGCCAAACGACCCCCATTCCAAAGGGGGGGGACCCGTCGTCCGTTTCAATTTGCATGTTTTCTAAACATAAACAAGGCTTTGTTGGGCTGCTGGATAAAACCTGGAACTCAACGCTATTTCTGACATTTTGAATTGAAAAGCTTCCTGGATGGAAGAGAAACGTCTTCAAACTTGGAAACAAAGTCCAGTGGATTGTTTTTTAACGTTTTTGAAATGGCTGGGCCAGTAATGTGGGATATCTGAAAAGTGGAATCAGCACCACGTCTTGTCTCTTTAATGTTTTAAAATGACTGTAGAGACGAAGGGAATGTTTTTGAGCTTCTATTTCAACACGAGTGAATCCAGATGCTTCATTTTACTTTAAAGCCATTATTTGTTAGAACCATTTAAAAAATGTTTAATGCAGATTTCATGACATGATGTTTTAGTTTCATTGTTATTTTCAATACTTAAAATATTTTTTGTGTGTGATTATTTTACCTCAGGATGTTTTAGGTTATATTACTTTGATTCATCACTGCTGACAGATTGTAAACTTGTTTTTTACAGATATGACTTACACCACATTTTATAAATAAAGTGGAAAAATATTCCAGGAACCAGATTATGTTCTGAAGACAATCATTGCCCTTGTCTTCATGTGCTTTGCCCTTTACATCACTGACAGCATAATTTAAGTCAACGCTGAGTTCCAGGCTTTATACTGCAGCCCAACAAAGCCTTGTTTTTACTCAGGAAACATGCAAATAGAAACAGACGACCCCCTTTGCAATGGGGGTTGTTAACCTGCAATGTTCCATACCTGCCTATTAACCTGACTCCGCCAGATGGATTTGCTCCGCATATCCATCTGGAAACCTTCCATTGAAGTAATTTTGGGAAGGGGCGAAAATACTGGTTAGCTGATTGGCCTATGTTGGTGTTAGACGGGCCAAATAAACCAATCAGATCAACGAAGCATATGACGTACTAACAGAGCGATGACGAAGAGGAGCCAATTGATAGATCAAACTCTTGCCGAAACCAGTCGGGAGAAGAGCAAAAACATCTTTTCCTCTGAGAAAAGCCTCCAGAGCAGTGTTTTGCTCTTCTTTCAGTGAAGAAATACTCTGTAATTCCGATAAAACTTGCTCGATAGCCACGCTAACGCTAGTTTAATCGGCTGAAGCCGCCATGTTCTTTAGACTGAACTGTCGCGCTTCTCGTTGCGTCACACCTCAACCCGCCTCAAAGCCAACGCTGATTGGACGTTCGTTTGGTGAATGGCTCCAAATTTTCTTTAACGGAGAGTCTCCAGACTGATCTGTGAGTGAAACCTTGAAAGCTCACGAGATCAGGATGGTCTCACGAGGCTACCTGTCTATGTCTCTGTATAAAACCTCCAACTCAACGTTGTTTCTGACATTTTGAGTTGAAAAAGCATCCTGGATGGGAAGAAAAACATCATCAAACTTGGAAACAAAGTCCAGGAGATTTTTTCTTTTTTTTACCTTTAACTATGACCTGGATGACTGAGAATCTTCACGGGCATGATGAAGAGCACGGGCTAAAGGACTGATCCCTGAGGGACTCCGCAGTGACTTTGTGTTGCCGGGAAGTTGTTAGAATTTACACCATTCTATAACTGAGGCATGATTGAGTCCAGTTCAAAGCAGCGTCAGAGAATCCAGAATTTTCTTGCAGCCGGTTTAGAAGAATTTGATGATCTACAGTATCAAAAGCAGCAGAGAGATCGAGGAGTACGAGGAGGGAAGGTGAGCCTTTATCTGCTGCCAATTGTAGATCGTTTGTGACTCTAACCAGGGCTGTTTCAGTACTATGAGCAGAGCGAAAACCAGACTGGAATTTCTCAAAAAGCTTGTTTTGTTTGAGATGGTTCTGGAGATGGGTGACATTAACTTTTTTCCGGTACTTTAGAGAGAATGGGAGATTGGAAATGGGCCTGTAATTTGAAGTGTATCTGGATAGAGGGTGGGTTATTCCAGGAGTGGTCTGATTATGGCTGTTTTATGGGCAGCTGGAACATTGCTGGAATGGAGGGAGTTGTTTGTTACAGTGGTAATCAGAGGGCTTAAAGCAGAGGCGTTTGCTCTTACTAGAGCATCTCTCCCCCCTCTCTCCCTCCCTCTCTCTCCCCCCCCACTCTCCCTTCCTCTCTCCCTCTCTCCATCCCTCTCCCAATCCCTCCGTCCCTCTCTCTCTCTCCCCCTCTCCCCATCCATCTCTCTCCCCCTCTCCCCATCCAATTCTCTCCCCCTCTCCCCATCCATCTCTCTCCCCCTCTCCCCATCCATCTCTCTCCCCCTCTCCCCGTGTCTCATCCCTCTCTCCCTCCCCCTCTCTCTCCCCCTCTCTCATCCCTCCCTCCCTCTCTCTCTCCCCCTCTCCCCATCCATCTCTCTCTCTCCCCGTGTCTCATCCCTCTCTCCCTCCCCCTCTCCCCCTCCCTCTCTCTCTCTCTCCATCCCTCTCCCTCCCCCTCCATCTCTCCCCCCTCTCTCTCTCCCTCTCTCTCTCTCTCCCCCTCTCCCCATCCATCTTTCTCTGCGGAGTCCCTCAGGGATCAGTCCTTTAGCCCGTGCTCTTCATCATGCCCGTGAAGATTCTCAGTCATCGAGGTCATAGTTAAAGAGGGGGGAGAGAGGGGGGAGAGAAAGAGATGGATGGGTAGAGGGGGAGAGAGGGATGGATGGATGATGGATGGATGGATGATGGATGGATGGATGGATGATGGATGGATGATGGATGAGAGAGAGAGGGGGAGAAAGAGGGAAGGAGAGAGAGAGGGGGAAAGAGAGAGGGAAGGAGAGAGAGAGAGGGAGAGAGAGAGAGAGGGGAAGGAGAGAGAGAGGGGGAGAGGGAAGGAGAGAGAGAGAGGGAGAGAGAGAGAGAGAGAGGAAGGAGAGAGAGGGGGAGAGGGAAGGAGAGAGAGAGAGGGAGAGAGAGAGAGGGAAGGAGAGAGAGAGAGAGAGAGAGGGGAAGGAGAGAGAGAGAGAGAGGGAAGGAGAGAGAGAGGGATGGAGAGAGAGGGAAGGAGAGAGAGAGAGAGAGAGAGAGGGAAGGAGAGAGAGAGGGGGAGAGAGAGAGAGGGATGGAGAGAGAGAGAGATTAATTAATTAATTAATTGAGTTTAACAGTAGATGTAAATTTGGAGGGTTTGAAAGTATGTGTTAGATAATGAAGCAGTTTGTGTACGAGAGTTTGATGGACACATGAAAGAGTTTAGGTTGTTTCAATTATTTTTTTTTGGGGGGGGGGGGGTTAGATAATCAGAGAATCTCTAGTTTTTGGAAATTTCCACAGAACATCATAAACTATCACTAAAGCAAACGGACCCACAATAGGGTCATGTGGATAAGTTCCATTGATAACACTCAGATAACTACGGCCAATTAACCTGAAGACATTTCTAAGTTTTTTAAAGACTGCAGGCATTTTAGCTGCGGTGAAGAAAACTATAATTCTGGTTCTAAGTCTAGCTTGGTCTAAAACTGATACTGTCCTCCAAGTTCTCCAAAAAGTGTTCCCAGCATATCTAAGAAGAATGTTTATCCATGTCAGGACACGGCTAACCAGGTTACTCCTATGAGGTTCTAGTTCAGTTTGACCCGTAGGTTCCTGCTGGTTATCACTGTCACTTTCAGGCAGAACCAGTGGAGGACACCTGGAGCCTCCAGGTGGGTCTGAATCTGTCTGTGGTTTCCCTTCTGCAGATGGTTCAGAGACAGAAACTTCATCTGCGTTTGAATTAAAATCATCTTCCTGCTTTTCCTTTTGAACTAAATGAGGACAGATATATCCTGCTGCACAGAAGAAGCAATCCCGTTGATTCAGAGCATCCATGGAAGGTCCAGGTCTGCTCTCAGTGTTTCTGGCTATGAGAGATGATTCTGTTTCAGGTTGAGAGACAGAAACTTCATCTGTGTTTGAATTAAAATCATCTCCCAGTAAATTCCTTACTTTGGCTTTTTCATCGTCTGGTTGGACGGCTGTAAGTGTAGCCGTTTGAAAATATTCAGGTTCTGTTTGAGTCCCAGTGGATTCATGGTGTCCATCAGGTTGAGAGACAGAAACTTCATCTGTGTTTGAATTAAAATCATCTTCCTGCTTTTCCACTAGAAATAAATTCCTTACCTTGGATCCAATACAGATATAGATGAAAGGCATGATTGATGATCAGGTGCTTCACCTAAATACACACAAGAAAATAACTTTGTAGAATGCAGACAATTATTGTTCTGATGTCCAATGAAACAAGCTAAACTTTCCTGAGCTTGTTCACTAAGTGAATGAGCTGATCCTCTCTCTTATACAGCCTTCTACTTCAAAGGTGTGACGTCACAGGCTGCCGCGCAAATTCCAGACAGTCACGTGACCGCAGAGGGCGTGGTTGGACACGCTGTGGAGTGTTCTACGACAGCCTGTTTATATTCAGTCGCAGATTGGGGCGTGGTCACGCCCACATCTCTGCTGTGACGTCACTGTTGTTCTAAATTGGCCTTAAGAGCCCCGGCCACGCGCGTCAGCCTGTGGGCGGGGCCTCCTTTGAAGTAGAGGGCTATATAAGTCAGAGGATCAGCTCATTCAATATTCTTTATTCTACAAAGTTATTTTTTTGTGTGTATTTAGGTGAAGCAACTGATCATCAATCATGCGTTCCCTTCGACGCTCTATTTCACCTCTTCTTAAACTTTATTTTTCAGCCGAATCCACAGTGAACCCCGTCCCGGCCGTCCGTTCCGTCCACAGGGATTTGTTACTGGAGAAGTCTCGCAGAAAAGCTGAAGCTGTCACCTCTGCTTACCAGGAACCAATCACCGAGAATTATCAGACCAATGATCCAAAACCAGCCCCTGATGGACACCATGAATCCACTGAGTCAAACAGAACCTACACAGTTTCAAAATAATTGAAACAACCTAAACTCTTTCATGTGTGAAATTAAGTACTTAAATCTATATTTGTGTTTCATATTAACTTACAATTTCTCATTGTTTTACTATCCTTAATAAACAGTCTGTGTTCTAACATCAGGCGTTTTATTTGAAATAAAACCTGCTATAATATGTTCCCCCTGTCTAAATAAGACAAAAAAGGTCCCAGCTTTTTCATTTTTGACTGCAGAGGTAAATTCTTTCAATAAAGTTCAATTATTATAAAAAATTTAAGATAGGTCTATGTTCTGCAGAAAAGATTTTTTGCATTATATCTTGCTCTGATAATCAAATGTAACCTCCTATTTGAGCCCCATTTAGAAAGAGCTCTTTTACCCCAGGTTCACACTGACTCCGGTCTTACCGTTGCGGTGCGGTGGGTGCGGCGCCGCAGTGATTCCAAGTCATTAAAAAGACGTAAACCTCTCTCACCGGCTGCTGGCCTGTCCGGCTGCGGTTACCGAGACACTCCGGCGCTGCAGAAAATTCAGCAAGAAAGCTATCCTTGCGGCGTGCCGGAGCCCTCCGCAACAAGCTCTCGCAAATATCCTTATTTGGGCCGTGTTATCGCGTGAAGTTATGTGAACTCAAGTGAACTTCTGTTAAATCTCCGGACCTGTTGCCGGAGCCGCAGAGCCGCACCGCACCGTAGTCAAAAGGGCGGTGAGAGAGGGGGTGTGCGGGAGTTGCGGTCTCCGTCGGCTCGGTAACCGCACCGGAGCCAGTGTGAGCAAGGGGTTAGGGATCTGTCAATTTTTGTTAAAAGTGAGCTGTAGCTGTCTGCACCCTCCTACACAGGCCGGCCCTTTTTAAACACGAAAATGGCTACCGGTAGATGAACAACAGAACAACCACACATCTTTTACCCTGAATCGAACCCAGAAGAAGTGGAGGCTCCTGAACAACCAGCAAGTGAACGGTAAGTCATGCTCATTAAATAAACTTAAAAATAAAAGTTAACATCTTAGATTTGCAACCTGTTGGAATAATTATGTATAAGATGCTTAATGTTTGTTCTTATGATGTATAATGTGTGACATATTACTGTTCCAGAGAGGTGTTGCACAAACAGTATAGGTCAACTCTCAGGAAGTATTGCTCAAGCTTAACGAAACCAGGAGGTTCTCGGACCATTTGACCGCAAGACATTTAAATGCAAATTGACCTGTTCACTGAGGCTGCAAATTTAATTGTATTTTTTGTTTCCTATTCCTTTAGCGCAACCTCAGCTTGTGTAACTAGGGAGCCCCCCCTCTGACTTTAATAAATAGCAAGGAGAAAGCTGAAGACCAGCAGAGTGGGATGGAGATTTGTAAACTCTGCAGTCTCTTCCTACTCTCCTCGAGAGTAGGAATAATAATGAGATGCTATCTCATTATATTGAGTTACTATCTCAATATAATGAGATGCTAATGAGATAGTATCTCATTATGAGATACTGTAGTATCTCAATATAATGGGATACTAACTCAATATTTTTTTTTTTTTACAGAGTGGCGGAAACAGGCTTCCATAGAAAGGAAATCAGACCTCCTGCTGCACTTTCCCCCACCATCGCACTGCAACAAAGGTTAGGAAATCTTTTCTAATTTATTTCAAACCAGTTTTTTTCTGTACTATAGGAAAATGATTGTTATTGCTGATTGGTTTATTAAATAGGAGCTCAGTGAAATTATTCTGCTGCTGTTTTTTGTGATAAACATTCAAGTTGGGCATTTTTAATGTTAAAGCTGCTGCTTCCACCGTTATATTATTTCAGAAGGAGCCAAAGACCACTTCACCATGGCAACCAAACACCCATTTACACAATGTGGAGATAGTAGCAGAGCTGCGTCTCTGGCTTTTCATCAGAAACAGTTTAAACAGCACAGATTCAAAACAGTCCAATTGGATTGTAAATTTGAACTGGTACATTCTACTGTAATAAATGACAATGATTGGGTATCTGTGCCCAGCACCAATAAGGAAAGGTGTTTTACTGGGAGCCAGTATGTCTAGAAAAGCATCAGATAGAATTGATCAGGCATGTAAAGGAGTATAATGGGTCTTTAAAAAATTGACCCTCCCATAGATTGATTAAACAGCTTTGATTGGATCACATTTTGGTTTCAAGACAAAGTCATTCACTAAAATCATTGACTATAAAAACTGAAAAACATGAATAAATGATGCATAAAAATAAAATAAGAAAACCCTTCAACCATCACCCTCCTAAAGTTGACCAAGCTTGATAGCTTCCTTCCATCAAAACAAAAAAATAAATAAACTGGAGAATTACAAAACAAACTTTATTGACAACTCCCATCTCACAATACAACAAATACTGGATGTAAAGTCAGTTGAGATGATTAGTGATTCATTTTAGGGGAAGATCCCATCTTTGATAACATAATTTTTCACTCAGGAGGCATAACAATCCAAGTTTATTTTTTACAAAAACATTTGATAAACTGTTTGGTGTAATAAGGAACTAAATAAGGTTTCTTCTTGAGAGTAGCATGCTCCTGCCTACACTGTTCAAGCTAATTAGTCTTTAACTGCACTGGAGTCGGAGCTGGAAGAGCTCAGCACAGGGACGGGGTCTGAGCGCTGCAGGATTCATGTTTATCAGTGAAAAACAAACTAAGCAGGAGTTAAACATCGACGTCAGAGTCTACTTCTTCCCCGACTTCTTGATCCCACCGCTGGCTGCAGGGAAGATGAAGCAACGTGTTAAAGAAAGCAGATAAAATGACTGAGCATCAACTGTGAGTCAGGTCTCTGATTTTTACGTTTACGGAATGAATCAAAATAACTAAGAGCAATGAACCAAACTTCCAGGCGAAAGGTAAAGCTACTGAGGATTTGCCAGATGTTCGGGGAAACTACCGAGACCCATGGATCAGACCAAAAGTATAAAAACAATGCAAAGCCTCTTTAATAAGGTCAGGTTGGATTTCTACCTGGTTTCTTAACATAGATGGCTTCCTTCACAACCGGGGAGCAATCAGGGGGCTAAGGGTCTTGCTAAGAGACGCAGAGTGCAGGTTGTGGGATTGAACTGGGTACCTGCAACCTTATCAGAGCACCGGCACACTGCTCTAACCCACTAGGCTTTTTTAAGACTATAATTATTCCTAATGCTCATCAACACTGAATGCCTGCAGCAGGAATAACCACACAAACATCCCTGAGTCAGAATATCAGTGAATAGACCAAGAGTGTTAGTTTGAATTCTAATTATGTTACCATAGAAACCTTAAAAGAGGAATTATAGATAGAAATATTTATCATAATTTTAATAATAATCATCTAGTCTTACTTAAAGGTCCTTTTCCTGACGCTTTGGTCTTCAGGGCCTCCATGGCCTTCTGCTCTTCCTTCTGCTTCTGCTTGAAGGCAACGTCTTCCTGCAGGCATACATTTTGATTTATCATGTCATCAAGGAGTAACTCTCTCTGTTAAACAGGTCACCTAATCAGAAATAAAGGTAGCGATGCTAATATTTTCCCGAGCAAAGACACCGGAGATCATTTGCATCCTAAGATTTCACTTTAATGTTTAAAAACATCTCGTTGAACACTTGTTGGTTAAGAAGACATGTTTTTACAAAAGAAAATCTTATGCTACATTCACAGCTAAAGCAGCAGAAGCAGCTAGTTTACACGCAGTGCGTTTTGAGCAGCAGGAGCAGCGCCTCATGAGCTCCTGACGTGCTCAACATAATGGTAATCTGGATGAACTGACTGCACAGACCATGTTTTCAGGAGGACTTTCTCACTTCAACATAGATTCAAACTACTTTTTACCCGCTGATCACAGCTAATATAGCTGCCATTGTTCCAGGAAGAGAAAGGATAGGGTAGCTCCACCCAACACGCATCAGAACTACTTTCCTGTACTGACCTTTGCTGCTATAGCTGCAAAGGTCAGTACCGGTCAGAACTAAACCAGTACAAGCATAAAAAATGAAGCAGCAGGCGCATTTTTGCTGCTTCTGCTGCCTGCAGTCTGAACGTAGCTTTATTCTGTGGCCTCTAACTGAAGTTGTAGAGGTGTTTTCTCAGTTGATAAAATGCCACTTACATCATCCATCTCCTTATTTTGTTTCTTGGGCGCCTTCAGTGGTTTCTTTTTGCCTCCTAGAACAGAATAAAAATTTTAAAAAATTATTCCACCAACATTCTTGCCACTCAATATTTGACAAGTCTGTCTGCAAGTATTTAAAGGCAAAACATTCAATAGCATATGTGTAGTGATGGGTCGGGCGACACCGATGCGTCGGCGCATGTGTCGGTCTCATAGATCGAAACCTGTGTTGACGTGTGTATCGCTACAGAAAAGTCACGTGACCGAAACAGTTCCTGTATCGGTCATGTGACCGATGTTTCGAACTGATTGACAAGCCTTTATAAGGAAGCGCATCTGCCAACGAGATGCATCTGCCAAAACAATCTTGCGTGTTTTGCGAATATAAAATTAATCAAAAATTAAGGAGCTTCCTCAAGCGAAAAGAAAGGTTTCTGCCGTGTGAGACCACTTTGATGTCATTTCGGAAAATAAGGTTTTAATTTCCTTGTTTCATCCTGTTCCTCTCAGTTTCCACTTGATTTTCTGAGTAGAAATTCATTTCAAAGTGACCTTTAGTTTACTGTTCGTGTTATTTTCTGCAGGTTAAATGTTGCAATTGCTCAACAGAGCTTGCATATTTAAATAACAGCACCTCCTAAATGCTGAGGCATTATAGGGCCAAGCATGAGAGTGGAATCCATGATACACCCATGATGAACTCAGGTATACAGGTATTTTACAACTTACTGACTTTGTTTTATTGATAATTCTGAATAATTTACAATTTCTCATTTTTAACCATCAAGCTTCCAGGAAGCAGATGCTTGATGAGGCTGTGCTTAATTTCATTGTAAAGGACTTCCAGCCCCTCGCTGTTGCGGAGAATGAAGGGTTCAGGGAGCTGGTTCAGCTCCTTGAGCCCTCATATGTTTTGCCAACCAGAAAGGTTTGTGTGGAAATTATCTAAAGTGGTAGTTTATTCATCAAATTTATTTTAAATATATCGATTTTCTTCTGGCTTGACTTGGTGTGGTTTTCAGACCATCAAACAACTGTTGGCCAAAAAGTACGAGGAGGAACGGGAACGAGTGAAAATGGAAGTACAGCAGACTGCGGACAGAATGTGCCTCAATTGGAAGCTCAAATGAGCCCCAGCCGGGAACATCTTCACAACAGCTGTCTGCCCCCACTTCAGGCATGATATTGAGAATCATTTCTTTGTTGTTTGTAAATCATGTACTAAAATACTTTTTTTTTTTTTTTAAGATGACCTTTGGGAACATTTTGATCTCGAAGTGGGGAGGCAGACCAAAAGTGCCACAGCTGATGCCATCCTTGAGGTGCAGAGATACATGGCAGAGGGAAATATTGCGAGGTCCCAGGATCCTCTTGTATATTGGAAAAACCAAAGGACGGTTTATCCAAACCTCTTCTGCCTGGCCTTAAAATTTTTGTGCACTCCAGCTTCATCTGTGCCGTGTGAGCGGGTGTTTTCCACAGCTGGAGAACTAATATCAAAAAAGCGCAACAGACTGAATTTCAAAACGTTGCAACAACTTATTTTTTTAAATAAAAAATTGTAAAAAAAATACCAGTGAACAAGCATCTTCATTTACTACATGTTTACTTAGAGATTATTACATTATGATGCAGGTTCTCATTATTCATTGACTGTGTCTAAAATATCAAATATGTTTTAATAATAATACAATGCATCATACAATGAATTGCATCATATCACTGTATATAATAGGTCATCAAATCAGTGTCAGTTAACTCTGTCAACTAGGTTGCCTGTAGGGATTTTTTATGTCCAGCAGGTGTCAGTATTCAGTGACACAGTATCAATACAGTTTGGTAATGTGTCGAAACGTTTCATGACACCTCATCAACCCATCACTACATATGTGGATATCAAAATATATAAATGATAAACATAGAGAGGAAAACAAGAAGAGAGGGACAATGGATGTCTATTCTATTAACATTTCTCTATCTGTAGAATGGGGCTGTTTTATGTGTTGTCTTATCAATTCAGAGGGCCCCCTGCCTGTCTTTGCCTAGGGCCCCAAATTTCCTAAATCCGCCCCTGGGACTAATACGTTTAAAATTAAATTAGTTAAAATAGGGAATCAGAGTTTCCAAAAGCAAAGTCCAGAAAATCCCTGATTAGACGTGTTCTGCTGGGATCTACAAAACAGCTCAACAATTACTGGATGTAGAATATAATTAAATATTTTTAATGTGCCATACCTGCTCCTAAATTATGTAAGAGACCGATAAGATCAGACGGAATGACCTCACCGACCGTTAATGCAGATAAATGTCACTCTACAGCCTCCTGATTAATGGCTTTGTTCTCTATAATCAACACGTCAATTTCCACATTAAGAAATTGATTAAAATGAAAACAAATGAGTGAAAATAGCTGCCAGCAGTTTGCACTTGTTAGCATCTCTTAGCTTCCCTCCGTTTCTGAAGAGCGCGATACAGAAAAGTACAAGGTTTAAAAAATAATAATAAATTAACCACGACTAATTTTAACACAAAACAAGCCTCACCTTCTCTGCCGGACATGTTTAAATAGCTTTAATATTAGATAAAAACTGAAAATAACAGCAATTCAAAGCAGTTGTCGCTTGTAGTCGGTCTTATCCGCGCTGGTAGGACCCCAGAAGAACTACCGGAAATAGGCTCCTTAAATATGTGCCTGAGCAAAAAGACAGTCGTACCGGTGCTAGCTGCTTCAGCAAACATCAGAAGGATAAATATTTAAAGAAAGTTTATCCCCAGAAGTTAAATACTGTCACCTCTCATTAGGATACAGGTATGTATATTACAACATCCTCTTTAAAATAGATTTATGACAGGCATTGTTTAGACAGTTTTATAACAACAAGGTTAATGTTAGCAATATAAAGCTAGTTAGAAAGGAAACAGAAAACAACGATTAAGAAAGAAAAAAAAAAGAGTTTTAATTAGGAAAGCCCAATCACGGCGTGTCCTTTAGTCTGTGCGATTCCAACGGGAAGTATTAAGAGGGTCATTCATGTTTCTATTTTATTTATTGCTTTTTCCCCCCTGTTAGGGCAGAGTCAGGTGTCTGTTAAAAGTCACCATCCTGCTGTTTTAACATTTACTCAGAGTTTTCTTCTAATAACGACAACAGGAGAATATAGAACAACTGCAAACGTGGCTTCTATAGTTGGGTTTAGATTTAAAATGATTCCATCAAGTTAGAAATAGATAGATTAGAAATAGATAGATTAGAAACTATAATAGAATCAGTGACATTATTGTTATATCATTAGATATTATTAAAAAAGAAAAAAAAAGTTCCTTTAAAGAAAATGTATCTAATTCAAGATATGTTTGTCAAATATGTTGTAGCATTAGGGCCAGGCAGGAGATTTATTTTCTTCTATTCTTCTATTTTCTTCTAAAGTCGTAACACTACGAGAATAAAGTCGTAAAGTTACGAAAAATAGTCGTAACATTACAAGAATAAAGTCGGAAAATTACGAGAGTAGATTCGTAACATTACAACGATAAAGTTGTAAAATTGCCAGACTTTCCTCATTGTGGGACAATAAAGGGATTTTCTATTCGATTCTAAAATAGATTATGGGGAAGTGTCGTCATTATTACCCAGTTTGTAGCTTTCTTCTCAGTTGCTGGGTCACAGTTGTTTCTTTAAATGTTCCAAAACATTTAATATATGTATGTAATTTAAAAGTATAACATATTTGTGTCTAAATGAACTGTCAACAGATGCCTGGTATTTGTGAAAAAAAAAAAAAAATCTTCTAAAAGGTAAACAATATTCAATGTAAGATCAATTTTTTATTTTTATTTATGAATGTAAATATAAACATACAAGGCATACAATAAATTCACACTCGCATGTTCAACATAAAAAAAGTATGAAACTTATCCAACAGGATTGTAAACTAAAATAAGATGAAAATAAAAACATAAATTTCACAGGGCCATTTCAAATTAATTTAAATGCTTCGAGTAAAGAAAATAATTTAAGGGCTTTATTTTTTTCTACAAGTCTAAGAGATTTACTGAAAAGATTCAGCTCATTTCTCCAATGAGTCATACAAGGTTTGGTCTTAAAGTATCTGCACTTGTGAATGAAGAACTTTCCAAATAACAAAAGAGTGTTGAGTATGAAGTCTACATTCTTATTTTCAACAAAAACACCAAAAAAAATAGACTTCACAGACAAAGGCAATATAATTTCTTTGGATAGTAGCCAGCTTTGCATCTCTTTCCAAAAAAGCTGCACAGCATTACAATAAAAAAAAAGAGATGTTCTAAAGTTTCAAAATTCTCTTCACAAAAAACACAGTTATTCCGATCAATATTAAATCTTAATCTCAGATATTCGTTCACTGGGTAGATTTCATTCAAAATTTTGAAGTTGACCTCTTTCACTTTAGGTGGGAGAGGAAATGTAACATAGTTTTTTCTTATTTTCTTAATTTTTTCTATTTCAAACTCCTTCAGTATGTACATTCTTTTAACTGGGTTAGGATAATATTCTTTTATTAAAGCATTCCTAATAACCTTGTTGGTGCATTTGAAATCACAGAAGTTTGATCCATCAATGTAAAGCTGTCTCAGTTCAGGGGAGACTGCAGAGTATGGAGTATCTTCTCTAACCATTGATATCACAGAAATTGGTATGGCTTTTAAAACCCTCTTATAATATTTAGCATTACAGTGAAGTTGGAATTTCTCACAGAAATCCTCATGTTGTAACAAGTTTCCAGAGTCATCCATAAAATGTGCAGATCAATTGTTTTTCATGACAAAATATTTATTAAATTTAGAAAAAATCTGAGAAAAAGTCAAATAGTATCGTGCCTTCAAAAACCTTTTTGAAGGGCGTTTAAATATATTAAATACTTAAATGTTAGGTAAGGTACATTAAAATAGTTTTTTTTTTTGTTTGAAAGTAGATTTGTTTTGCCAAACAGCTGGATATTCAAACTTGGAGCTTTGCACATGTTGATATTGGATTCGATTTAATTGGCCTTAATTATCGAGGTAGATACACAACAGGTTCTTCAGTGTTTACATGTGGTGGAATTTATTTGCGCAGATTGAAAGTAAAAAAATGTCTTTGACTTAAACATCTATAATATTTAATCCTTTTTTTTTCTTTTATAGATGTGCTTTTTCTGTTTGCTCTAACGCTGCAGCGATCGTTTAAAAGGTCCACCTCTGACTGCTGTCGCTCTCAATGAGGTAAATCAGCTTGGTATTGTGTTTTTTTTTTGATGATTTAGATTTTCTTTAAAATAGTTACATTTTCAGTTATTTTGCGTATTAATTTGATATTAATTAGGATTGAAATTATCAATCAGATTAATCAAGTATTGAAATAATTTGGTAATAATTTGGATCCTTGCCTAGAGTAATAATAGACGGACTAAAACATCCCATTTTCTGAAAAATATTACCTTCTTACAGTAAGACAAAATTCTGCAAATGGTATAATAATTTTCCTCTTAAGATAAAAAAAAAAAAAATATATATATATATATATATATATATATATATATATACACACTACCGTTCAAAAGTTTGGGGTCACATTGAAATGTCCTTATTTTTGAAGGAAAAACGCTGTACTTTTCAAAGAAGATAACTTTAAACTAATCTTAACTTTAAAGAAATACTCTCTATACATTGCTAATGTGGTAAATGACTATTCTAGCTGCAAATGTCTGTTTTTTGGTGTAATATCTACATAGGTGTATAGAGGCCCATTTCCAGCAACCATCACTCCAGTGTTCTAATGGTACAATGTGTTTGCTCATTGGCTCAGAAGGCTGATTGATGATTAGAAAACCCTTGTGCAATCATGTTCACACATCTAAAAACAGTTTAGCTCGTTACAGAAGCTACAAAACTGACCTTCCTTTGAGCAGATTGAGTTTCTGGAGCATCACATTTGTGGGATCAATTAAACGCTCAAAATGGCCAGAAAAAGAGAACTTTCATCTGAAACTTGACAGTCTATTCTTGTTCTTAGAAATGAAGGCTATTCCATGCGAGAAATTGCTAAGAAATTGAAGATTTCCTACAACGGTAGGACTACTCCCTTCAGAGGACAGCACAAACAGGCTACTGCGGGTACTATTTAATGAAGATGCCAGTTGGGGACCTGTGAGGCTCAAAACTAGAGACTCTAATGTACTTATCTTCTTGCTCAGTTGTGCAACGCGGCCTCCCACTTCTTTTTCTACTCTGGTTAGAGCCTGTTTGTGCAAAAACATTTGGACTAGGGCAGAAACAATCAGATTAATCCAGTACTGAAATAATCATTAACTAATTCAGTAATCGATTAATCATTAACTGAAGTGTAGAGACTGTAAAAAAAAACAAGATTGTAAAGAAACTAGGGATGCACGATATTGGGATTTTGGCCGATATGCCGATATTTTAAAACCCATGTAGCCGATAACCGATATCGATACTGATGTTAAAGCTGGACAAAAATAAGTAGCTAAAGGCTAACCCCTACAGACCATCGCTTCCATCCATCCTGCTCTCCAACGTACATTCACTGGACAACAAAACTGACCATCTTCAACTCGAGCTCTCAGCAAAGAGGGAGTTTAGAGACTGGTGCGCTCTGATCCTGACAGAGACGTGGCTCACATCATCAATCCCGGACAACGCCATTAGCCTGGAGGGGCTAGCTACTTTCTGCGCCGACAGAAACAGAGAACTCAGCGGTAAGAGCCGAGGAGGCGGACTCTGTGTTTACATCAATAACAACTGGTGTAAAAATGCTAGAATAGTCACAAGTTTTTGCTCTCCGGACATAGAGCTTCTGACTGTTAGCTGCAGACACTTTTACCTGCCCAGAGAGTTCACTGTTACCATCACAGCGGTGTATGTCCCCCCCAGCACTGATACAAATGAGGCCATGATTGTTCTCTATCGGACTGTCTCTGAGTTGCAATCTACACACACAGAGGGCGTTTTCATCATTGCTGGAGATTTTAATCAGGCGAATAAGAAAACTGTTCTCCTTCATTTTTATCAACACGTGGATTTTGCTACTCGTGGAGAGAACACTCTGGACTTAGTTTATACAAACATAAAAGACGCATTCAGAGCAGCCCCCTGCCCCCACATCGGCTCCTCAGACCACCTTTCTGTGATGCTAATTCCTGCATACAGACCCCTGCTGATCAGAGCAAAACCTACAGTGAAGCAGGTGAGGGTCTGGGGGGGCCATGGAGGCACTCCAGGACTGCTTTGAATGCTCTGAATGGGACATGTTCAAATCAGCAGCAACATATGACAACAAGATCAACGTTGATGAGTACGCCATGACTGTTTCAGCCTACATCAACCACTGCATCGAGGACGTCAGCACAACAAAGACCATCACCACCCGAGCCAACCAACGGCCCTGGATGACTGAGGAGGTCTGCCACACGCTAAAAGCACGGAACTCAGCCTTCAAGTCTGGTGACAAAGAGGCACTGAGGACAGCTAGAGCCACCCTGAACCGTGCCATAAGGTTAGCAAAGCGGAACCATAACCAGAAAATCCAGCATCTGTTCCACGACGCCAACAACACCAGGAGCATGTGGCAAGGCATACGGGCGATCACGGACTACAACACGCCCCCTGCCCCGGTGGATGAAGTTGATGCTGACTTCCTAAACGGACTAAATAACTTCTTTGGGAAGTTCGAGGCACTAAATCGCACTCCAGCAGTGAAGGCTGTCCCACATCAGGAAGAGGAGGTGCTCTGCCTTGACACAGCCGACGTGTGGAAGACTCTGAGGAGGGTCAACCCGCGGAAGGCCCCAGGTCCCGACAACATACCTGGGCGGGTGCTCAAGGAGTGTGCAGGTCAGCTGGCTGGTTTCCTCACGGACATTTTTAACACTTCGCTGGAGCAAGCCACACTCCATCATTCCAGTGCCAAGAAAACCTCAAGTCACCTGCTACAACGACTACTGGCCCGTCGCACTGACTCCCATCATGATGAAGTGCTTTGAAAGGCTGGTAAAGGAACACATCGTCTCCAGTCGCCCCCCAACACTCGACCCGTTCTAGTTTGCCTACCGGCGAAACCGCTCCACTGAGGACGCCATCTCCTCTGCTCTTTACCTGAGCCTGGCACACCTGGAGCAGAAGAACACCCAGGTGCGGATGCTGTTCCTGGACTTCAGTTCAGCGTTCAACACCATCATCCCACAGCACCTGGTGGAAAAGCTGGAACATCTGGGCTTCAACACACCCCTTCGAAACTGGCTGCTGGACTTCCTCACCAACAGACCTCAGTCGGTCCAGGTCGGTCAGAACACCTCTGACGTCATCACCCTCAGCACGGGCTCCCCTCAGAGCTGCGTCCTGAGCCCCCTGCTGTTCACCCTGATGACATACGACTGCGCCCCCAGGTTCACCACCAATCACATCGTGAAGTTTGCGGTGCTGGGCCTCATCAGGGACGACAACGGCCAGGACTACAGAGAGGAGGTGGAGCAGCTGGTGGGCTGGTGCAGTGACAACAGTCTGATCCTGAACGTGGAGAAGATGAAGGAGATCATCGTCGACTTCAGGAAGAACCGCCCCACCATGCTCCACTGCTCATCAACAGCTCAGCTGTGGAGGTGGTCAGCAGCACCAAGTTCCTGGGGGTGCACATCACGGACAACCTCACCTGGACTGTAAACACTTCATCTCTAGTGAAGAGGGCACAGAAGCGCTTGTACTTCCTGCGGAGGATGAGGAGAGCCCGCCTGCCCCCGCCCATCCTCACCACCTTCTACAGAAGCACCATAGAGAGTGTTCTGACCAGCTGTCTCTCTTTGTGGTGTGGAGGCTGCAGAGCCTCAGACTGGAAGAACGTGAGGAGGGTGGTGAGGACAGCAGAAGGAATCATTGGGGCTCCTCTTCCCTCCATTAAGGACATTTCATCACAGCGCTGCGTGTCCCGAGCCCGTAATATCATCAAAGACCCCTCACACCCCCACCATGGACTGTTGTCCCTGCTGCCCTCTGGGAAGATCCACCAGGTTCTGCAACAGCTTCTTCCCCACTGCCATCAGACTGTTGAACCTTTGATCCACAAACCGAACTCTGCACAGATTGCACATTATCGGGCATCAAATGCTGCTGAACGTTTAACTTTTGGCCCTTTAAGTTCATCTCATTTCTATTCTCAATAATGCATTTTTGCACAAATGCCTATCTGCACTGAACCATTGCAATGTGCACACTGTCTTTATCCTCTGCACTGTTTTACACTTTGACCACTGCTGCACCTTTTGTATAACTCGTGCCATTTGAAATATTAATGCAATGTTCATAAGCTGTATGTAACGCAATTTCGTTCTGTATGCACAGAGTGCATACAGAACGAAATAAATAAATAAAGAAAGAAGTCTAAGTCATATAGTCATTGAAAATAGCAGTTTTTTTATCAATTTCTGACACTTTGAAAAATAATATACTCAAATATATTTTCATATGCTGATATCAAATTGAGTTTTAAAAGCGCGGTATCGATCTATTTTACTTTCAAAATCTTGTGAAATTTCATCGTTCTGTTACAAACTCTCGTGATATTTTGCAAATTCTTGTGAGATTTTGTTAGTAAAATAGATCGATACCGCGTCAATATATCAACATATAAAAATATGGAAAAATTTGGTGAAATCGGGTTAAATATCGGTGGGGTGGCCGATGTCCGATATTCAGTTTTAAGGCCGATACCGATAGGGGGCCGATTATATCGTGCATCCCTAAAAGAAACATATCAACATTTTGCATTTCAGAAAAAAAAAAGTTTTAATCTGTCAGTCTGTTTTATCCAGAACTCCTCAAGTTGAAAAGTTTCAGGTTTACTTGGTTTTATTACTAAAAATATCTTCTTTAAGGAACGTTTTTCTGTCTGATTATTAATCAAAAACATAATCGACAGATTAATCAATTTGCAAAATAATGAATTAGTTCCTGCCCTAATTTGGACATGACTGTGTTTAGAATAGACCAGGGGTCGGCAACGCAAACTGCTCAAAGAGCCATAATGGACCAAAGAAAAAAAAAATCTGTCTGGAGCAGCAAAAATGTAAAATCCTTATATAAGCCTTGTATGGCAACAAGTGTTTTATCCCACTATAGAAAAGGACTATATGGGCTTAATATATAATAAGCATTCACGATTAAATGTTTATCCTGAAGCAAATGTGACATAGCAGCCTGAGGTGAGGGGGGAGTTGTGAACGCTCTCATCGCGCATCGCTTCACCGAGCGCCGCTTCACCGCCTTCACTGCGCGGTTTAAGTTTTCTTGCAATGATGAAATTATAGAAACACAATAAAGAAATCTTTCTATGATGGACGTGTTTCTGTTGGGAGGAGTTTATTGAGTCATGAGGAACCAAGCAGGAAGTGACATCAGAGCTGTGCTCTCTAACCCCGAAATCCCACATCCTCCGTCACCATCGTTCCTTGGTGTGATTAATATTTTTAGGATTTGGGGAAAGAATGGAAGAAAGTTCAGATACCTGCATCAGAGCGCTGCCTGTTTGATCTGTGGACCGTTTTCCATCTTAGCAACCAAACTAGCAGCAGTAGTGGAGTTTGGAAATGCAGTCCACTCCTTGAATCTATCTTTGCGCTCCTCTAATTTATCCTGCAATCGCACTTTCTCTCCCTCCCAGCTTGGTGGTGGGCTGCAGATTTAGCTTTCCCTGGAAATGCCTTTTTAAATTTTTCTTTTTATTTTTTGACACCCTCTCCTTACAAAGCGAAAATGCAGGCAATCGTTCAGCATTGATAAAGAAGGCAAATGAGTCGGCCTATTTGAATCCTCTTTTCTTATCAGCTATCCTCCTTTTTTTCCCTCTGGGATTCATATTCCGAGACACACCTGCAGCTTTGTTTTGCCTGGCAACGGGCCGCGCTGGTTCCAAGTTATGATCACTGATCTCTATGGCTTTGATGCAAATTATTGTTTAAATTTATTTCTAATACAAATGTTTAAAGCATTGGAAAACATTCATTTTTGTTTGCAACCTGCACACCATATTAAAACAAAAACAAATAAAAACGATTTTCATAAATTTTTGAAAAAGCTCCAGGGAGCCACAAGGGGGAGGCTAAAGAGCCGCAGGTTGCCGACCCCTGGAATAGACTGATTTAATGAATGAAAGGTGTTTTTCTCTGTCAGGTACAGAGGAGCTCAGATCCAGCTCTGGGCTCGAGGCTCATGCTGTCTGACCGGGCGCTACCTGCCAGGGACGACCGCTCAGGTTCGATCCTACAGCGCTGAGCCGCCATCTCCACCTCCTCCACCCTCTAAACCCTCGCTGGAGCAGAAGGGTGCTGCTGAGGCGGTGAAAGAACGCACCCTGTCTGCCCTGCAGGTACTAAAGACACTCCACTGGACACTGTCCTGGTTACAGCCTGCATCCAGCATAGATCATCAGAGCAACGTTTAGCTTCGGAAAAGCAACCTTGTTTTTTTTCTTTTGTCAGCATGCAGGAGAGCTGGGCCGGCAGTGGAGTCAGAGGTCGGCGCAGACCGCCACCGCCACTATGAACTACTGGTGGGGGAGATACGAGGAGTTCGTTGGGCTCAATGAGGTCCGCGAGGCTCAAACCAAAGTCACCGAGGTCAGAAGAGCGAGAACTGTCGTCCTCCAACAGTTTGACTCCAGCAGAAATCTCGTTTTATTAGGCGTTTTAACGTCTGCATGACAGATGTGTGTTCTTTCAGGCGGAATCCGCGTTCATGGTGGCCAGAGGGATTGTCCGTGAGGCGCACACCAGCCTGGAGGCCCTGCAGGGCCGGCTGAAGGAGGTCAGGGACCGGCTGGACAGAGTCTCCAGGGAGGAGGCTCACTACCTGGAGCTGGCCACCATGGAGCACAAGCTGCTGCAGGTTAGAGCAGAAGAAGCGCGGCTGGAAACTCACCTTCCAACTTTATTGAAAAAGCTTCCTGGGTGGGAAACGTAACGTCTTCAAACTTGGAAACAAAGTCCAGTGGTTTATTTGTCACCTTTTTTTGGAATGATATAACCTGAATGATTGAGAATCATCACCAGCATGTACCAAGATTGTAAAAAAAATAACTATTTTGCATTTAAGATAAAAAAACAACTTTTTCTTCTGTAAATCTGCTCCATCCAGAACACCTCAAGTGAAAAACCAGTTTGATTTGGTAAAAAGTTTTCTTTAAGAAACCTTTGGCTGTCCGATTATTAATCGAAAAAATTATCAAGAGATTAATCGATTACTAAAATACAGACATTAGTTAGTACTTTATATGTATTTATTTCAGTAGTTTTGGCCGTATGAGTTTAAATCAAAAATCAAATCAGAACAAATGAAAGCCTATGGATAAAAAGCTGCACTAACTGCTGGCCGTTTTCTCCTCCCGACTGCAGGAGGAACGCCGTCTCCGGACTGCCTACGAGAGCGCAGAGAGTTTGGAGAGGGAAAAGTTTGCCTTGTTTTCGGCGGCGGTTCGAGAGAGCCACGAGAAGGAGAGGACGAGAGCGGAGCGCACCAAGAACTGGTCCATCATCGGCTCTGTGCTCGGAGCACTGATCGGGGTCATGGGGTCAACGTACATCAACCGGGTCCGCCTGCAGGTAAACACAGTGGAGGAGAGTCTGTTCATTGGTCGAACTGGAGCGCAGCTACAAGGCTACACACTAAAAATAGGAGAGGAGGTAGATGAGGGAGCTGCTGGCAGCTTCAAGGACTCTAAACTTCAGCTGGAGTGGAGGTAGAGAGAGGTGGGACTTGTCGTGCGCTGCAGCTCCACCTAGTGGTAAAATGTCACTTACTTTAAAGCAACAGCGTTTAATAAATTTGGCTTTAATCTACGGAAGAGGATTAGGGCCACTGGAAAAAAAAAGTTAACTGATTTTTTAATTTTATTTCCGTTTAATATGGTAAAAAAGTCAGAATTCTGACTTTTTTCTCATAATTCTGACTGTTTACATTTGATCACTGCTGAACTTAAGGTCGTAGGGAAATTATATTTAAATGTCAAATCATTCTGGCTTTAACATCTATATAAATGTACTCTTTATCAGATGAAAATTTAGAAAATTTATATTTAAAAAAAAATGTCTTAAAAATCTGTTTCTTTTTTTTCTTCATTATCCTATGCACAAAGACACCATATTAAAATGAACAAAATACATTTTTATAAGTGTATTTTGTATATTTTTTATGTATATAATTATATACACTATCGTTCAAAAGTCCTCCTGTTTGTGCTGTCCTCCCTTCAGAGGACAGCACAAACAGGCTCTAACCAGAGTAGAAAAAGAAGTGGGAGGCCGTGTTGCACAACTGAGCAAGAAGATAAGTACATTAGAGTCTCTAATTTGAGAAACAGACGCATCACAGGTCCCAAACTGGCATCTTCATTAAATAGAACCCACATTAGCCTGTTTGTGCTGTCCTCTGAAGGGAGTAGTACACACCGTTGTAGGAAATCTTCAATTTCCTAGCAATTTCTCGCATGGAATAGCCTTCATTTCTAAGAACAAGAATAGACTGTCGAGTTTCAGATGAAAGTTCTCTTTTTCTGGCCATTTTGAGCGTTTAATTGACCCCACAAATGTGATGGTCCAGAAACTAAGGCCCCGTCCACACGAAGTCAAAACGAACACGAAACGCTAATATTTTCCAGAACGTTTGTCGTAAAGACACGTAAAATAAATGTGATCGTCCACACGAATGCATGAAAATGCTGCAAAATGTATGCCAGGCCTGTAAGTGGCGCTGTGGTGCCAAAGCAAAAATAGGCAACGAAAAGTTGAGCATGCGCACTAATATTTATACATGGTTGCCCTGCGGGTCCATTTTCGTGGTTCAGTCAAATTCAGGTGCTGAACTATGTGGTCGATATTGCTCTGTTCTTCCTGGAGATATTCCAGAAGAAGAAGATTCTGTTGTAAGCCCGACAGCAGGGTGAGTAGCATGAGCAGCAACCATTCAACACAGTACGGCGCCATTGTTGTTGTGATATTGTGTCGCGCATGCGTGTTTAGAGGCGACGCTATGACGCCTGCGTGTAAGAAAAGAAATGCGGTTAGAGCTTAAAGATGGAAACGCGAAAACGGCGTTTCAAAATCTTGCCACTCTGAAGGCTGAATAAAAAAAAGATCGTTTACAGACCCCCGAAACGCCGGCTTGGTATGGATGAGAGGCTGGTTTGGTGAAAAATTTGTGCGTTTAGGCCAGGGTTTGACTTCGTGTGGACGGGGCCTCAATCTGCTCAAAGGAAGGTCAGTTTTGTAGCTTCTGTAACGAGCTAAACTGTTTTCAGACGTGTGAACATGATTGCACAAGGGTTTGCTAATCATCAATTAGCCTTCTGAGCCAATGAGCAAACACATTGTACCATTAGAACACTGGAGTGATGGTTGCTGGAAATGGGCCTCTATACACCTATGTAGATATTGCACCAAAAACCAGACATTTGCAGCTAGAATAGTCATTTACCACATTAGCAATGTATAGAGTGTATTTCTTTAAAGTTAAGACTAGTTTAAAGTTATCTTCATTGAAAAGTACAGCGCTTTTCCTTCAAAAATAAGGACATTTCAATGTGACCCCAAACTTTTGGACGGTAGTGTATATATATATATAATTCTGGTCTATAGATGATTGTCTGCTGGGGATTAGCTCCAAACCTCTGGTTGGATGGCCTCTTGCCATCACTCTAATCTTTAGCAGCCTCCACTGATTCCCTGTCAGAGTTATATTTTCATTCAAAATATAATACAAACCATAAATTAGGGCTCCATTGATGGAAACCAAGCCTCCTAAATATGCAGACACATTCAGACGTTTGAATGAATATCTCCAGTATCTATTTGAGCCTAAATGAATAATATTGACCCAATCATTTAGTGGATTCTTTCCTTTTGTCTGCAGGAGTTGAAGAATCTTCTTCTGGAGGCTCAGAAAGGTCCAGAAAGCCTCCAGGAGGCCCTTAAAGTCCAGGCTGGGAACCATCGCTCCCAGCAGGACGAGCTGCGGCTGCTCATCGACAGCCTCCGGCTCACTCTGGCTGACGCCTTCACACAGAGGAAGGGCGCCCCCCAGTGGACAGAAGAGCCAACTTCAGCTCCACCTTCTCTTTCTGCCTTACAGGAGCTTCGGGTCCACAACCAGAAGATGGAGTCTGTGCTGGAGACCCTGCCGGCCCAGCTGGAGCGGCTCCAGCAGGGCGTCGGTAAAGTCGAGGGTGAGCTGCTGACGGTGAGGAAGCTGCTGGAGACGGAACCACAGACCGCAGCGCTGACCCGAAGCCCAGCCGGCAGCCCGCAGAGAGCAGAACCAGAGGAGCGGCGGGGGTCTGAGGCGGTGCTGGCAGGGCTGGAGGACACCAAGAGGACGCTGGGAGAAAGAATCCGGATAAACACGGCTTATAACGCCATGTTCGCCTACACCGCCGCCGCCGTTACCGTCTCTGCTGTTTACCTGCTGCTCAGAGGAACGGGTTGAACTGGACCAGAACAAAACACAGTGGATTAACTCTAAATGCAGAATAATCTCTCCCTCCCTGCTGACAAACACTAAAAAGCAGTTACCCTGGACACGCCTCACTTTTAATCCGTTAATTATTTTGGTTTTCTCTGAAAGTTTTAGGAAACCAACTGGATGTGATCGGTTTGTTCCCCGTTAATCGAAGGAAATGTTTGACTCAGATTTTAAATCATCAGGATTTGCAGTCAAATGAATAATCTCCTCAATAAATCCTCTACAGGGACCCAGTGGTGTTTATGCTCACTTTAAAACTTGTATTTGTTCATTACTGTCTGCAGTAGAACCTTTCAGATCCTGGAGTACTTGAACATATCTCTGTGAACGCAGGTAACGCCTCTTTATTAAAAGGTCGACTTGGAAACTTTGTCTCCTTTTTTCCAACACTACACTAGTAGCCATTCAAAACACTTTCCTTGATGGGCCCTTGGCTGGATATGTGGCGGTAATGTTTGATTTATCTAAAGGTTTTTATCTGTTACTGATTAAATGGGTTCGCCTGTAATTTAAGGACAGATTCTAATATATCTGCAGTGTGGGGACTATAAATCTGATACCAGTTAAATTTTTTTATTGCTGTTTTGCACACTATGCTTAACTAAGTATTGTTTGTTGTTTAATATTTGGGATTTTATATTTTTATACATATATTGTTTAGATTTACTTATATATTTCTACCCCTTTTATAGAATAGAATAGAAAATCTCTTTATTGTCCCAAAATGGGCAAATTTACAGCAGCAGAAAGATTATTGAAAATGGTCACACAAATGTGGACCGTAGAAAAATGTATAAGAATAACATAATAGGGAAGAGTTAAAATATAAACAATAAAATACTGTATTCTAACTGTATTTTAACAATATAAAACTGTGGAGAATAAATAACCAATATGCAGCTATGGAGATGTTTACAGTAATGGATGTCAGGTTCATAAATAGGTTTTTTCTTAAGAAGAAGTGAAATACAGACTTATCAATACAATTCCTGCAGGAAGGAGAGACAGTTGAACCCCAGACTCAAACACACTGTCTCCCACTGGACCTCCTCTGCAGAGCGTTTATTAACAGAACATGACGAATGGTTACAAACAGAGTATTGCTCTGACAGAACAATTGATCAGTTCATGAAGACAGAATGATCCATCAGAATGACAAGGCAGGATGGTCTCCTGACTGAATCATGAGACAGAAGTGGAGCATCCCCTTGCACAAATGTTTTATAAGCACACATTAATTTTATAATCATCATTGAATAATCCTAACAATGGGTATTTGAAAGTAGCAGCAACAGAGATGTGCAGAATGACTGCAGCAGGTTATTTAACTGACTAAGGTTTCTATCATTACATTTGATTTGTTCCTGCTCCCGGTGGTTGGAACCTTTATTCCACTCTGGATTCTCATCAGTCTTTGTTCACTTTACAATAAAAAAGAAGTAAATAAACAAACAGTTTTGTTTATTTAGCGTAGGGCGGTGAAACCCGTCGAAGGGTGGACCTGTTCGAATTCACAGCCAAAACTCTTCCGGTCTCCTTATTTTCACAGACTTGGAAGGATCCAGTCTAGGTAGACCGCGTCCTTGGAAGATGCAGCCCATGAATTGGAACACATGTCTGATCAGAGATTTGTCAAAAGGACATGCCATGTTTAACACCTAGGGTGCGTTCTAATCCTCCAAGGACCCAGTCTACCAGGACCGGGTCCTTGGAGGTCCGTGAAAATAAGGAGGCTGGAAGAGTTGGATTCAAACCTTCTCCGGTTATCACCGCAAGTATTCTCTGTCGCCTATCAACCGTGACATTTGACACACAAAGCAGGCAAAGCATGGATGCCGACCTTCTCACTGCTGTTCTGGTTTTAATAACATCCCGAGGAGCTTCAGCAGCAGTACCATCGTCTCAGATATCAGATTTATAGTCCCCACACTGCAGCGATATTGGAATCTGAGCTTAAATTACACTCATTTACACAGAGACGGATAAAACCAGTCAATAAACCAAACATTACCGCCACATATCTGACTAAATAACCATTAAAACAACTATTTTCATTCATTCACATACTTGGATTACATTAAATTACACTTCCAAAATTCACCACTGTTTGGCGCCATTTTCGTTTGGTCTCTGATGACGGAGCAGCCGGCTTGCTTTTACTCACAATGAATCATGGGATACCCGAGGCTATGGAGGATACTGCAGACCTGTCCTACGAAACGGGGGGAAAGAAAGATGCATGATGAGGAGACTTCGGCGCCGTGCTAGGACGTAATCGGCCGATGAATGTGGCCTTCATAGGACGCAGCCGCTGGATTCAAACTAAAAAAGAAGAAAAAACTTTTCCTGGTAACATTTTTGTAATATATCACAAATTAAGCGAATAGTTTGGTAAAAAAAAAAAGTAACATTCTTTTGTAAAACAAAGGTAAATATTAAAAATTAAATAGGAATAAAAGAAGAACATGAAAAGTTTTTTTTTTTTTTTTTACATTTTTATTTAATTTAGGTATTTAGGAGCAATGCTGTTTTAGGAATCTCTGCAGAAACAGACCAGTTTTATTTAAACAGATTCAATTCCACGCAGCTGGAAGCTTTAGCTCTGGATTAACTTTAGGTTCATCAAGGTAAATGCATGCCACACTATTCAGATTTGTATTCGTAGCTCATGCACCCCTGCAGAACTGCACTGCAAAAAATTTCTAGAAATAAGTACAAATTTACTAAATCAATAGTATTTACTCTCAACTTTATTAGGTTAATGGGACGATTCGCCAACAGAATGAGTATTTTTACTCTTAAAATAAAATAATTAGATAATATGCACTTGTAATAAGACCATGCAGTTTCTTTTATTTTAAATGTAAATCATGTTCTATTGGCAAAGTGTCTCACCTCCTCAATTCAAGACAAAATGCAAGTATTTTAAGAAAAAATACTTATTTAGATTTTAAGTTCTTGCAGCACTTTGTGTTAGTAGGCTTTACCAAAGATCAAAATCACACCACATGACTTCAAAATGTTTTTCTCTCTTTCAGGCATGTTTCATAGAGCTACTGAAACACTCTTTTTCATTAATAGCTGCTTCTCTGTTTGGGCAGCAGGTCATATTCCCTGTAGAGGATGAAGTCCTTCAGTCGCTCCGGCAGAGGCAAAAAGCTCATGAAGGTGGGCGATCTGAGACGGAGACGGCCCAGGCATCGACGGATCCTCAGGCGACAGAGATGCTGCAGGCATCTCGTGTTTTCTGGGGACGGAGAAAAGGGATCAGATCTGTGATTTCTTTCTCCTTTCTCAGTTCACTGCTAAAGTTCGGTCACCTTGTAGTCTGCAGATATCAGACCACTGCTTCTGCTCCATCAGAACCACCTTCAGTTTGGAGCAAAAGGTCACGTGGTCGACGTAATCCATCAGCACACGAACCACGCTGCCGGACAGGTGTTTCAGCCAGTTGACGGTGATGACCTCACAGAACTGCACTGACAGAGAAACATTACTCTTAATGTGAAAATCATCATCATGTGAACCTGTGCATCAAAACAGGTGGTTGTGTGCAGGTAAAACATCATCTTTCTGTAAAATAAACTGTGGAAAATAAGCATAAAAAAGGTAAAAATGGACGATTCTTTCTAAAACTCTGTTTCCATGTCTGGTTAATACAACTATTCCTTATTTTTGCACATTAATTCTGTTTTTGATAAAAATCCTTTGGCTAAAATGCCATCAGAACGCTGATAATATTACGTGTGTCTCAGCCCTCCCCTTCAGTGTCCACCATATTGGATCAGTCCATTTGCTGCACATGTTCAGAAAGGTCCATACAGACAGCAGCAAACCATTTGAAAACAAACCATGCAAAGAGCAGTGTTGCCAACTTAGCGCTTTAGTCGCTATATTTAGCCACTTTTCAGACCCCTCTAGCACTTTGATTTCTAAAAAGCTCCTAGCGCCAAATCTAGAGACTTTTTTCTGCTACTGGAGACTTTGGAGACAACATCTAAAAGCAGCGAACTCTGCTCTCCAGAGCAAGTAGATTGGTAACCCCGCCTCCTGCTCTCCTCTATCTTGTCTGCTGTCATGATTCATGCAGCTATTATTTCATCCAAATGAAAAATGGAGAACAGAGAAGCAGATCATGGCTTGTCTACAGTGAAAAGAAGGACTGGGTTATTTACTTTGGCCTTTTTGGAAACACAGGAAGGAGCAATCAGCTAAGTGAGCTTAGTGCTTGGAAAAAATCTTTCATTCCTTTAGAGACAGCATGAAAAGTCAGCTGAGTACAAAACATAGAGAGGAAAACAAGAAGAAAAGGGTCAAGAAGAGAGGGACACAACCTAGAACAGATAATTGATGTCTATTCTATTATTATTTCTATATCTGAAGAATGCATCTGTTTGATGTGTTCTCCATCCAGAGGGCCCCCTGCCTGTCTTTGCCTAGGGCCCTAGATTTCCTAAATCCACTCCTGCCTAGATCACAGTGTTGCTTTAAGGATTAAAATCTGGAAATCCATTAATGGTAAGTCATCAAAGCTCATCACTGATGATTCCAGCCTGTGATAAACTGAAATTTATATTTATTTTTTGTTACCAAAGTGTCTTTGATCACAGAACAGGTCCATCCTTCGTAGTCTTTAGGAATGTGGGCGCTGTTGCCGTAGGGACAATCGAAGCAGCGTTCTACGTCGTAACCATAGTGACACAGCATCCTGAGAATAACCTGACGGACATGAAAAAAAGAACCCCACAATGACCGCAGTTTGTGAAAGAAAACATTTAGTTGGTATCATTTTTCTCCAGCTACCTCGTCTTTGAAAGCGGATTGCAGCGCCGAGGGGAAATGCGTGGCGTTGATTCGGCTGTAGTAGTTCACATTGGCCCCGTACCGCAGCAACAAGTTGATCAGATCGTAGTTGCCTAGTCGCAGTGCAACCTTTAAAAAAACAATAATACCTCTACGAATTCTACAAAGAGCTGTGAAGGTCTCCACATACAAAAACAGTGAAACAAAAAAAGAGTAAAATGTTGAATAAACTCTCACTTATGATTAAATGGGCCAGGGCCGCTTTTTTATTCTCTGAAACAATACAAACAACTTTCACCTCACACATGCAGGAAAATCATAGCCAGAATGAACAGGACAGATAATAGCTTTTGCCAATATCCATATTTCATCTGTGCCGTGTAAATCAATTACGCAAATATAAACACACACACTCATCATCCTCACGCTTTTTTCTCATGTTGAGCTAAAAAATAATCTCTAGCAATCAGAAAAAGTGTGGAAATTGTTGTTCACTGAGTCGTGTTAACCTGACAAATGGCACAGGACATGAAATCCTCCATCACTAAAACAAACCCTTTAAAGGAAAAGTTCGCTCATATTCAGAATTCAAACTTCTGAAAGTTCTTTAAATGTGAAATTATTCCATTCTGTTCAATAAATGATCAGTGTTTTTAATTCAGAGTAATTTTCATCTGAATGTTCTTTACTGGAGGCATCCATGTTTGTCAAAGAACACTACTGCCACCTACTGGTTTGTGACGTCACAGTGCGGTGCAGTGATCACGATGAAAATTATTATTGGTATTTTTTTACAGATTAACGCTAAATTCATGAAATCACGGCGAATGTATTAGTTTTAGGTATAAATAATGATTCATTGATTATTCCTTGCTGAGCGGACTTTTCCTTTAAGTAACTATAGGGGGCGCCAATATGTTGCACTGTTTTTATTTTGGGGTGGAGGGGCTTAAACTATGAGGTCACCTCATGATAATTATAACCTTCATAGAGCTGCTTTCCATTTCCAACCTCAGACATAACTAAATGATATCCACATCTGACATAATAAACATTTTTCTTAGTTAGATCCCAACATTTTAACACCCGGATTCAGTTTCTTGGGTCTGTTAATTCTGCATCAGACACCTCCACAGCGTTACCTGCAGACATTTAACAGGGTCTTGGTTGGGCATGGCGCCTGCCTCCAGCAGCAGCTTCGCCGACGCCATGTCATTATTGGAAACAGCAAAGAAGAGAGCCGACTTCCTCTCGTCATCATAATTCCTGCGGATCCAAGGGTGGAGCATGAAGTTGGGGTCATAACCATCATCCAGCAAGGCCTGATGGGAGGTTTGAGGAGTAATGTTTTAGCTTCCCAGATCTCCTAAGGAGCAGGTCACTACATGATAACTTCTGCTCAATCTCAGAAGGACGGTTTATTTACTGTACAAACTTTTTCCAGTTCATCTTAAAAACCACCTAATTTGTAGTAATCCTCACCTATGAGATACATTATTTGAAAGCCAACACCTTCTAGTTTCTGAAAATATAAATGAAAATGGTGTGAGTAGAACACAGCCTAAGCTGCATCAGTTCAAACATGACTCAATGTTGTATATTTTTATTCTCAAAAATAATAGATCTTTTTTGAACAGTAGTAAGAAAGACCTGCTTGAGAAGAGGCAGGTCTCATTGTTATGCCAACCACAAATGCAGAACATTTCAGACCTGAATTTTTGGTGTCACCAGCGTCTCGAAATGTACCAAATTGTGCCAAATGCTTTTACTCAACTATTTGACCCATAGAATAACACTGAAGCATTTTGATGTCCACAAAACATTTATGAAGCAATTATTTTCCACTTTATCTCCAAATCAGTGAGTATAACAAAATATAACATTTATAATGTACTCTCTGCGTACTGCCTTAGACAACGCAGCTCCCTTGAAAATGAAAACCGTTGAAAATAGAAAGCTTGCTCCTTGGTTTAATGCAGAGCTGCGTACTTTGAAGCAAAATGCTAGGAAACTGGAGAGAAAATATCGCTCCACAGGCCTGCGGGAGTCCTTCCTAGTCTGGAAAAATGGTTTACTGCTGTATAAGAGGACCCTTTGTAAAGCAAGAGCAGCATACTTCTCCTCATTAATAGAGGAGAATAAGAATAATCCTAGATTTCTTTTTAATACAGTTGCCAAACTCACCCAGAGCCATAGCTCTGTTGAACCGTCCATTCCACCTGCTCTTAGCAGCAATGATTTTATGGGATTCTTTATAAATAAGATTGATCTTATTAAAAATAAGATCATAAGCACTCCTCTATCCGCGATTGTACCTGAGGTAGTCATGGAATCTGAACCGGGTTTAGACTGCTTTGATCCAGTTGAACTTTCTGAATTAGCAAAATTATTGTCTTCATCTAAGCCTTCAACTTGTATGTTAGATCCAGTTCCAACCAGGTTATTTAAGGAGGGATTCCCTTTGATCTCCTCCTCCATTTTAGATGTGATTAATCTATCTCTGTTACAGGGATATGTACCTAAAGCTTTTAAGGTTGCTGTAATTAAACCTCTGCTTGAGAAACCGTCTCTTGACCCAGATGACTTGGTTAATTATAGACCTATATCCAATCTTCCTTTCTTATCCAAAATTCTTGAGAAAGTAGTTGCCAAACACGTTTGCGCCCAACTACACCATAATGAACTTTTTTAAGTGTTTCAGTCTGGCTTTAGAGCTCATCATAGCACTGAAACAGCTCTGGTGAAAGTCACTAATGATATTCTCATGGCCTCAGATAATAGACTTGTATCTGTGCTCGTCCTGTTGGATCTTAGGCTGCATTTGATACAGTTGACCATAATATTCTTTTAGAAAGACTTGAATATTTTGTTGGAATTAAAGGAACAGCACTAGACTGGTTTAAATCTTATCTATCTGATCGAATTCAGTTTGTTTATGTTAATGATAGATCTTCAACACGCTCAAAGGTTACCTGTGGAGTACCACAGGGATCAGTGCTAGGACCAATTCTCTTTACTTTATACATGCTCCCAATTGGTAGAGTTATTAGACAGCATGGGATTAATTTCCACTGTTATGCTGATGATACCCAGCTATATCTGTCTATAAATCCAGATGAAGCTAACCCATTACATAGATTACAGGCATGTCTGAAGACATAAAAACCTGGATGACTCTTAACTTTCTGCTTCTGAATGCAGACAAAACAGAAGTTATAGTCTTTGGACCAGAGTCTCTGAAAAAGAAGCTGATTAGCCAGTCACTTCATTTGGATGGGATTAAACTGATTTCAGATAATAAAGTAAAAAATCTTGGTGTTATTTTTGATCAGGACCTGTCATTTAAATCCCAGATCAAAGAGGTTTCTAGAATTTCCTTCTTTCATCTGAGGAACATTGCAAAAATTAGAAATCTCCTGTCCAGGGGTGATGCTGAGAAACTAGTCCATGCATTTGTTACTTCAAGGCTGGACTATTGTAATTCTTTACTATCAGGAAGTCCACAAACTGTAGTTAAAAGCCTTCAGCTGATCCAAAATGCTGCAGCCAGAGTTCTGATGAAAATGAAAAAGAGACATCATATCTCTCCTATCCTGGCTTCTCTTCATTGGCTTCCTGTTAAATCCAGAATAGAATTTAAAATCCTCCTTCTCACATATAAAGCCTTAAATGGCCAAGCTCCATCTGATATCAGAGATCTGATTGTTCCTTATGTTCCTAACAGAGCACTTCGCTCTCAATCTGCAGGTTTACTAGTGGTTGAATGGGAGGCAGATCTTTTAGTTATCAGGCTCCTCTCCTGTGGAACCAACTACCAGTTTTAGTCCGTGAGGCAGACACCCTGTCTACTTTTAAGGCTAGGCTTAAAACTTTCCTTTTTGATAAAGCTTATAGTTAGGGTGGCTCAGGTTATCCTGAGCTGTCTTTAAAGTTATGCTGCTATAGGCTTAGACTTTTGGAGGACATAGGGACCCCCATTTCATCATTCTGCTTCATTCTCTCTCTGTTCTCCTATTCTGCAGAATCTGTTTGTTCAATCTCTAACCTTCTGCTCTCTCTGCTTTTCCTCAGAGTAGCTTTGCCTCGTCTGTTCCTGTTTGGCTGTGACGTCATTCAGGAAAGAAACATCAGCTGTGCTGCTTCCATCAACACCCTTGTTTGTAGATGTTGGAGATCGGCCTGTTTTCCAGTGTGGTCCTGTTTCTCTGGCCGTGGCTGGGTGGATGTGCTCTCCTCATCCTCTGACATGGGAGCTGCCTTGGAGCTCGTCTGCCTGGCTGTGTGTTTCCTGGACGGGGCCGCCTTTTACAGCTGCTTTTTGTATCTCTGCTTCTGTCTCCTTGAACCCCAGTCGGCCTCAGCAGATGGCCGCTCACACTGAGCCCGGTTCTGCTGGAGGTTTCTTCCTGTTAAAAGGGAGTTTTCTCTCTCCACTGTCGCTACAAGCATGCTTAGTGTGAGGGATTGTATTTGAGTCAATGAGTCAATGCAATCAACTGGTTTTCCTTAGATAGAAAACTTTGTATCAATTTGACTGTATGATCTGGTTGAACTGTAAAGTGCCTTGAGATGACATGTGTTGTGAATTTGGCGCTATATAAATAAACTGAATTGAAATTGAATTGAATAAACTTACAGTAACATAAAAATCTATGAAAAATAGTGAAACTGCTAAGGTAAAATAAGCCCCAGTGGCTTTTCTGACTTGTATTTTTTTTCAGCCTCAAGGGCAGATTATTCTTTCATTGGCTATTAAGCTAATCAGCCCACATGGTCTTAACCAATCACAGCAGGACTCTATGAGGCGTAATATCGCTCTACTCGGTGCGTCATTGGCTGACAGGCAGGGAGCGCTTGTTAGACTTCATGGGCTGTCCCTGACTAAATCGCGTCATACAAAGACACTTTTGTCTTGTTGGTAAGAAGACGATATAAAGAAACACACCAAACAACTGAGGAAATAAGTATTAGGAAGTAAATATGAACAAGAGTCTAAGCATTAGCTACGACCAGCTAACTTTTCTGATGTCAACCACCGGATGTTATATGGCGATTTTTTGCATCATGGAATATTTTTATTACGAATAATCTGGATTACCTTTAATCTGTGGACCCTTATGGATGAATGAAGTATAAAAAATGGAAGACTGGATTTATAAAACAGCTTCTGAACGCCTTCAAAGGGATGTTGTTGTGGCTGCTTTGTCATGTTTACATTTGGACATGCTGCTATATCTGTGTTAACTGCGCTTTGGTGCTCACTGTGTCCATAAAATGAACTAGGTGGTTGAATTGTGGAGAATCTGAGCTTTCCAACGATGTTTAACATGTTTATATTGGTAAACATTTTACCTTTGTAATTTCCATGCATTCTGAGTTATTAGTTGTAAACGCTATAAAACAGGTCATTGGTACGGAGCCCCTAAATGGACATGGAGACACGGAGATCCCGCAAAAGTTTATTTTTTGCGAGATCTCGCAAAAGTATTGTTGGATCTCCCAAAGTTTATTTTTGCGAGATCTCGCAATACTTTTGCGAGATCCCGTAATACTTTTGCAAGATCCCGCAAAAGTTTTTTTTTTACCAGATCTCGCAAAACTTTTGCGGGATCTCACAAAAGTTTATTTTTTCCCTCCGTGTCCCTTTAGGGGCTCTGTACATCGGCGACCCGGTGGGTTTGGAGAGGAAAACCGAGTCTTTGTAACAAACATCATCCCATTAAAGACAAACACTCGCCTTGATGCAGTCGCCGTGTGCCTCTGCAGCCGCCGAATGAAGTGGACTGATCCCGCTGTTGTTTACGTCTGCCATGTTGGTGACGGGCAGCAGCAGCTTCAATGACCTGGAAAAACAAACGCACACATGTCGCTGCGGCTCTATCTGTAGGTCTTTCTACTGACTTCTATTATTTTACAAATATTTCTGCCTTATCCCTGATATTTACTGTGAAACCTTCGCCCTGTCCCATTTCTATCACTCGGACTCGTTTTGGGCCCTAGCACTCGGGTGTGAAGGTAGTGTGTCCCAATAATTTAAGAGCTAGGGGGAAGTGCCCTTCAACCCATAAAATGATCCCTTCAGACCGAGGGAGGTCAAGTAAAAGTAAAATGGCGTCCATGTGTTGAAAAGAACTGTGCAAATGTACGTACATTTTTACAATTAATAAGATTTTAGCCACTTTTCTGCCTTCCTAAGCTGCCAAACCACAATAAAGAGGTTTTAAAGAGGTTTGGTGGAAAACTATAAGTAAACAATAAAATCCAAAATGAAAAACTACTATATGTCTCTTTCAGAAGGACAAAAAAGGAGAAAGTTGAAACAGGAGTGAGGTGCACTCCTCTAGATATGCATCATATGTTGCCGTTTTAACTGGACGCATAAAAGGTTTGATAAAAGGACACATGAGGGAAAAGAAAAGTCTCACTGAAGATGTCCTCTGTGTGCGGCCCGGTGGATCGGCAGGTGTCCGGTGTGGTTGGAGATGTTGGCATCGGCTCCGTGTTCCAGCAGCAGGCGGATGATGGACGGATTCCCAGAAGCAGAGGCTTCGTATAAAACGGAGGCCTCATCATGCGCCTGAGAGAAGATGTCTGCTCCTGCAGGAACGAGCAGATTTCACTTCTAGCTTTCTAACAATGTGCTTCTAAGAGGCGTGAGGTGCTCCAGCAAGCAAAGTGTCGCTGAAATTCCAATATTCACCTCAGTGGCGGTTCTAGACCAAATGTACCAGGGGGCCAATGAGGGGGGGGGGGGGGGGTAGCGTGTTTTTATGGGATAAGAAAAGCATGAAATAAAAAACAGGGCAAGTCATTCAAATATATTAATAGAGCTGCATGAAGGGACATTTCTATTCAATTAGGTTTAATTAAAATTCTATACCTTATTAGGTCAATGAACATTCATAATTTACATATTTTTTACATAATTCAAGTTAAAATTACAGTTTTCTATAAAATCTGAATTCAAACTAAAGAAAAACTGATAAATTCAGCTGTATTTTTATTGTTTTGTTTGAAAACAAACATTTAGCAGATGGAAAACTGGGATCCTATCTCAGTACCACAGAAGCTGTCACCTTATTGTTTTTCAATAATCAGTAAAATGAAATAGATCCAAAGGACCTATCAGTAACCATGTCTGTTCAAGCGCAGATCATCATTAGAATTTCTTTTAGTATTATGTCTTCAGTACAGGGGCCAGGACATGATCTACAGGGGCACTGGCCCCCGTTGGCCCCTGTCTAGAACCGCTCCAATTCCCCTTAAGAGAGGAGTTGCTGAGATCACAGATGTTTTTACTTTCACGAAGGAGTTCAACACATAGAGCACGATCTGATCCAAAGATGGACGCTTAATACAAAGAATGGCTGAATAATTATTTCATTGCCTTGTATTTAGGCTCTATTACTGAAATGAACGGCTCTTGTATCCATCTGCATCTATCCTTTAGCTTAGAATTGTTTTAGAAGGCAGAGAGGAGGTGAAGACATTTGGAAATTACACCAAGGAACAAGAAAGATTTGTAAAAAAAAAAAAAAGATATTTTGGTGCATTTGGAAGCACTGTTTAAATCCTTTCTCTATGGAGTTTGTTTCTTCTCTCTGTGCATGCAGGGGCAGATTTAGGAAATTTGGGGCCCTAGGCAAAGACAGGCAGGGGGCCCTCTGAATGGAGACGACAACACATAGAACAGCCCCATTCTCCAGATAGAGAAATGTTAATAGAATAGACATCCATTATCTGTTCTAGGTTGTGTCCCTCTCTTCTTGTCCCTTTTCTTCTTGTTTTCCTCTCTATGTTTTGTACTCAGCTGACTTTTCATGCTGTCTCTAAAGGAATGAAAGATTTTTTCCAAGCACTAAGCTCACTTAGCTGATTGCTCCTTCCTGTGTTTCCAGAAAGGCCAAAGTAAATAACCCAGTCCTTCTTTTCACTGTAGACAAGCCAAGATCTGCTTATCTGTTCTCCATTTTTCATTTGGATGAAATAATAGCTGCATGAATCATGACAGCAGACAAGATAGAGGAGAGCAGGAGGCGGGGTTACCAATCTACTTGCTCTGGAGAGCAGAGTTCGCTGCTTTTAGATGTTGTCTCCAAAGTCTCCAGTAGCAGAAAAAAGTCTCTAGATTTGGCGCTAGGAGCTTTTTAGAAATCAAAGTGCTAGAGGGGTCTGAAAAGTGGCTAAATATAGCGACTAAAGCGCTAAGTTGGCAACACTGCTCTTTGCATGGTGTGTTTTCAAATGGTTTGCTGCTGTCTGTTTGGACCTTTCTTAACATGTGCAGCAAATGGACTGATCCAATATGGTGGACACTGAAGGGGGGGCTGAGACACACTTAATATTATCAGCGTTCTGATGGCATTTTAGCCAGAGGATTTTTATCAAAAACCTAATTAATGTGCACAAATAAGGAATAGTTATATTAACCATACATGGAAACAGAGTTTTATGAGGCCCCCAGGAACTTGTGCATGTAGGGGTACTTTCCAGGTACCCCACCTTCTTTCCACAGTCCAAAATCATGACTTAAGGGCTTGTTATCCTCCAGCAGCAGTGCAAAAATGTATTCGAGTTTTTAGAGTTTGCCACCGGCCGCTTCTTCCGGATCAAACCAAGAGCCTTGGCAGAGGGGGGTGCTGCACTAGCTGTGTGGCTCAGTTGTTTCACCCAGTCCCATTAGATAAAAACTCTAATGGCTGTCTATTAGTAGCTACCTGACGTTTTCTAATCATGTCTATTTAACAAGAAAAACTCCTGATTCAGCTTCATTCAGTCGGGGAACAAAGCTACGCCCAACTGTTGTGTCACGTGACCAAATGAACTAATTTGATTGGCTAGAAGCTGCTGGACTGCATCGAGTGTAGATTGATTAGGCTGGAGTTCTCCAAAGGGTCAACACATTTACAGGCACATTTTTTTCAGCTGAATTTTCACCAGATAAAACTTCAGCGTAAGGAATTCAGTGTTTAAAAAAATTCAGTGTTTAAAAGGCAGATTCCAATGAGACTGTTTTTCTTTCCATAAAATACCATGATTTATTTGGCAGATCATCTTGTCTACCTGTTCAAATTAAGGCCAAATGCACTGATTACCTTCCGCCAAGGAGGTTGTTTTTAGGCGAGTTTTTGTTTGTCTGTCTGTGTGCAGGATAACTTGAATTCATGAACAGATCTGAAATATGCAACCTTGGCTTTTTGGTTCAATTATTATACTTCATATGCTGAACAATGCATTCCCCCTAGTTTCATGTGTGTTATTATTTTGCCCTTTGCCCCTATGAATGAGGCAGGCCCCACCCTGGCTCCCCTGGTACATTTAGTCTAGTCCTATCACTGCCTACAGTCTAATGACAGCACCTCACCTTTCCTCAGGAGGATCTCTGCCACCTCCAGGTGTCCTCCCTGAGCTGCCAAGGCCAGCGGCGTGAACCCGTAGTTGCTGCGTGGGTCCGGCCGTGCCCCGGCCTCCAGCAGAAGTTTCACCAGCTCCACGTTGCCCACCCGCGCCGCCTCGTGGAGGGGGCGGCGACCGTGGCAGCCTGCCTGGTGCACACTGGAGCCGCGGAGGAGCAGCAGCTTCACCAGGTCGGCCCGGCCTGAGCGGATGGCTGAGGACACACAGAGATGGGCTGGAAACAGACCTGGGCTTTTCTGACCGACCCGTTATACTGTTGCTGCTTTTTCTATACTTAGTTTACGGATTATTTAAGCTTCTTTTACTTTTAACATCTTTCTGCTATAACTGTACAGTATTTGTACTTTTATTTTAACCTTTTTTTTCCCATTTATTCTGTTTTTTTCACATAAACCTTTTAATGTCTATACCCTTTTAGATTGCCTGTCACTTTGCTGCTCTTACAACTAAATTTCCCCTGTGGGACAATAAAGGAATTTTCTATTATTTTCTAAATAAATGTAAGACAGAATATTAGAGCCAGGCTAGAGATTTTTTTTATTTTTTTTTTAGAATAAAGTTGTAAAATTACGGGAATAAAGTCGTAACACCACAAGAATAAAGTCATAAAATGTCATTGGTTTCTGAAATACGACAGAGTATTAGGGCCAGGCTAGAGAATCTTTTTGTTTTTTTATTTCGAGAATAAAGTCATCATTTAACAACCCGTTTCAGAAAGAAAGCTTGGAGCTCCGCCCACCTGCTGACGGCCGACCAGCTCCACCAATCAGCAACCAGAGTCCACTTTGACATCCTGCCCAGTTTGATGCTGCTGCTAAAAGATTTCCTGATTTGTCAAACCGATGCTAAAGTAGAACTTCACATGATGCTCCACATTTTAGGGAAGAAAGGGCTTCTGGGAAGAGTTGTTAGAAAATACAACTTGTTTCTTGCAATACAACGACTTTATTTTCGTAAATTCAACAACTTTATTCTCGAAATAGATGTTTCTGCAGAAAATTTGCATCATTTAACCTTAGCCTTAGGCTTAGAGGCAGAGTTAGAGGGTGGCCAATCAATGTCCAGCCCAAGCATTTTCCCTCCAAACCAGAGGGTGGCAGCAGTGATACTCTTAAATGGAATGCCCTGATTATTTGACATTTGAATTCTTATTAAATAAAAGGAGACGGCTAAAAGTCTGACTCCTCCCACCAAGTAGGTGGCGCACTGAGCTGTTCTTGTCACTATCTGATCCGTCCCGGAAACACGATCCGTACCAATGGCTCATTTACGTAAGCAGATATAAATCAGGTTTACCCTCAATTTTAATTTGTAAAAAAGACCTATTTTACATTTTCCCTCCTTAAAAATACTAAGCCTGCTAAACTATAATGTGTTAAAGGTTAATAATGTATTAGAAGCTGCTAAAATCCTATATTTTAGGCTACTGCTTGTTATTCCTGAAAGGCTTCGGTTTTACTTGCGCTTAATAAAGATTATAATGCCGATCTTTAGTTTGACCTAAAATAAAGTCATTTCATGTAACAACAATGTCCATAGTTTTACTACTTGCCTTTTAGATAAATACATAAATCTGACATTGATCTGAACCAAACACCATAGAAAACTTTTGCCTCCTCTCATTAATGACAGCTGAACAGAATCATGGTTGACCTTAAATAACCCCACCCCCATCAAACAATCAGAACTTAAAATGAAATACCCCCCCTGGTGGCGATAAACACAGGAAAGGACAAATGGCTCCAACAGTATTTCCTGAGAAAATAAATGGATTAAAATCCTTAGTTTTATCCTCTGTTCCCGATCTGCATGGGAAATGGGATGCTACGCTACTTCCAGGAGCTAACTTTTTAGGCTTTGGATTTAAACATAAATCTACTCTTTTTGACTTTTTAGATTATGGAATATATTAGGCGTAATCCAAAGAAAGAAACAACTAGAAAAAAATTATAAACATCAGATTTTGCTGGACTGCTCTGAGCATGTCCCATGATGACGTCAGAGAAGCTGTTTAAATGTATTCTTTAGTAATAAGGATAAAAATAAGTACTTTTAGTACCATAATTACATTATTTATGGAGACATGGATGATTATTTGCTTGCACGGATAGGGTGGTGCCAGTCAGCAATAGCCTTTCTTCATGAACTGGTTCTGGTGCCTACCAGTCCATGCACATTGATCACCATGACAGCGTGTTACGGCCATTCACAGACGGGGAAAAAAAAGAGAGAAATTGTATTTTTATTTTACTTTAAAGTGGCATATTTATGAGAATAAACAAGAAAATTTACGTGTAAAAGAAAAACAAATTTACAAGATCATAATGCAATGATGAAAATTTATTGCATCGTTAATTTTTACTTAAAAAAACTAACGAGGAGGCCATTGTACCATCTCATTCCATTGGTAAAGCCCCCAATTAATGATGCATTTGCACGTGCTTCATGTAACATATTTTAATGTGAATTATAATCTTTCATTGTTCCCCGAATTTACACATTTAAATCTTGCAAATTTGCTACTTTCTCTCTTATGCATGTATGTTTTAATTTCATACATTTGTGTTTTTTTACTCATGTTTATTAAATATGCCAATTTCAACTCAAAAATGTAAATTCCATTTTTCCCCCCCGTCTTTGAATGGCCCTTATTCACCATCATAGATCACTGCCAAGACACTGTAATAAGGACTATCCTGCAGCTGAAAATACTTCAACCCAACAAAGGTAAAGTTTAGGATCTTTCAATTAAGTCAATAACTTAATACATAAAAGCCTGCCTAGCTAGAAACACCAATTGTATTTTTTATATATATCTTATATAAATATATATCCAATTATAAAATATATTTAATATTTTCTTTGTTTGTGATGAAAGCAAACAGAAATGCTGCTTGATGACATGTAGACCAGCCCACCTACAAACAGCGGGGCGTCCTTGTCTTGGTCCTGGCAGTCCGGCTGAGCTCCGTGTTCCATGAGGAATGAGGCGTTTTCAATCAGACCCTGTTCTACTGCCAGGTAGAGGGGCGTCTGGCCCCGAAGAGTCCGACAATCCAGAGAGTTTGGACCTGCAGCTGGAGAACAGATGAACTCTTTCAATCAGCTCCTCACCTCTTCCTATTACTGGTAAAATACCTTTGAAATAAATTCATCTTTTATAGCAGCAGAATGATTGCATCAGTCACACAAATACAGTTCTAACTAAAAGGTTTTTCATAATAACTTCCAATGTTAAGTTTTTAACAACTATTAAAGTCATAGGGAAGCAGCTTTTCCAAAGGTTGCATTTCTGAATTCTCACGATTGGTGCCCGACTTTACACGAGTGAATAAAGTGAACGTGATTGGTCATTTATCAAGTGGGCGGGATTATTGTGGCAGAAGGTTCGCAAGCAAGTTTGGTTGTGGCCGGTTTGTCGAAAGTATCTTGCTAACCAGTTAGCAATTTAGTGCTAGTAGGTTCTAGGGGTGGAACGGTTCACAAAATCCACAGTTCGGTTCGGTTCACGGTTTCGTGGTCATGGTTTTCGGTTCGATATATGTTGATTGTTAGCCTGACATGTTGGTCGTGTTGCTGTTAGCATAAACAAAACGTGTTGCACAATGCTTGTACACTGTTGCGACAGTGGCGTTGAATGTAGGAGTTTGCCCTGAAATCGAAGGGTTCACGGTTCAAGCCCCGACTCTGACTTTCAGTGTCGTTGTGTGCTTGGGCAAGACACTTCACCTGCATTGTCTACTGATGGTGGTCAGAGGGCCCGGTGGCACCAGTGTACGGCAGCCCCGCTTCTGTCAGTGAGCCCCAGGGCAGCTGTGGCTACAATGTAGCTTGCCACCATCAGTGTGTGCGTGAATGGGTGAATGAATGTAGTGTACAGCGCTTTGGTCAAGTCTCCTGACTTGAAAAAAGGCGCTATATACCATGTTGCACTTTTATCCACAACTCTAAATGCAAAGCGGTCCCATACAGCAGACCTATAAAGTGCTGCTGGCGCGTCTTCCAACTCCTGTTCTTTCCCACGAAAGGAAAGGAACGCTATGGACAGAGGAAACATGCAAGAGGAGGAGAGTTTAGTGTCGGAGGTCGTGGATGAGTCTCCTCCGTCATCCATTTTTTATTTAGAGGAGGAAAGCGGGGACGAAGATGTTGTGGAAGAGGACGCCAGGGCGGCAGAAGCTTGGTTTGGTGTAGAAGGCTTCCAGCCGTACATGTTTGAGCCCTTGCCTCGCAACGCTGCCAGTTCTGTTAGCTCTACGCCTGCTGAAGACACAGACGTCCATCCCCGTGAACACTGGGACGCAACTCAATGGGAAAGGAAAGGATTCTGATTTCAACCGTTGCGTATATTAGCTGCGACATTTGAATCAAGATGCTATGACCGAAAAAATTTGATTGACACATGACCGTTGATATATGATTGGCCGAATTTAGGTGTTCAGGCTGACGTAGAACTAACTGGCCTGCAGAAGATAACGGGAAAAAAACACAGATTTTAAGACAGAATTTTTTTTTATAGAAATTTTCTAACTTTTAGGACAATATCCTCTGATAAAGAATACATTTATATACATGTTTAAGCCAGAATGATTTGACATTTAAATATTACTTCCCTACGACTTTAAACTAATAAGCTAAGCCAAGCTGTAGGCTAGCTGGAGCAGGTTTGGTTCAGCCGCTTTAGAGCTGTGTGAGCTGCTCTGTCTATCGGCCCCTTACCCGATTAGAAACTATTTTATTGCATCGAAAAATCTGTTTGTCAAGTTTCTCTTTCATTTCTATTCTGATTTATTTTTCTACAAATCTTGGCCCACAACTTTTGTCTTTTTTTACTTGTTTTTATTATATTTTTTTCTTATATTAAATAGATGTTAGGATTAGTTACTCAGAACTTGAGAGGTTTTCTATTTATATTCCACTTGAGTAATGTTGTGAAGGGCTACCTTCTGGAGTACCACAGGGCAGCTGTTTAGGTCATCTTTTATTTTCTATTTTTATTAATGAGTTGCCCCCTGGCATTAAAACTTACAACTAGGAGCAGTAATTAAATAGCAGTAGGAAATAAATTCCTTTGCAGCTGACCTTGATAATTCAATCACTTATGCTTTCTTAATTAGGTTATGTTTCAAATATTTGGACAAAAACAAGTGGACTTAACTTATACAAGAAGAAGTTACTCAAAATATGTCAGTACCAGTAGATTTGGAGTGTCAACATAACTAAAGTGACGATACTGTATGATAATATGGTTTGGTTAACGGTTAAATGGTTAAATGTAGATTAAAGTTTTTTGTTTTTTTTTAACATTTACCAGGAATGTTATTGTTGCACCTAAAGTTATGAGGGGCTGATCAAATACAGAGAGCTGTTATTTAGATCCATGGTGTCACTGAATGTGTTATATGGACCTTTTGAGATTAGAGGGCAATAAAAAACAGTATTGAGTTCAGAAGCAGCAATGATCATTTTAATGTTGGTGTTTTATGTATATTACGATGCCTTCTGAAGTGTTGTGGTGGGTAACAGAATTTTGTAAAGCATGTTTCACACTGTAGCATTGGAGCAAAAACTAAGAGGGGTCTGCAACCTTTCATATATAAAGATCCATTTTGAGTCCAGCCAAATAAAACTCATTTACAGCCCCAATATACCACGATTTTTTAAATAAAAAACACCACCTATTATTTTTGTTAAATATCTGCCATAAGAAATCTGTTGCTCTTTTAAACAACCAAGAGCTTATTTGTATTTTTTGCTTTTAAAATAAGGATAAACATAAAACTTCATAAAACTGAAGCCTTGATTTTTTTGGCTGTTGGTATTATTTGATATAAACAAAAATGATAATAAGGAAACACCTAATTTCCGAGCTAATTAAAGGAAAAATCGCTCTGAAACATATTTGTGGTGCTTTTCAATATTTTTTATAAAAACCAAAAAAAAAAATTGTTCTTGTAGTACATGATTTAGTTCTTTATATAATTTTAAGCCACTATTAAAGGAAAAGTCCAGTCAGGTAGGAATAATCAATGGATCATTATCTATACCTAAAACTAATACGTTCACTGAGATTTAATGAATTTAGCCTTAATCAGTAAAAAAATAAAAACAATAATTTTCATCACGATCACTGAGTCTGGGAGCGGCCATTTTTGCCCTAATATAGTAACACCCCCCTCCTGCCATTTTCCAGCAGTGACAGAAACCTGAAGGTCTTAATTTGCCATTAAAAAAATTAGATTCTGTGACCAGATGAAATTATAAGGAGTAACAAGAGACTGTAATCATGCTGAATTAAACAAATCATATTTTCTTTGTCTCCTGTGCAGAATCTACATCTTTCCCAGAGAAAGTTACTTCAAACTACAGGAGCTGCACTTCCCTTCTCTCCTCTGAAGGTGAAAACGTTAAAGGAGAAATCAATGGATCGTTATTTATACCTAAAACTAATATGTTAGTGAATTTAGCGTTAATCAGTAAAAACAAATAAAAATAATTATTTGTGTCATGATCACTGAGTCTGGGAGCGGCCATTTTTGCCCAAATATAGTAGCCCCTCCCTCCTGCCATCTTCCAGCAGTGATGTCACGGTGCGGTAAGCCTAGCGCCATTCTCCCCGCTTTACAAGCTAAATCAATGGGAACTACTAGACACATCTGCAATCAACAACAATTATTGAAGATTTCCAGAGGACTTCACCATTGAAATTCACCAGAGCTATAGTGAAACTGACAATGCCCACGTGCATGGCAGCTGGATGCTGGAATACATCGGGGAAAAGAGAAATAAAAAAAAAGTTATTCCACCTTTCTGATTCCTGATCCTCCACGGACGGGTTGGTCGTTGGATCGCCAACTTGAAGAGGGAGGATTTGCCATCGAACTTCTGGCCAGAGAAGAAACACGTAATATGTAGCCAACATTTGGAAGAAGAATGTTTTCAAGATGACGTGGATAATAGACAAACACCAGATACAGCACTGGGACTTGATCAACAGCCGATACCGCACCGTGACGTCACAAACCAGTAGGTGGCAGTAGTGTTCTTTGACAAACATGGATGCCTGCAGTAAAGCACATTCACATGAAAATTACTCTGAATTAAAAACACTGATCATTTATTGAACAGGATGGAATCATTTCAGATTTAAAGAACTTTCAGAAGTTTGAATTCTGAATATGAGCGACTTTTCCTTTATGAGCCATTTAAGAGGGTCCAAAGAGCCACAGGTTGCAGACCCCTGTGTTAGCAGATCAATTGGAACTTTCCAACTTAGTTGTTTGCAATGATAACGAAAGATGTTGTTATTTTATCTATGTATTGAACTGATCGATTATTATTAATACTACTATTTTATTCCATATTGCGCTTTTTTGGTTTATGTTTGCATGTCTGCATGTAGGTGGCTGTGTATGTAGCTTAATAAGAGCCATTTTGCATGAAAATGAAAGAGAACAGAACTTCCTGGATCCAGTCATGAGCTAATGGGACTCAAACACATGGTTTGATGCTTCATGCTTAACAAACTGACTATCAAACTCAAACTCAACAACAAATTATGCTGCTGCAGCAAAGTATTGGTTCTTATTGAGTAAGCTGGGCTGGCTATGAATCATCCAAACCTTTGTGCGTGAGCTCCAGGATGATCTGGTTGCTCTGAACTGCTGCTTCATGGAGCGGAGTCCATCCTCTGCTGTCAGTCTGCAAAAACTTGTCCTTAAGCTTAATGCACAGATCCCTCAGAAGCCTCTCATTACCTGGAGGAGAAGTTGAGTGATTATTTACTGAAATATTACCAAATTATTCGTAGTAGTTATTCGTATTATAATTGATGTCAGGGGTGTTTTCATCATGCTTTACCTTGTTTAATCGCGGAGAAGATCTTGGAGATGTCTGAGGAGGCAAAATCATTGCTGGAAGAAAACAAAGAAACACTGGTTTTAAATCAGAGGATGCATCCAGATACTTGTATTCCGGATCTCTTATAAATTGCGTCTTTTTTATGGAATATTTAGGTGTTTAAGGTGGTTACTCACAGACATGAGATTAGTACCTAAAGCTGCTTTCTATAAAGCTTCTAGTTAGAGTGGCTCAGGTTATCCTGAACTATCTCTATAGTTCTGCTGCTATAGACTTAGACTGCTGGAGGACATAGGGACCCCTTTTCCTCACTCTGCAACATTCTACTGCTTTTCTCAGTTTTAAAGTATTTATCATTTTGTTAGATATCATATACACCTGCAATTTTCTGGATTTTATAAAAGCAGTGATTCAAACGAATTAATTAAGTTAACAGAAAACTGACCATGGACGGCACAGTTTTAGCACACATTAAAAAACTGTCAGTTATTGCAGGGCAGCATGCACATGTACACCTAAAAAAATAATGCAACCACTTTTGGTAATTACTTAATCACATTTAGTTACTTTAACATGATTGTTTTATGTCTTACCCTGTTAACATGAAACAATTGTGTTAAAGTAACTGACTATTTTTAACTAAATGCTATCAGAAAATGGGTTATTTAAGTGTTATTTGAGATTACATGTGTTGTGAACTGTCTGCTTATTTCTCATAGGGATCATCTTAGCAACATTCTCAAATAATTAGTTTGCATCAGTTTCCTCAGTTGGAAACCTTTTGGTTTGTTCTGTTAGAGACACTCGGTGATGGAGGTTCTTCCCTCCAGCAGAACATCTTAGATTCGGGTTTGTCCCTCTCAACTGACCCCATCTTGTCTCCTGTTGGGGACGCTCTGACCGTTTCCCTCTTCCTGCTGCTCTCCAGCAGACTCTGTTCAATTATGTACTGAATCATCTCATCTTCCTCACCATCCTCATCCTCCAACCAGAATTGATCCATCCAGACAAAACTCCCCCGAGATGTAGTTTGGAAGAAGTCTGAAGCTGGAAAAAACATCATATGTATTATAGCAAAGTATTATTACTCGGTAAAAACGCAAAAAAACTGTACAGTTAGGGCACATTTACAGCATTAAATTGGATACTTAAATTGAAAGATTTAAAAAATGAATGTTTGCATGCATGAAAGGATCTTTTTGGTCCAACCACCAAACTGTAAATCTGTTTCCATGTTTAATTTTATTCAGAAATTATCTTAGCCAGTAATTACCATATATTGTATTCTCAATTTTTCTTTTTTCTGTTTTAATTAACTGTTATATGAGTCTATTGTTGTATCTGTTCCCTTTCTGTGTAAGTCAGCCAAATGGATATTCTTATGACATTTGATGACCAGAGAGGCTCCAGCATCACCTTATATGGTAACGCTGTAGCGTGGAGGAGAAAGGAGGGATACTGCTGCTTGAGAAGCACCTCCTTGCTGGCTGACTCCTGGGTGAACTGAGAAGCATGTAGAAGCCCTGACGCGTCGCTGGTTCCTCAGCTCAGGTTGTAAAAGGGGCCTGAGATAGAAGGCCAGATCTTCGTACTTTTAGAAATGATTTTGTTAACCATGACTGGAATAAATTCTGTTAATGCTTAAACACGTTTCCTTCTTTGTTTGCATCATCTGAGAAACCTCCCTCCTCAGATCCGGACGTGGTAATCGAAATGATCAAACAAAAGTATCCATACTCCTAACTTCTCCACTGTTTGTCATCAACTTAATTTGATTGATGTTTTATGTGACAGACCAACACTAAGCAGTTCATAAATTGGATAAACTGGCCTCTCTTAACTGCTAGATTTTTGACAAGGCAGGTTTTATTCATCAAGTCCCTTTTTACTGGCAGATTGAAATAAAATCCAGGACCTTTGAGGCCCCATTTCACAAAGTAGGGTTAGTGAGCATCCAGAGTAATTTCCGGCATACAATGGCTTTTCCTTTTCAGGAAAGGAAGCCATTGCCTTGAGTCAAATTATAAGAAATGTAGCACAACCCTAGGCAGGAAAAAGCCTCTGAGGATTTAACAAACATTAGATTTTTGGGGCTGAAATGCTGCAGCTTTTAGATTAATCTCGTGCTTCAATGCACCTGGATTACATCACTGGGTTATTAACTGGACTCTGTAGAACTTTGCTGCATGCATGGAAGTCCAGCCATCTGATTTGGTTGTGCAGGATCAGGGACCGGATCTAAAAATCCAAAAACTACAGCCATCAATGAGTAGAGCTGGATGCACTCAGCTGTGATCAAAGGATGTTTAGGTGTAAAAACAGCCTAGTCAAAGTTCACACCTTAATCCAGCTGAGGATGTTTGGGAAGACTTGATAACTGCAGTAACCCTGACAAAAAGCAATGATGATTTTGATCAGTTTCCTAAATTCTGCAACATGTCTGGTATTTTCCAAATATAATGTTATAGAGCATTAGAGTTCCCCTTTGCAAAAAAACCAACAAAAAAAACTAAAACAAACTTTAGTCTTTAAAATATTTGGAGGGTAAAGAAAAAAATCCTAGATTACCTCGCAGATTTAAACTTACCAGAATAAAGATCCTCTTCGTTTGGTGTTGCTCAGCTGAAGAGCAGAACAAACTGCCGCTTCATGCATCAGCAATGCAGCTCTCTGATCTTCCACAGGTAAACGGTCAATCAAAACATTTAACAAGTCATACCCTTTCAGAGTCTAAGCGCAGCCTTTCAGCTGCAGCTTCCTGGCAGCAATAAAGGAGATCTGACACCCCTTACTATATTTACTCTCACTCACCAAATGGGTTCATGACTGCAAACAAATAGAATGTCAGGTGACTCTCAGCATGTTTACTCTAAAGCTTTCTGTCTTTGAGCGCCGCTTATATTAATTTTATATAAAGATCAAATTAAGACAATTTAATTTTCTCGTAATAAACTTTTGATATTTTTCATATACGCTGCCATCAGGCTGTAAAGATGTTATGGAATCAATTTCTTTCCATTATTGTTTACAGTAAAGAAAATATTTTGTAAATTAAAAATTAGAAAAAACATTCACTCCAGAAATGACTGAAAAACAAAATTCAAAATATAAAAAAAAAAATCGTAAACAGAATTTAAAAAATTGACATTTGCAGGCCCGCTTCAGCAGCACAGTGGTTAGCACATGACCCATGTATGGAGGCCCCGTGGTGCTTCGCCACATGTCTCTACCCAACTTCATACCCCATTTCCAGTCAGCCTACGGTCCAAAAACAGAGCCACTAGTGCCGTAAAAACAAAACAAAAAAAAGGGCATTTTTAAATTAATATTTTTTAAAAAATTACTTAACCTTTTACTGACTAATCTTAAAGCATTGTGCAGAAAAATATTTTTTTTTTAATTAGATCTGACTGCAAAAAAGAAAAAAAAAAAGATTACATATTTACTTGTAAAAGAACAAAGACTGGAGTATAAGGGTTTAACATTTGCTGCTTAATAAGCAAAACAGTCCTAAAGTGCAAGTGCATCTTAAATTTTCTACAGTGTGAGATGAAGGGAACAAAAAACCAAACCGGATCAGACTGAAATTGAAAACATGTTTATTTTATTTTCTGTCTCCTGTTTATGACCTGGGTCTCTCCTTCTTGCCTTTGTAAAGCGCCAGCAGAGACACGTTGGCCACTTTGACCACCTTGAAACGGACTCCAGGGATGTCACCCACGGCGTGACCCTTACGACCAAAACCTGCCACCAGAACTTCGTCGTTTTCCTGCAGAACCAGAAAAGGCAGATTAAAGATGGTTTCTAAATTTATAAAGCGCATTTTAAAAGTTTCCCAGCAATAAAAAAAGTTTGTAAAATAAAGCCACCTCTAGGTTTCCATAAAGCATGAAAAGGGTTCATTTTACAGCTTCCAACCAAAGTCATTTACCTCGATGTAGTTGAGGCAGCCGTCGTTGGGAACGAAGGCCGTGATCTTCTTGCCGTTCTTGATGAGCTGGACTCTCACGCACTTCCTAATGGCAGAGTTGGGCTGTTTGGCCTCCACGCCACTGTAGAGAAACAGCAAAAAAATTACTATGCAGGCCATTCAATCCATCTTAAATACATTTAAACCTCTTCTAATCTTTGAGGAGCCAATTTTTAAAATTATCAGGTGCATAGAGACTTCAGCAGGTAGAAGAATACAAGTTGGGGCTAACAGACTATGATCTGCTAGCTTATCTCAGTTATTTCACTCACACTTTCTCAAGGACGATGCCCTTGGCATGAGAAGCTCCTCCGAAGGGGTTAGCCTTCAGGGCGGTTCCCAGGTGAGCTTTCTTGTATTGTTTATCGTGCCATTTCTGCTCACGGCGGTGGTTCCGGAGCTTCCTGGCGGTACGCAGACCACGACACTTTCCTGAAGATCAAGAGACACCTTCCATTAACAACTTAACCATGATAATACAATTCACAACTATCCACCTAAATCTAAATCAGCAGCAAAACCATGGCGTTATATTGGGCTTGATGAGATAACGTGAAAATGGAAAGATACAATATTGCCATAAAACAAAAAAATACACCTTACAGTTTGTGATTTAAAGGAGATTATAATTTTCTCTATTGCCATATGTCATTTAATGCCGTCGAGTTTCTCAATAAAACTGTTGAAAATCTTTGTCTTTAAGAGGTTGGTGGAAAAATGCTGCTTTTCTTCTCCAACCTTTTCAACACGAGTTTCATTGTTAAAGTTTGCATAGAACTTTGAAAAAGTCGATTTGCTTCTTAACACACTGAATTGTAAAATAAAATGTTAAAAGTCTATCTACCCTACAACATCCAAACAAATTATGTTTCTATAATTTGTCTTTTCATTGATAAACAGGACGTTATATTTCCTTAGAAACCATTTTGTTTGTCGTTCAAAATGCTGAAATCCTCTAAATCTGCTGAACTACCTGGAAACCTTTTGGCTATTTGTTTCCTCTGGCTTTATTTTTAAAGTATTTAGTGTTGCATGAGGGGTCTGTGGAAAATAAGCTGAATATTTTACCAATTACAGAGTAATTTTTATCTATATTAATAGCATTATTTCTGATTTAAAGATTATAATTCATTTTATTGCCATATTTCATTTAATGCTGTTGAGTTTCTCTGTAAACCTTTGAAAATCTTTGTCTTTTAGACGGACAAATACCGCTTTATTTCAACTTTTACTACATACGTTTCTTTAATTTTTTAAAATGCAGAAATGCTTTAATTATGACATTTTAGGGTCAATGGGGCTGAAATATTCAAAGACTAATAGTTGGAGGACATTGTTTATTTAATGAATCACTTGATTATTTTCATATGGTCTATTATTGATGACGTAAAGCAGAGGTGTCAAGTAACAACCCACAAATACTTGTTTACCTACTTTAAGTAGAAATGTTGCCCATCTATACTTTAAGGGGGTGCTTACTTCTAAGAAACTTTTTACTATTCTTTAGCAATAATATCTACGTTTTACACCTTATATTTGAAAAGTCTTGTTAGTTTTGTTTCATTTAAGCTCATTTCTATCATGTGTAATGATCTCAGACACAATTGTTAATTATAAGCAACAGGAAAAACAGATCCAGCGTTTTAATGGCCAATAAAATCTCTCAGCTCTAATTAAAGGTACTACTTTGAAGGACTCGCATCTCAGCGAGTCACGCACAAAAATTAACATGTAGTAAAACACAAATCTGGAAAGGCATTTTTAATTTATTAGATGTTTTAATTTACATCAGTTATTTAACATGCAGAACCCGCTGGAGAAAATTAGCATGAAAAATGCGCTAGCCTAAAGGATAGCAACATTTGATGCGTTTAATGAAACAATTCAGCTTAACTACAGTGACATAAACGTAATCTACCTTTTACAAGCAAACATTATCAGTAATGGTGTTGAAATCCATAAATATTTCATTAGTCCTAAACTAAGAGCGCCGAGCGGCAGCGGCTAGCAGCGGAGCGACATTATGGCCGCTCCACGTTGCGGACAGACGCCGCTGAATAAACGTTCCTTTTATCATAAAGTTTGAATTTTTACCGACAAAAACCAACAACAAGCAGCACAAAAGACCTTTATATATAGAATCGACTCAAACCTGAGCTTAAAATAATGATATGATCGGTATTTTGGTGAAAAACGAGCCTTACCCATGATTGCAGAAGCGAGCCTGGGATTGGAAAGGAAGGACCCAGCATGCACCGCGGCAATGTGTAGTCTGAGGACCCCAAATGGAGGCGACTATAGAGTGCCTGAGTAAAATTACCCCAAAGATATCCAAGCACTTCTGTGTCATTTATTATATAATCTGTATCTCTGGATTAAAGGGTAAATTAGCATCAAAATTTTTACAACTTTTATCTACTCTAACTTTATAATTAATTTTACTGATACTTATTTTTTGTTACTCTGGCTATGTTCTTTAATTGTTCAAAATTGTCTTTTATGTATTTTACTTTATTTTCTTTGTCTTTATTTTCCCTTCATACAAACGTGAACTGTAACTTTCTAAGTTTTCTAATAAAAAATTTATATATAAAAAAAAAACTTCTGTGTCATTTTCTTTTTTCAAAGACTCATTTTTTGTTCAAGGTTTATAGATAAAGGTTGCCAGAGAATATTAATATAAAATTAATTAGTAGTTGACCATAAATAGGTTAAATAACCTGCTGCTGTAATTTTGCACATCTCTGATGTTACTGCTATTTTCAAATTACTGTCAAAATGTCCATAGCTGGATATTAGTTATTTATTCTCCAGGAGCACAATTTGATATTGTTAAAACACTTTACAGTACAGGATTTTATTGGCTATCTTTAACTCTTAACTATTATGTTATTCTTATACATTTTTCTACGGTCCACATTTTTTTCTCTACTCGTTTTGCTGCTTTAACACCAGTAGTTCCCCATTGTGGGACATTAAAGGGATTTTCAGCTCAGATAATTACAACCATACAAGTATGAATAAATAAAAATAAAACACAACCACCTGTATTTTTTTTTGTTTTGTTGAATCAGATATTGGTAAAATAGATCACCTTTGACCCCGCTGCAACGCTCCAAATACGATGTTTTAAACAGAATCTATAAGAGCCGAATTTGCTTGATATAATGATATAATGAAGGTTTGATATAATGAAGGTTTATCTTCTAATGTGGCATTAAGATTCAAACAGTGGAAATAAAATCTTGTATTAACAAGTGTAGATTTTTTATAAAATACTTTTTAAATATATTTTAAAGTGAGTTATTGGTATTTAAAGAAGTGTTAAATTGTTGTAACAAAGGCCCAGTCATTACGCCTATGATTTATTATTCATTTATAGCAGAGGTGGGCAACTCCAGTCCTGGAGGGCCTGTATCCTGGAACTTTTAGATATGACCTTGACTTAACACACCTGAATCAAGTAAATAGATCATTAAAAGGACTCTGGAGAAATTGATTGCATACTGGGGGGTAATTCAATCCTTTGATTCAGGTGTGCTGGACCAAGGATGCATCTAAATGTTGCAGGAAACCAGCCCTCAAGGACTTGATATAGTATCAAATTTGCTTGCAGTGATTTCTTTGTTTTCTTTTTGCATTTTATACATCTGTCCAGTTATGATAATTAAATAACCCTTTTTTTGCAGTTGTGAAGTATGCCTTGCTATATTATTCAACATTGCAATTTTTTTGTAGAAATGTACTTTAAAAGCAGCAGCCAGCGAGTAAACTGCTTTTTAATCTATTGGTGTTAAAATATTTAAAATCTTTGGCTGTCAGCCTTGGTGAGATTCACCCTAAACCCTATTGGTTGTTAAATTGATTTTATTGTGTTAAATTTATTATTGACGTTGCATCAGATTTGGGTTTCTGGTTTTAGTGTGGTACAACTATTTACTTTATCTGCAAGTATTTTAGTAATAAATTTAGCTACTAAAATCCATTGAATATCCAACTGCTGTCTTATATAAAGCTATTTATATAATGCAATTATTTAATTTTGATTTGCTGCCAATGTAAATGTTGTATTTGTCCAGCAGGTGGCGCCTATGTTCCCATCTATCTATTCCCAATTCTACCAGGACTGATTTTCTGATGAGGAGGTTCTGGTGTCCTTTTAATCCTCAGGGATGTTATTTTTAAGCTGAATCTGATCAAATGTGGAAACCATTACAGTTTAATCAGTGGGCGGGACTTCTTCTGCCTTGTTGTCCTTGGTCCTTCCTGATTGGCTGACTCCTCAGTCCATCATGGGACTTAAAGGCTGATTTAAGTAGATTAGGGTGTGCAGGGATGGAAAGGGAATGTTTGCTGGCATCACACTACAGTCCCAACAGCAATGGCTTCTCTGTGGAAACATTTATGGATCTTTGTCCTTCATTTGGATTCATCTGCCTCATTCCAGCAGCAACCTGCCAGCAGGTATGCCTGAAAGAACCAAACACCTCTGATGGGCGGACTTACCTTCTGAACTCTCATTACTTTCTAATTTTGACTCTTCACCCCTGCAATCATAGATTTGCTGTTTCTCTGCTCTAATTTGAAGTTTTGCTCAGAGGTTAAAGTATTTGTTTTACTATTACTTTGTAACAATATTTAAAGAGTGTTTATATCTTACATTAGGAACTTTTTATGGGCTTATGACTAAATGACACAGTTTAATATCTAGCAGCTACAGAGAAAAATGCAATTCTTGTGTTAAAAGATAAGTTTTGATAAAACAGAAAAATCTGGTTTGCTTCTTACGAACAAACAGAATTTTAAAATAAAATGTTGTTTCCCATGAGGAGAAAACAGAACTCTACCCTAAAAAATCCAACAAACTTATGTTTCATGCAGCTGTTTTTTCATTGATAAACAGGACAGCATTTTTCCTTAGAAACCATTTTGTTTGTGATTCAAAATTCTGGAATCCTCTAAATCAGCTTAAAACAGACTATTTAGAAAGCTTTTATCTATTTTTCCTCTGGCTGTATTTTATAGGATCATTGCATGAGGGGCTGTGAGAAATAATTATTTTCCTAATTTAAAGAGCCATTTTAATCTAAATTAATAGCATAGTTAAATTCTGATAGGCAGTACAATTATGTCAGAAAAAAAAAGTGACATCTTACATTTTGTGATTTAAAGGAGATTATTGTTTATTTTATTAATGCTGTTGAGTTTCTCTGTAAAACTGTTGAACATTGTTCGTGTTGAGTTCAAGAACCACTCTGTGTTTTAGAAGTGGAGAATTGCTGCTTATGTTCTTCAACTTTTTCTACATAGGTTTCTTTCATTTTTAAAGTCTGACACAGAAATGCCTTAATTATGACAAATAATTTAGGGTCAAAGTAGCTGAAACACAATATTCAAAGATTATTATTTGGAGCCCGTTGGTTATTTAATGAATCACTTGATTATTTTCATTTTATTATTGCTATTATTGGTGATGTAAGGCAGAGGTGTCAAGTAACAAAGTACAAAAACTTGTTTACCTTCCTTAAGTGGAAATATTGGCTATCTAAATTTTACTGGAGTCATTGTTTTTAGGCAACTTTTTAATTCTACTCCTTATATTTTTTTAGCAATTATCTCTATTTTTTACTCCTTACATTTTAAAAATAGTCTCGTTAGTTTTGTTTCATTTCAGCTCATGTTCATTATGTGTAATGATCTCAGAACATTGGAACCAATATTCAAGGTGAGACAGACAGTGGAAAGTTTCAAAAGGTTTATTAAAACAAACAAACAGAAAGGAGCAGAAGCCGCTGGGGGAGGCGGAGAAACACCCATCACTCACACTCTGGATTAACAGTTCAGTCCATCCTCTCCGGTGAGGTATGATCCAGCCGATGGAGCACCAATGAGATCCAGCGGGAGCTGCACAGAGTGTCCCTGATGCAGCAGCCACAGATGACCAGGCAGAAATCCCAGCCAGGTCAGGCAAACAGATCAGACAGGACAGTTCTGAGATGCAGGAGTCCGTATCCCGGTGAGGGGTTCCGATCAGACTGATCGAGGGTTCCAGGAATCCACAAAGCATTCAGGCAAGTTCAGGGTTCCATGATCTCAGACAGACAGATGGAAATAAGGAGACTCAGTAGTTGAGCGGCAGAACTGAACACGACACCAGGAGAACTTCGGAACTTTAAACTGCCTCCCTTCTCTGAGCCAAAACAGGAACAAAGTACGCTCAGAGAATAAGAGCCAGGACACGATCAGGACAAGACAACACCACCAACCCTCTCTAACCACTTGCTTCCAAGAACGGGAACATGAATTCTGGAAATCAGCCATGATCTCCAACTGAAACTAAAACTCAAACGAACAAACATAATCATACAACAATTATCTGGCTCCGATAGCTGGGCTTAGCTGTATCTAAAGCAGATGGGCAGGGGGATGAGATGAATGGCAGTTTACAGTTCACCAGATCATCCAGTCAGATTGATTCAAAGTTTTCTATCTAAGGAAAACCAGCTGATTGCATCGACTCATTGACTCTTCAGGAATCCCTCACACTAAGCATGCTTGTAGCGACAGTGGAGAGGAAAAACTCCCTTTGAACAGGAAGAAACCTCCAGCAGAACCAGGCTCAGTGTGAGCGGCCATCTGCTGAGGCTGACTGGGGTTCAAGGAGACAGAAGCAGACATAGAAAAAGAAGCATAGATACAAAAGGCAACTGCCAACCAGCTCCACAGGCGGCCCCGTCCAGGAAACACACAGCCAGGCAGACGAGCTCCGAGCCAGCTCCCATGTCAGAGGATGAAGAGAGCACATCCAGTTAGTCACAGTCAGAGAAACAGGACTACACTAAAAATCAGACAGATCTCCAACATCTATAAACAAAGGTGTTGATGGCAGCAGCACAGCTGATGTTTCTCTCCAGGATGGAGTCACAGCCAAACAGGAACAGACCAGATGAAGCTACTATGAGAAAAAGCAGAGAGAGCAGAACGTTAGAGATTGAACTAACAGATTCTGCAGAGTGGGAGAATAGAGATAGAATGATGAAAAAGGGGTCCCTATGTCATCCAGCAGTCTAAGCCTATAGCAGCATAACTATAGAGATAGCTCAGGATAACCTGAGCCCCCCTAACTACAAGCTGTTAAGGAAGAAAATATTCTAAAATAGTTAACTTTGGAAAAAGGTTGGCTTCTCTCTTCCTTTTTATCCCAGGTCCTCTCGGCGAGCTGCGTGTGGCCACAAGGAAAACCAGCAATGCGTGTTGACGTCACAGAATTACAGAGTTTAATCCAATATAAGACAATGCATAAACTTAGAAATAAGACAATGCACAAACTTACACCAGAAACTGCAGAACAACGGAGACATACATTCAATTACCTGACATAAATGGAGAGAAGGAAAGAAAGCAAAGACGTACAAAGACATCTTTGGAGAGTTGCAAGAGCAAATCTGATTTGTTACTTCTGTATAGAAAGTTTTATCCTCTTGTATTTAATTTATTCAAATAAGGCTGGCTTTTGCTCCTCCAACCAGGAGCTATCTTGGACACTCAGAAAAACTTAGAGCTTCCCCTAATTTACGACAAACATCTGGGGTTATTTGCTTCTTTGTTTTAACAAGAAAAAGCGGAAAGCTTATCTTGGCCTCTAGAATTCTTAAGGTCATCTGGCTAAGATAAGGTTTCACAGACAGCTATGGAATGCGGGGGCTCTCCTACCATAAATTCTCAGGAACAAACTTAAATTCAGTAATTTGGTTCAAGGAAAGATTATCTCCACAAACTTGTTCAAAATTAAGAAATATGTTCAAAATGAGAGTGCTCAACATACCTTTTACACATGCCATAAGATTAACTGTATTAAAAACTAAAAATAATATTTTTTCTTCAACAAAGCTTTATCAGGTGAGTGAAGTGATTAATTAGATCAGCTATCAGGGTCGTGATTATGACATTATGGCCTGTTGGTATTAAAAAAACTAAACAAAAAAACATCTAAATAATTAATTTCATCCAGACGATTAATTTCTTTGTGGTTGGACTCGTTGCTGCCCCAACTTGTTGTTCACCACAAACCAAAATAAATAGTTTTTTTCAAGATGATGCAAAGTTAAATTTGACACCATTAATTATGAAACTCAGAAATGTTATACTTTTATACTTGAAGTAGTTTTAAAAATGGTACTTTTACATTTTTACTGGAGTAAAAAGCTTAAGTTGACCCTCTAACATCTACAAAAGTGTTTTTAAATAGTAGGATTTATACTTCTACTGAAGTAGTACACATGAATACTTTTGACACATCTAAAGGAAAGTAATGCTAATTTATATGGAGAACAGATGAGCTTGAGGCAGAGGAGTCAAACAGTTTTTTCTGCCTCTTGATAAAGTTTGGAATATGATCAAAGTTAACTTGGAGAACATTTTTTTTTTTAAGTCTAACCCCTTTGATTGCATTGTATTGCAAGCAGAGAACATGTTTTGCAAAAGCAAATTAAAAAAAGTAATCCCAAATTAAAATGTTACAAAAACTTCTTGATAAAAAAAAAAATGTTAAAGTAACTTTGCTATTTTCTCAGAGATGGGGCAGACAGGGGGGAGTGAAGGAGCATTTCTGTTGGTCCGCTGGGCGTTAGCGGCGTCGTTATTGTCTGGTCAAATGTGAACGTTTTGTTGGGATTGAAGTGAAGAGAATGTAAAATGTAATTTAAAAAGAATGAAATTTGTAAAACACAATCTGAACAAGAGAAATATAGTAAAATTTAAAAAAGATCTATTTATAATATGTAAAAAAAAATCAACAATAAAGTTTGGGGAAAAAATGGAAAAATGAAATTAAATAAATTAAAATAAAACAAATTTTAAAAAATCAAAAAAAAATATCGAAGTCACTCTAAAAAAAACTTTTTTTGATGAAGACTTTTTTTCTGAATTGCATTTTTTTCTTTGCAGCAAGAAGGTTCTGGGTTTGATTCCCGGCCCGGGGTCTTTCTGCATGGAGTCTGCATGTTCTCCCTGAAAATGCGTGGGTTCTCTCAGGGTACTCCGGCTTCCTCCCACAGTCCAAAAACATGACTGTTAGGTTAAAGCTACAGTGTGTAATTTTCAGCGACATCTAACGTCCAGACTGCAGACTGCAGCAACATGAACATCTCCCCCCCACCGCTTCTCCCCCCCAACAGTACGGCGAGCGTTACGGGACAAAATGTCTTCCACGACGTCCGCATCACCTACCTTCTCAAGTGATCAGGTTTGTTTACATAGATAATTTTACAGATAGTATTTCATTAGTCTGTGTAGGGTATAGATTTCAGTACCGTCTCAGTTCATCTCTCTCAACTTGCCGTAGTTACTTTCGAGCGTAATGGGCGATCTCGCAATCGCTAGTTTGTTGGCTCTGCGCTGCCGTAGCGCAAAGATGTCTGCCTCCATGGCTGCGAGACCCGCTCCTATGTAATTATACATAACGAATTCTAAGGCAACGCAAATATTAAGGTTAAGAGGCTGAGCTCGTAGATGATGATAAATAACATAGTTATGTATAATATATTACATTTCTGACTGTATATCCCTGTAATTATTACACACTGTAGCTTTAATTGGCTTCTCTAAATTCTCCTTAGCTGTGAATGGTTGTTTGTCCTGTTTGTCTCTGTGTTGCCCTGCGATGGACTGGAGACCTGTCCAGGGTGGACCCAGCTAACCTGACTCCGCCAGATGGATTTGCTCCGCATATCCATCTGGAAACCTTCTGTTGAAGTAATTTTGGGAAGGGGCGAAAATACTGGTTAGCTGATTGGCCTATGTTGGTGATAGACGAGCCAAATAAACCAATCAGATCAACGAAGCATATGACGTACTAACAGAGCGACGACAAAAACACAACCACAAGCCAGGCTACTCTTGACGAAACCAGTCGGGAGAAGAGCAAAAACATCTTTTCCTCTGAGAAAATCCTCGAGAGCAGTGTTTCGCTCTTCTTTCAGTGAAGAAATACTCTGTAATTCTGATAAAACTTGCCTGATAGCCACGCTAACGCTAGTTTCATCGGCTGAAGCCTCCATGTTCTTTAGACTGAACTGTCGCGCTTCTCGTTGCGTCACACCTCAACCCGCCTCAAAGCCAACACTGATTGGACGTTCGTTTGGTGAACGGCTCCAAATTTTCTTCAACGGAGAGTCTCCAGACTGATCTGCGAGTGAAACCTTGAAAGCTCGCGAGATCAGGATGGTCTCATGAGGCTAGGACCCAGCGTCTCGCCCGTAGACAGTTGGAGATAGACACCAGCACACCTCACCAACCCAGCAGGGATAAGAATGACAGAAGATGGATGGATGGATTTTTTTTCTAATTTCTATGCACAAAATCCTGTTTGCAACAAAAAAAGAATAAAATTGCTTTTATTTTTTTTTAGCGCATCAAGAACCTTTTTTCCCGTAGGATAGAGTATTAGGGCCAGGCTAGAGATTTTTTTTTTTCTATTTCGAGAATAAAGTTGTAAAATTACAAGAATAGAGTCTTAAAATTCTGAGAATAAAGTAATAAAATTACGAGAATAAAGTCGGAAAATTACGAGAAAAAATGTCACAACGAGAATGGTCATAAAATTAGGAGAATAAAGTTGTTTTTAATTCTTCCCTAAAATGAGGAATGTGGAGCATCATGTGAAGTTATACGTTACTTAATCAGTTTCAAGGTTTCACTCGCAGATCAGTCTGGAGACTCTCCGTTCAAGAAAATTTGGAGCCGTTCACCAAACCAACGTCCAATCAGCGTTGGCTTTGAGGCGAGTTGAGGTGTGACGCAACGAGAAGCGCGACAGTTCAGTCTAAAGAACATGGTGGCTTCAGCCGATGAAACTAGCGTTAGCGTGGCTATCGAGCAAGTTTTATCGGAATTACAGAGTATTTCTTCACTGAAAGAAGAGCAAAACACTGCTCTGGAGGCTTTTCTCAGAGGAAAAGATGTTTTTGCTCTTCTCCCGACTGGTTTCGGCAAGAGTTTGATCTATCAATTGGCTCCTCTTCGTCGTCGCTCTGTTAGTACGTCATATGCTTCGTTGATCTGATTGGTTTATTTGGCTCGTCTATCACCAACATAGGCCAATCAGCTAACCAGTATTTTCGCCCCTTCCCAAAATTACTTCAACGGAAGGTTTCCAGATGGATATGCGGAGCAAATCCATCTGGCGGAGTCAGGTTAGAAATCTTTTAGCAGCAGCATCAAACTGGGCAGAATGTCAAAGTGGACTCTGGTTGCTGATTGGTGGAGCTGGTCGGCCGCCATCTGCTGGGCGGAGCTCCAAGCTTTCTTTCTGAAACGGGTTGTTGAATGATGACTTTATTCTCGTAATTTTATGACTTTATTCTCGAAATAAAAAAACATAAAAAATCTCTAGCCTGGCCCTAATACTCTGTCGTATTTCAGAAACCAATCTGACAGTCTGGCTATTTTATTTTTAGCTTGTTGTCATGCAAGAAGTGCCAGAACATCATCAAAATGTTGAAATTAACTTTTCATGTTTATTCATTTTCCCTGACGCTGCTTTGAGCGCTTTGCTCCTGGTTTAATGAAATTCCCTGAAGTTGTTTCTATTGTTCTGCAGGTCACTTTGTCTCTGTTTGCTTTCAGTGCCTCTAACTCTGTGCCACATATTTGATCCTGTTTCTTGTCGGCTTAATCCTCTTTGTTCCCATTCCCTCTTAGCCGCCTGCTCACTTTTCACTAACAGGCCTTGAAGCTTATTTCTATGTTTTAAAACACAGCATCATCGTCTGCATTTGGGTCATCCTTCTGTATTTTACCAAAAGAAAAAGTGACCTAAAAAGAAATGCATGTGATGCCATCGCTTTTTAAACCGTATGAAAGACAAAATCAGGCCTGCCTTCATTTCAGGCAGATATGCCGAGAACATGGAGCTTCAACCTTTAAATCCAAAGAGCCATTTTTTAAATTAATTTGAGTTAAATAAAACTCTATAGAGCCACAAATGTTACAAGACCTTGTTAATATCCCTTTTAATGTAAAAAATGAATAGAGGATGGTTTTATTTCCTTCCAGAGATGTTATTTTTTGACAGTTAAATAAAAAAATCCAATCTAAAAATATATTACAGGAAGTTTTAGTGTCATCCTCTCTGGAAATATTATGTAACTATTAGTGTCATGTTGGGTCTAAGGAGCTCAACCCAAATGCAGAACACCACAGAGACAGAGTAAAAGTTAACAACTGTTTATTGAGAGATTCACACAATAAAGTTATTTGCACTGATACTGGAACGGGTCCGGGACTGGAAACACAGGACTCTCTGCAGAGAGGGACAGTTTGATTAGCCACGTAGAAGAGGAGTCTTGACAGAGCTTGTGATTGATCTGTACCTGATGGTAGTTCAGACTGAGCATTGGAGAGAGGGAACCAGAAGGGTCCGGAGACAGAGGGTTCAGCAGAGGATTTAGCAGCGGCAGGACTTGACTTCAGACTTGAGAGGTTCAGACCTTGAGTTGTTTCCCTAGTTCTCTACTGAGAACTAGCTTGCAGGTTAAGGCTTTTGATCTTCAGGTTTGGCTTCACAGAGCAGGCAGGCAGATCTTTGAGTGTGAGCTCCTCCAGAGCTCCTGAGTCAAAAAGGTCTTCCTAGGAAGATAGAAAGGACAAAGGCAAGTTAGAATCAGGTTGGCTTTCTAAGCAGTCAGAGATTCAGGCAACAGGTTTGGCCCAGGCTTGCTAACCATAACTGTTTAACACTCTGGCACTAAAGGGAAGTTCAGCCGCTGCTTATAAAGCTGGTCTCCTGATGAGATGATCAGCCGCAGGTGTGCTGGTGGCTTCAGCTCAGGAGACCCAGGGACGCCCTCTGCTGGAGAAAGGTGGCAGATCTCCAGATCCCAACAGTACCCCCCCCTCAACGACCGCCTCCTGGCGGTCCAGAGGAAGTGGACGGAAGAGAGTTCTTATAGTCGTCGATGAGGGACGGGTCCAAAATGAAGGACCCCGGAACCCAGGTGCGGTCCTCCGGACCGTAGCCCTCTCAGTCGACGAGGTACTGGCAACCGCGGCCCCGACGACGGGAGTCCACGATCCGGCGAACGGTGAACGCCGTATGGCCATCAATATCCCGGGCGGGTGGAGGGGAGTCGGACGGAGGGCACAGAGGACTGGTGAGAACAGGCTTGATCTGTGAGATGTGGAAGGTGGGATGGATGCGTAGAGAAGGTGGCAGGTGCAGACGGACAGCAGACGGGTTGACGATGGAGGCAATCTTGTATGGACCGATGAATCTGGGGGATAATTTACGGGACATTGATTTAAGAGGGATGTCGCGTGTGGAGAGCCATACCTCTTGTCCAGGTGAGTATTCAGGTGCAGGGCGTCGTTTTCTGTCAGAGAATCTTTTATTTTGGGCAGCAGTCCGGTTCATAGCAGAGACAGTTTTGTTCCACACCTTGTGGCAACGGCGGATGTGTTGGTGGACGGAACTAACCGAGATCTCCTTTTCATCCGCTGGGAAGAGTGGTGGCCGATACCCTATGGAGACCTGAAAAGGGGAGAGTCCGGTTGCAGAAGATCTTTGTGAATTATGGGCATATTCTACCCACGCTAAGTACTGGCTCCAATCGGTCGGATTAGTAGATGTCAGGCAACGGAGAGTGGATTCTAGCTCCTGATTCATCCTTTCAGTCTGGCCATTGTTTTGTGGGTGATATCCTGAAGTGAGAGAAACCTTGGAGTTGAGAGCCGTACAAAAACCTTTCCAAACCTGGGCGGTGAACTGGGGACCTCGATCAGACAGGAGTTCTTGTGGTATCCCATGGAGTCGGAACACATGCTTAACCAGAAGCTGAGCGGTCTGGAAAGCAGTTGGGAGTTTCCTAAGGGGAACCAGATGACAGGCCTTAGACAAACGGTCAATTATGGTGAGGATAGTAGACATACCCTTGGACACGGGGAGACCGGTAACGAAATCCACTGCGATGTGGGACCATGGACGGGACGGAACAGGCAGGGGTTGAAGCAGACCAGAAGGTGGTTGATGGGTTGGCTTGTTTCTGGCACAGATGGGACAGGCCAACACGTACTCCTTTACGTCTTTGTGAAGGGACGGCCACCAGAAACGCCGGGTGATGAGAGAGATGGTTCTACTTATTCCTGGATGGGCTGAGAATTTAGATGCATGCATCCATTGGATGAGTCGGGATCTGACGGAGGTGGGTACATACGTCTTGTTAGGAGGTCCATTTCCTGGGTCAGGTTAAGAAGCCAAGGCCAGATTAATCAGGTCAATGATTTCCCGGGTAACGGCTCCCACTGTGCAAGAGGCAGGAAGAACAGGTTCAGGAGTATCAGGTTTATTGGGAGAGTACAGGCGAGAAAGAGAGTCGGGTTTAACGTTCTTGGATCCGGGTCCGTAAGAGATAATCAGGTTGAATCTAGAAAAGAACAGGGACCAACGGGACTGGCGTGGATTAGACCTTTTTACCGACTGGATGTATGACAGGTTCCTATGATCCGTCCAAACCAAGACAGGATGTTCCGCGCCCTCAAGCCAATGTCGCCACTCCTCCAGCGCTAGCTTGATAGCTAGTAACTCTCTGTCACCAACATCATAGTTTTGCTCTGCTGGAGAAAGCCTGCGTGAGAAAAAGACGCATGGATGAGTTTTATGGTCTGAATCGGACTGTTGAGATAGCACAGCACCCACTCCAGAGTCGGAAGCATCCACCTCTAAAATAAATTGTTTAGAGGGGTCAGGTTGGATGAGTATGGGTGCGCTGGAAAAAAGAGCCTTTAATTTATTGAATGCAGCATCTGCCTCTGCAGACCAGTGGAATGTCTTCTTAACAGAAGTCAGAGCTGTGAGAGGTTGAGCAGTTTGGCTGTAGTTCCTGATAAACCTTCTACAGAAGTTAGCGAACCCCAGGAATCTTTGAAGCTGCTTAAGATTCTCGGGTGTCGACCAGTCCAGGACTGCTCTTATTTTGTCTTCAGATGGCTTCACCTGCCCGCCCTGGAGCACAAACCCTAGAAAAGTGACAGAAGGTTGGTGAAACTCGCATTTCTCAGCTTTTACGAAAAGTTTATTTTCAAGCAGTCTTTGGAGGACCAGACGGACGTGCTTCTTGTGGTCAGACAGGTTCTTGGAGTAGATTAGGATGTCATCGATGTACACAAAGACAAAAACGTTGAGGAAATCTCTTAACACGTCATTGACAAGAGCTTAGAAACAGGCAGGAGCGTTTGTCAGGCCAAAAGGCATGACCAAATATTCGAATTGGCCAATGGGGGTCTTGAAAGCCGTCTTCCATTCATCTCCCTCCCTTATTCTGAGAAGATGATAGGCGTTTCGTAAATCAAGCTTGGTAACACACCGTAGCCCCCTGGACAGGTTCGAGAGCCGATGCTAGCAGTGGTAAGGGGTACTTATTTTTTATGGTTATTTGATTTAACCCTCTGTAGTCAATACAGGGTCGAAGAGAACCATCCTTCTTACCCACGAAGAAAAAACCAGCACCGAGAGGGGATGAAGACGGTCGGATGATTCCAGCAGCTAGTGACTCATTGATGTATTTCTCCATCGTCTCTCTCTCAGGTTTGAAGATATTGAAAAGTCGACTGCTGGGAAGGGGAGCCCCTGGTAACAGATCTATGGCACAGTCGTATGGCCTATGCGGTGGAAGAGACATAGCACTGACCTTGCTGAAGACTGGTGCCAAGTCATGATATTCAGACGGAACACAAGAAAGATCAGGGGGTTACATCTCCCCCCTACCCCTTGGAGACTGAACAGCAGGTGCTGCTGAACGGAGACAGGAGACGTGACAGGAGGCCGACCAGGACTCAATGTGACGTTTTGCCCAGTTGATGTGAGGATTATGAAGCTCTAACCACTCGTATCCCAGCACTAGAGACGAACAGGCAGAGGGAAAAACAAAAAAGGTTAAAGTCTCCCTGTGATTGCCAGAGATCAGGAGTTCAAGGGGCCGTGTCTGATGTGTAACTTGATGTAGCCTCTTTCCATCAATGGCTGAGACTCGGAGAGGCTTCTTCAGAGGGATAGTCTCTATTTTCAGCTGTTGAACCAGATTAGAGTCAATTAGATTTCTCTCACAACCTGAATCAATGAAGGCGGATAGAGTGAGAGTCTGGTCGTAAACAAACAGGGTAGCTGGAAGCAAAAGGTGAGGAGATTTCTCAGATCGTAGATGGTCTGTCAGACTCCTCACATCCTCTGACGGACCCCGACTTTGGATTTAGCTGGACAGGAATAAATAAAATGGCCAGGCTCACCACAGTGCAAACAAAGATTACCCTTGAATCATCGTTGTCTCTCCTCGTTAGAGAGTCTTGTATGCCCAATCTGCATGGGTTCGACCTCAGACCTCTCTGTGGACGGGGAGACAAAGTGAGTAACGTGAACAGGAACAGATGCAGGTTGATTATTATTTCTTGGTCTGGAGCTGGAGTCTGGGGATTCAGAAGGGAAAGAAGAGCTGTTAGTTGCTGAAGCAGCAACAGAAAAAATGTGGCTTCTCTGCCTTGACCTGGTTCTGGCTCGAAGTCTATTGTCCAGACGAATAGTTAGCCTGATTAAATCTTCCAGACTAGTTGGTTCATCGAGTGTGGCAAGTTCGTCCTTGATATCCTCATTTAAAGCCATAAAATAGGCGCTCTTAAGCGCGCATTCATTCCATCCAGAAGCTGCGGCTTTGACCCGGAAGTTAAAAGAAAAATCTGCCACAGTCTGATTACCTTGTCTTAGACTGAGTAGAGCTCGAGAGTCAATGGATTGATCCGAATCTTGGGTAAAGACTTGTGAAAACTCATTTAAAAATTGCACAAACATGCACCGAAAACTGGATTCTGAGGCAAACCTAGCCTCTGCCCATTCAAGAGCCCTTCCGGTAAGTTGAGAAAGAATTAAGGCAATCTTTCTCTTATCATTTGAAAAACTGGAAGGTGAGTGTTCAAAAATTAATCTGCACTGGAACAAAAATCCTTTACATTTGTTTAGAATACCTGAGAATTTCTCCGGAAGTGACGGACGGAATTCCGGAAGTGACGAGACAGGCTCTGACCCTTGAGGCAGACTTGGCTCCGGAACCGGAAGTTGAGCAGGCGCAGCGTTAGCATTTCTCACATAGCCTCCAAATTCCTGAAAAGCTCGATTGTGATGTTCAAAACGTGTGTTTAACTCACGGAGGGTTAGTTCGTGTCCTTGGATTTGAGTTGCTTGTTCCTCAATCATCCTCCGGAGGTGATCTGCTGGGTTTTGTTTTTGGCCAGAGTGTTCTGTCATGTTGGGTCTAAGGAGCTCAACCCAAATGCAGAACACCACAGAGACTGAGTAAAAGTTAACAACTGTTTATTGAGAGATTCACACAATAAAGTTATTTGCACTGATACTGGAACGGGTCCGGGACTGGAAACACAGGACTCTCTGCAGAGAGGGACAGTTTGATTAGCCAAATAGAAGAGGAGTCTTGACAGAGCTTGTGATTGATCTGTACCTGATGGTAGTTCAGACTGAGCGTTGGAGAGAGGGAACCAGAAGGGTCTGGAGACAGAGGGTTCAGCAGAGGATTTAGCAGCGGCAGGACTTGACTTCAGACTTGAGAGGTTCAGACCTTGAGTTGTTTCCCTAGTTCTCTACTGAGAACTAGCTTGCAGGTTAAGGCTTTTGATCTTCAGGTTTGGCTTCACAGAGCAGGCAGGCAGATCTTTGAGTTTGAGCTCCTCCAGAGCTCCTGAGTCAAAAAGGTCTTCCTAGGAAGATAGAGAGGACAAAGGCAGGTTAGAATCAGGTTGGCTTTCTAAGCAGTCAGAGATTCAGGCAACAGGTTTGGCCCAGGCTTGCTAACCATAACTGTTTAACACTCTGGCACTAAAGGGAAGTTCAGCCGCTGCTTAGAGCAGGCCCAAGGCATCAACAAACTAAGCAACATTCTTTGCTTCTATGTTGATTTCTACATAGATATAATGAAAAAACACATAATTGTATGCTTAAATTGTGTATTTTACATGAACATATCTTTAATAATGTAGAGATCATTATTTATATCTTGAATAAAAAAGAAAGGATTGGTCTTGGGGCCAAATTGACACACAGATAAGAAAGTATCAACGTCAATGTCTTGGAAATATGAATGAATGAAAAGGAATTTATTTCAGACAATTTCAATAAATTGTGTGACAATCAACAATAAATGAATCAACCGATTACACACAAAAAGAGACTAGTTACCATTAAACCAAACCAAACTTCACTTTCCAAACTAACTAAATTCACCTGAAGATAAATAGAAACAAAACCCTCCACCAGATAAACCTGTCTGTTTATACAGCCAGAGAAAAATAACAATTTGAAAAAAAATCTTTTTCAAATTGTGTTTTACAAATCATATTGTCTTCTTTTTGGCGGGGCAGGGTAGACTGGGTAGACATGGTGGGGGTGCAATGAGTGAAATGGAGTTCTTTCTGTAAACGGACAGACCGTAGTAGCCGCGTTTGCTCAGCCAAGCCACTAGTACCACAAAAAAACCTAAAAAAAAAAAAAAAGTCCTTTAAAGGGGTAATAGAATGTTTCTATAGATCAGGCGTCTTCAATGTTTTCCAGGCCAAAGACCCCAAACTGATGGCGAGATGGAGCAGGGACCCCCTAACTATATATATTGCATGAAATAGTGTTATATCAAACTGTCCCTATAGTCACTCTATTACAGATGGAGTAATGTAACTAAAGTAATCCCTCCCTGGGATTATTAAAGTATTTCTGATTCCTGGTTGATGGGACAGGTGTTGTGAATGAAACGGTGTCCAGCTTGACAGAGCTCCTGTGTGTCGCTGAATGTGTGCATTGATGACTGAAAGACGTCTTCTGCCTCCATTTATCTGTTTACTACATTTTAATTCATGTTCATGTGGATTTAAACACATTTCAATTAGTGGAAAAAATTGCAGGGAGGAATATAAAAAAAAGGTCTAATCAAGCAGAATTTTCTTGACCCCCATGCAGTACCTCTCTGGACCCCCTAGGGGTCACTGACCCCCTGTTGAAGACCTCTGCTATAGGGTATCTGGTCCTTCAGGTCTCTGATAGGGTGTGTAACATTGGTTGGGCTGAAAATGGCATATCAGCTGTTCTATGAGCCCTAATGTAGCCTGGTTAAAAGCCCTAGAATGAAACGACAGGTTTCCTTCCTTTTATGGTATGATCATGAATATTTAGATGAGCTGTGCTCTGATTGGTCGGTTTACAACGAGCCAAGCTGCTGAGCAAAGATGCATCATAGCAACAAGCAGTCACTCACTGAAACATTAGATTGTTGATATGGTAGGGGGACCAGACATCCTCTTTTTCCCCAACATGTCCTACTTTTCAGACCTAAAAAAATGTCCAGAAGGAATTTCAAAATTTTGGTCGACTGCAGCGCAGCAGGCCAGAACCAAATCAGGCAACATCCCCGAATTGACGTCAACTCGGTGCTTCGTTTGGATTCGCCCGTTTTATGGTGGAAGTTTAGAATAGCGAGATTTGCAGAGCAAGGAAGAGTTACTGAGTGACTGTAAAGTGTCGGCCACACTATCTGCCGCGGGAGTTCACGGCTGTGTTCGTCACTGCTGTTTACATAGCACCGGATGCTAACGCTAACAACGCGCTGGAGGAGCTTTATGAACACATCAGCTCGCTCCAGAACAAGCACCCGGAGGCGTTTTACGTGGTGGCGGGTGACTTTAACCACGTAAAACTGACGGACACTTTGCCGAGGTTTTACCAACACGTGAACATTCCAACACGTGGAAACAATACGCTTGACCATGTTTACACCAACATGAGAGACGCGTACAGGGCCTTCCCCCACCCCCACCTCGGACTCTCCGACCACATCTCCATCCTGATGGTCCCTGCATACCACCCACCACTGCGCCGCCCCAAACCCACACAGAAGACCATCACTGTGTGGCCCAGCGACGGAGACGCAGTGCTGCAGGACTGCTTTGGCTGCACAGACTGGCAGATCTTCAGGGAGGCTGCTGAGACTGAGGGGGAGCTGGATCTGGAGGACTATACATCTTCTGTCCTCGGGTACATCAGCAAGTGTGTGGAGGACGTCACCACCACCAAGACCGTGACTTGCTACCCGAATCAGAAACCCTGGCTGAATGCAGAGGTGCGTTCTCTGCTGAAAGCCAGGGATGCTGCCTTCAGGTCTGGTGACCCACAGGAGCTCAGGAGGGCTAGAAGAGAGCTGACTGCAGGAGTAAAGAGGGCAAAAGCTTCATATGCCCAGAAAATCCAGAGACATTTCACCTCCCAGGATCCACGGAGCATGTGGAAGGGCATTAAGTGCATCACTGACTACAAAACCAATGATGCACAATGCGCTAAAGACCCCTCTCTGCCTGAAGCCCTCAACGAGTTCTACGCCCGCTTTGAGGACCACGACACTCCACCCAGTACCAGACTCACCCCCCCACCTGGAGAGGTGCCACTCAGTGTGTCGCCAGCAGAAGTGAGGAGGACCCTGAAAAGGATCAACCCGCGAAAAGCTACTGGCCCGGACAACATCCCCGGACGGGTTCTGAGGGACTGTGCTGATCAGCTCTGCGAGGTCCTAGCAGACATTTATAATGTCTCCCTTTTTCAAGCGGCTGTTCCCGCCTGCCTGAAGACCGCCACTATCATCCCGGTTCCAAAGAGCTCCACAGTGATGGGTCTGAATGACTATCGGCCAATAGCCCTCACACCGATAGTCACAAAGTGCTTTGAAAGACTGGTAATGACCCACATCAAAGCCACCATCGACGTCACTGTGGACCCTCACCAGTACGCCTACAGGAAGAACCGCTCCACAGAAGATGCCATTTCTTCTGTGGTCCACACTGCTCTCACTCACCTGGAGCGGAAGGACTCCTACGTCCGTCTGCTGTTTGTGGACTTCACATCTGCTTTTAATACAATAATCCCACAGACCCTAATAATTAAACTCTCCTCACTTGGACTGAGCATCTCACTTTGCAACTGGGTCCTGGACTTCCTGACCAACAGGCCGCAGTCTGTGAAGATCCACAACATCTCCTCCTCCACCACAGTCCTCAGCACTGGCTCTCCACAGGGCTGTGTGCTGAGTCCCCTCCTGTTCACGCTGCTCACATATGACTGCTCTCCTCTCCATCCTGGCTGTCACATTGTGAAGTTTGCAGATGATACAGCAGTGGTTGGAAACATCACAAACGGTGATGAGTCCAGCTACAGACAGGAGGTGGAACACCTGGAGGGCTGGTGCAGAGAAAACAACCTCTGCATCAACGTCAAGAAGACGAAGGAGATGATTGTGGACTTCAGACGGAGCAGACACGCCCACCTCCCCCTGCTCGTCGGAGGATCTGCGGTGGAAGTGGTCTCCAGCTACAGGTACTTGGGTGTGCACCTGAGCAACAACCTCACCTGGAGCAACAACACTTCCGCTCTGGTCAAGAAGGCGAATCAGCGGCTTTACTTCCTCAGGCGGCTGAAGCGTGCAGGACTGGGGAGCTCAGTCCTCATCTCCTTCTACAGATGTGTGGTGGAGAGCGTGCTATGCTCCAGCATCAACGTGTGGTACGGCAGCTGCTCTGCTGCAGACAGGAAAGCTCTGCAGAGAGTAGTGAAGGCTGCACAGAGGACTGCTGGAGTCAACCTCCCCACCACCACAGACACCTACACCTCCAGATGCAGGAAAAGGGCCTCCTGCATCATGAAGGACCCCACTCACCCAGCACACTCACTTTTTGTCCCGCTACCCTCAGGCAGGAGGCTGCGGAGCATCAAATGCAGGACAACCAGACTGAGAAACAGCTTCATACCAGAAGCTGTGAGACTCTCAAACTCCTCTCAGTCTCTCTCACTGCACTGTCCCTAACAATAACTTGGTCACTTCAACCCCTAACCCCCCCAATGTCACTGTATTTGCAGTTTACACTCGGACACTTTAAAATTTGATCTTGTAGCTAGTTTTTTTATATTTTATTTTTATATTCGGATGTAACTGGGGACGTGACTCTCAATTTCGTTCTACCTCATGTACACGTGATGTGAATGACAATAAAGTCTCTTGAATCTTGAATCTTGATGGAGTTTGAACTTCTCTGTACATCTATTTCACCTCTGTTTTGCGTTCTATGACCCCTTTAAAGTTAAATTTCTAGATTAAATTTTTTGCCCCAGATTACCATTTGTAAAATGTGATCTTTCAAATTTCTAGTCACAAAACATGTTCTTTGCTCACAACAATAACTGAACAACATTCACTCCATAGTGTTGGAGGTGTGGCCTAGTGGTTAGGGCTTAGAGCTATGAGTCTTGAGGTTCTGAGTTCGAGTCCCACTCCCACAGCCTGCAACTCTTATCCTCTGAGCAAAGACCCTTAACTCCACACTGCTCCATGGGTGCTGCACAATGGCAGCCACTGCTCCCCATTAGGATGGGTTAAATGCAGAGAGTTAATTTTGTTGCTCTGTACTTGTGACAGTGGAATGACAATAAAACACTGGAAAGCTTGATACAGTATGTAGCGTTTCTAGGGTTTGTGTTTTGGTTGCTAACCGTGTTGCACAGATAAAGTTATAGATGTTGGCATGTAAACGGTCATCAGTAACGACTCCATCAGGACAATAATGTCTCCGTCTGGATGTGGAAACCAGCAGATGTTTGTAAGATGTTAGTTTAAAGACTGGGGAGATTTTAAGTCCAGGATTGGCTGAGAGCCACTTCTTCTTCCGTATAATCTGTAGAAGACCATCATTTTATCATTATATAATCCCTTTCCTGCTCTGAGCGAACAGACAAGACTAGATCAGCTAAATCCTGTTTTGGTTGCAGGGATTTGGTCAATCATCGTGGATTTCACCGCTCCATTGTCTGCCTATTTTTCTGACTTAGATCATGCATCTGTCCTCAAAGGACATAAAGCCCATTTGCAATAAATTTAGTAAAAGGATAATAGACCATAAACATGTGTGTATTTGCCAAGATTAGCATTTGAGCTAAATTTTAAGGATCGTTTGTAGATATTAAAATCTAGAAATTTGGTTTTTGTTGTAAATATTTGGAGGTGCGAATATGATATTTAGCATAAATAATAATAAAAAAAAACATATAAAAATTCTATTTTGACTAGTTCACATTTCTCCATCCCAAACAAAACATCTTTATCCATTAAAAGTAATATTGAAATTTCTTGGATTAAAAAATTGACATATCTCTCCAGACACTTTATCCTGGTAATTTTACGACTATATGCTTGTAATTTTATGACTTTATTCTTGTAATTTTATGACTTTATTCTCATAATGTTATGACTTTATTCTAGTAATATTATGACTGTTATTTTTGCAACTTTATTCTCATAATGGTACGACTTCATTTTCGAAATAGAAAGGAAAAAATCTGTAGCCTGGCCCTAATACTCCGTCATAGTACCTCTGGTGTTGAATTAGATATAAACTAAGTGGCACCAAATATGGACATTTTATGTTAGATGGTAAGAAGCAGTTATTAGCTGCTTGTAAATAAACACACCAAAATAAAAAAAATGTATTACTTTTGGGAAGTTTTCTTGTTCCTTTGCAATTCTTGAATATTTTCTTTTGCTAGTGTGTTTCCACTACAGGGAAATATATGGACATACGTACTTTAATGCAAATAATTTCTGGCAGCATCATGAAATAATGACCCTTCATTAGGAATCAAAGTAAAGCAGCTCTCTGATTTCTTGATATAATCCTATGTTTGAAACAAACAGTAAGAAAGATTTTTCTCTTTCTTCATGGAGCCAAAAACACAACGTGGCGAGTTGCACTGAAAGGGTTAATGCTGCTTGAATCTATAACTGGGGGGTTTAAAATCAAGGAAAATAAAGATTAATCAGATAACCTGTTTGGAGCTAAGCTGATTCCTGATGCATTATTTCTACTTTAGGCATTTGTTTGGAAAGTGGGTCAGAGGCGGTCCACTCATCAGCAGCACATCACCCTGATCCGGGCTGATCACCAAGTTTTTGGGCCAACACTAATCCATCAGGTCGCCAGCTGGGTCACTGACCCACCAGATGCTGTCTTCTTGGCTTAAAATTGGCTCATTTCTTTAATTTATTAATCCTAATCTTAGTATTCCCTCAGGATCTATGCTGGCTTCGAATCCAACTTTCCTTTTTAAAAACCTGTTAAAACCTCCTAAGAACACAGAGATAAACATCAGAGGAAGGTTATTAATAATCATGAGGTGTCATTCGAAAAGCCAAATTCCCTGATGATGACTGTGAGTACTTTCTGATATGAGGAAGAACCAACCAGTGAGGCTGGGATTACCATGATGGTCTCTGGCTAACATAGTCAACAGGTCTGAGTTCTCCTCTGGAGACCATTTCTGCTCAGCGCCGTTCCTATCGGTCAAAGTTTTAAGTTCTTTTCTGCTTTATTGTTCAGGGTTATTTTCTGACCTTCTGGTTAAAAATAAATCTATCTAGACTCTAATAAACCAGACTAATTATGCTTATGCTTGTTAAGTGTTTAATACATTTAATAAAATGAGGTTGAGGATAAATGACAATGTAAAAGTCTGTAATAACATGAAGTTAAAGTATATTTTCTCCTGTAACTTTTATTCACAGCAAAACATCTGTAGTCCAAGGTAAGATCCATCCATCCATCCATCCGTCCATTCATCATCCCTCCATCTATCCATCCCTCCATCCTTCCGTCCGTCCATCCATCCATCCATCCATCATCCATCCCTCCATCTATCCATCCCTCCATCCTTCCGTCCGTCCATCCATCTATCCATCTGTCCATCCCTCCATCCATCTGTCCATCCGTCCATTCATCCATCCATCCGTCCATCCATCCATCTATCCATCCCTCCATCCTTCCGTCCGTCCATCCATCTATCCATCCCTCCATCCATTTGTCCATCCCTCCATCCATCTGTCCATCCATCCATCCGTCCATCCATCCATCTATCCATCCCTCCATCCGTCTGTCCGTCCATCTATCCATCCCTCCATCCATTTGTCCATCCCTCCATCCATCTGTCCATCCATCCATCCGTCCATCCATCCATCTATCCATCCCTCCATCCGTCTGTCCGTCCATCTATCCATCCCTCCATCCATCTATCCATCCCTTCATCCTTCCGTCCGTCCATCCATCTATCCATCCATCTGTCCATCCCTCCATCCATCTGTCCATCCGTCCATCCGTCTGTCCGTCCATCTATCCATCCCTCCATCCTTCCGTCCGTCCATCCATCTATCCATCCCTCCATCCATTTGTCCATCCCTCCATCCATCTGTCCATCCATCCATCATCCATCCCTCCATCTATCCATCCCTCCATCCTTCCGTCCGTCCATCCATCTATCCATCTGTCCATCCCTCCATTCATCTGTCCATCCGTCCATTCATCCATCCGTCCATCCATCCATCTATCCATCCCTCCATCCATCTGTCCATCCATCCATCATCCATCCCTCCATCTATCCATCCCTCCATCCTTCCGTCCGTCCATCCATCTATCCATCTGTCCATCCCTCCATTCATCTGTCCATCCGTCCATTCATCCATCCGTCCATCCATCCATCTATCCATCCCTCCATCCTTCCGTCCGTCCATCCATCTATCCATCCCTCCATCCATTTGTCCATCCCTCCATCCATCTGTCCATCCATCCATTCATCCATCCGTCCATTCATCATCCCTCCATCTATCCATCCTTCCGTCCGTCCATCCATCCATCCATCCATCTATCCATCCCTCCATCTATCCATCCCTCCATCCATCTATCCATCCCTCCATCCATTTGTCCATCCCTCCATCCATCTGTCCATCCATCTATCCATCCCTCCATCCATCTGTCCATCCGTCTGTCCGTCCATCTATCCATCCCTCCATCCTTCCGTCCGTCCATCCATCTATCCATCCCTCCATCCATTTGTCCATCCCTCCATCCATCTGTCCATCCGTCCATCCGTCTGTCCGTCCATCTATCCATCCCTCCATCCTTCCGTCCATCCATCCATCTATCCATCCCTCCATCCTTCCGTCCGTCCATCCATCTATCCATCCCTCCATCCATTTGTCCATCCCTCCATCCATCTGTCCATCCATCCATTCATCCATCCGTCCATCCATCCATCTATCCATCCCTTCCATCCGTCTGTCCGTCCATCTATCCATCCCTCCATCCTTCCGTCCGTCCATCCATCTATCCATCCATCTGTCCATCCCTCCATCCGTCTGTCCGTCCATCCATCCATCCGTCCATCCATCTATCCATCCCTCCATCCGTCTGTCCGTCCATCTGTCCATCCCTCCATCCATCTGTCCATTCGTCCATTAGTCCATCCAACTATCCATCCAACTATCCATCCCTCCATCCGTCTGTCCGTCCATCTGTCCATTCGTCCATCCGTCCATCCATCCATCCGTCCATCCATCTATCCATCCCTCCATCCGTCTGTCCGTCCATCTATCCATCCCTCCATCCATCTATCCATCCCTCCATCCTTCCGTCCGTCCATCCATCTATCCATCCATCTGTCCATCCCTCCATCCATCTGTCCATCCGCCATTCATCCATCCGTCCATCCATCCATCTATCTATCAATCCCTCAATCCGTCTGTCCGTCCATCCATCCCTCCATCCGTTCATTATGACTTTTTCTGACAATGTTACATTATTCTGATAATGTTATGACTTTATTCTCGAATTAAAATGAAAAAAATCTCTAGCCTGGCCCTAATTTAATCATTTTCATAATTTATAAATGTAGACAACTACCCACACATTTTTATTCACAGTTATTTTACACCATAAGCTGAAGGAAAAATTAAGATAGAATGAGTTGGTAAAATGATTTATAATATATAAGGATTTATATCCAACATTAAATTAGGAATGTACCAAAAAATACAGAGAACTTTAAATATTTCTAATCTATTTATGTGAAATATTAGCCTCAGTAAATATCAAGCCCAGAACATTTCTGTGGGATTCACAAACCTGTCTATTGTTTGTGCTGCTACAGTATTTACAGACGATCTAAACTGAGTTTCATTAAACAAAACCGTTTTTAAAGTTAAAAACAAACAGTTATTGGGAAATCTAACCTTTCATTTCTTTTTTATGGAAATAAAGAGAGCAACATGAGGATGAGGAATGAAGAACAGTTGGTCTTTGCTGTGGAACTGGAGGTGAGAAATATTTTAAATGTATGTTTAATGTTCTGAGTTGAAACTTCAGAGGTTTGAAGTTGTCAACAAAGGTCATTTTTTAGATTGCCTGCATAATAAAAGTGCAAAACAAATATGAAACAAAGTAAATCGACGGAGAAAAAAACAAAAAAAAAACCCCGAAGGTCTTATTTTGCCATTAAAAAAATAGATTCTGTGATCAGATGAAAAGGCATAAAAACAAGAGACTGTAATCATGCTGACTTAACGAAACAAATCATATTTTCTTTGTCTCCTGTGCAGAATCTACATCTTTCCCAGAGAAAGTTACTTCAAACTACAGGAGCTGCACTTCCCTTCTCTCCTCTGAAGGTGAAAACGTTAAAGGAGAAATCAATGGATCATTATTTATACCTAAAACTAATATGTTTTGGTGAATTTAGCGTTAATCAGTAAAAAAATACAAATAATAATTTTCATTGCGATCACTGAGCCTGGGAGCGGCCATTTTTGCCCAAATATAGTAACCCCTCCCTCCTGCCATCTTCCAGCAGTGACGTCACGGTGCGGTAAGCCTAGCTCCATTCTCCCCGCTTTACAAGCTAAATCAATGGGAACTACTAGACACATCTGCAATCAACAACAATTATTGAAGATTTCCAGAGGACTTCACCATTGAAATTCACCAGAGCTATAGTGAAACTGACAATGCCCACGTGCATGGCAGCTGGATGCTGGAATACATCGGGGAAAAGTGAAAAAAAAGAGTTATTCCACCTTTCAGATTCCTGATCCTCCACGGACGGGTTGGTCGTTGGATCGCCAACTTGAAGAGGGAGGATTTGCCATCGAACTTCTGGCCAGAGAAAAAACCCGTAATATGTAGCGAACATTTGGAAGAAGAATGTTTTCAAGATGACTTGGATAATAGGGCGTTGTGACAAACACCAGATACAGCACTGGGACTTGATCAACAGCCGATACCGCACCGTGACGTCACAAACCAGTAGGTGGCAGTAGTGTTCTTTGACAAACATGGATGCCTCCAGTAAAGCAAATTCACATGAAAATTACTCTGAATTAAAAACACTGATCATTTATTGAACAGGATGGAATAACTTCATATTTAAAGTAGTTTTAGAAGTTTGAATTCTGAATATGAGCCGACTTTTCATTTAACAAAGAAAAAAAAAATGTTATCCTTGCTTTTATTTTGCCAATGCTGCAGGTGGTGGCAAATGGAGAAACCTGTATTCTTTTCCAAGCCAGAAAATTTTCTCTTCACTTTGAGAAGCAGAAACCGGTGGATCTGACGGAGCTCACCTTTTCTCCTCAGAAGCTCGTCGACACGAGGGAGTCGCTCTGCCAGCAGGAAACGGCAACGTACGCTCACTTAGAAACCAACCAGTTTGTGAAACTCTGGACCTAAACCACAGCTCAAATCAAAATATATATTTTTCAACAGAAACAGAGGATCTGATGACAGATAAATGATCTTGATGTGTTTCTGTGTTGTCCTCTTCAGGCTGGTCATGAGGTTTGGAGATGTGGAGAATTTAGGAGACTTGTCAATCAGGTTAGTCTCCACATTGATCTGGATCTCAAACTTTTTTTTATACCAATAAACGTCATGAATGTGATTTGAAATGAAAGCCGTAAAAACTGTGATGTTTAAATCATGATCGATCAATTCAAACCTTTCTCCATCTTCAATGTAACACATATCGAGTTCAAACCAAATGAAAGTCAGAGGTTTCAAAATTATTCATGTTTATTCCTGCAGTATAAATCCTGCTTTAAAAAAAAACACTTTTGTAGAAGTTAAAGTATCAACTTAAGATTTTTACTCCAGTAAAAGTGTAAAAGTACCATTTTAAAACTACTTAAAAGTACAAAAGTGAAAAGTAATGTTAAGGCCAGAAGCTTTACTGCTCTTCCCTATTAAAGGAACATTTTTCTACAATTCTGGATGAAAACATCCCCAGACTTCATTTTCTCAGTTTTATAACTAATGGTGTCAAATTTAACTTTGCATCATCTTGAAAAAGTATTTATTTTGGTATGTGGTGAGCAATAAGTTGGGGCAGCACCGAGTCCAACCACAAAGAAATTAATTGTCTGGATGAAACTAATTATTTTTATGGTTTTTATTTTTTTTAAATACCAACAGGCCAGAATGAAAATGAGCTGAAATGAAACAAAACTAATGAGTTTATTTTTAAAATGTAAGGAGTAAAAGGAAAAAGTTGTCTAAAAAATAATTACTGCAGTAAAGTATAGAATGGCAACATTTCTACTTAAGGAAGAAAAAGTAATTTTATACTTTAAAGTTGTTTTTTACTGGAGTAAAAAGCTTAAGTTGATCCTCTAACTTCTATAAAATGTTTTTAAACAGCAGAACTTAAAAACACTTAAATCTTTTAAAAGAAAGTTTCTTTTTACTGGAGTTATACTTTTGACACCTCTGGCTGTAATTGGATCTCTTAAACTCAAGTTGAAAGGAATACAATTCGTAAAACTCAATTTAAAAAAGGAAATTTAAAAAATGTAAAATAAAATAAAAATGTCATTCTGAAAAGAAATTAACATTTGAAAAAATGATATTGGAAAATGAAAATGGAAAAGAAATGGAAATAAAAAAATTGAAGAAATCAGGAAAATTACCTTTAACCCTTTTTTATTAAGAATTTTTTTTTTCAAAATTTGATTTCTTGATTGCATTTTTTTTCACACTTATGTTAACAATTCTATTCAGTTTATTTCTATAGCTCCAATTCACATCATGTCATCTCAGGTCACTTTCCAGTTCACCAGATCATCCAGTCAGATTGATTCAAAGTTTTCTATCTAAGGAAAACCAGCTGATTGCATCGACACATTGACTCTTCAGCAATCCCTCACACTAAGCATGCTTGTAGCGACAGTGGAGAGGAAAAACTCCCTTTGAACAGGAAGAAACCTCCAGCAGAACCAGACTCAGTGTGAGCGGCCATCTGCTGAGGCCGACTGGGGTTCAAGGAGACAGAAGCAGACATAGAAAAAGAAGCATAGATACAAACTCACAGTCAGAGAAACAGGACTACACTGGAAAACAGGCCAAGCTCCAACATCCAGAAACAAAGGTGTTGACGGCAGCAGATTCACAACTGATATTTCTCTCCAGGATGGAGTCACAGCCAAACAGGAACAGACCAGATGAAGCTACTATGAGAAAAAGCAGAGAGAGCAGAACGTTAGAGATTGAACTAACAGATTCTGCAGAGTGGGAGAATAGAGATAGAATGAAGCAGAATGGTGAAATAGGGGTCCCTATGTCCTCCAGCAGTCTAAGCCTATAGCAGCATAACTATAGACAAAATATATAACATTCAAATATAACAAAATGTGTTATTTGCTCATGAAGACAAATGGAACAAAAGTCACTCCATCATGTAATGTTGTGGACCACTGGGCGGAACCTGCTGTATTTCCAGTCTGTTCCGTCTTTTCTTCTTTTACGCTTCAGATTTCAGCTGTCCAACACATTTTACGAGTCTTCAGGTCAGTGGTGGTTCTCAGTGGACAGAGTCTCTGTTTTAACCAACTCTTCTGAGGTCGTCTTCAAAGCCACAGACGTTTACGCTCCGGCCTCCTCGTCCTACCGCTGCCTGCACGTCAGCAGTCTGCAGAGATACAGCGGCCTCTTACTGCCCAGCACTGAGCAGGCACAGCGCTGGGCCATCACCTTCATCGACTTCCAGGTGCTTTTCTAATTATATCCCAATACATGGGTCTGTTTAGCTGAGCTTTAACATACTTTATTGGTTATATGTGTGTTTAGATCCAAGCATTCAACATCAGCTCAGGGAGGTTCTCTCCTGCAAGCAACTGCAGCACCGTCCTGACCCCGGCCATCCTGATGGGCCTCATCACATCCCTCATCCTGCTGCTGGTTCTGGCCTATGCCCTGCACATGGTCGTTCAGCTGAAACACATCGAGCATGACGACGATCAAAAAGCCGACATCTACTTCCCTCAAAGCCCAGAGCAGCTGGACCGATGCTGTGAGGAAAGCTGCACGGAGAAGAACGGGATGTAAAGAAAGAGACACAGCAGTGGATAAAACCAGCGTTTTATATGCTTTCTGCTCAGGATTTCGTTTTTTTAACATAAAACTCCCATGTTTTCTAATCAAAACGAGTGAATTTTGACATTTATCTTTGTCATACATTTAATAAAAATATTCATGTGAAAAGCGGCTCTTTGCACTTGCAGCAAGAAATTTATATAAAGCTAAACTTGGTTTGGTTTCTCTTTATCACATTTAAAAAAAAAATAAAGACATTCTTCAACCCTGAGTGAATTATATAATCAGATGAAATGAGATACTGTGTTTCTAAATAAAAATAAGTCAAATATCTGACAAGAGAGGAAATGAGAAGATATAAAAAATATTTTGTCATTGTTGTTCCAATAAGTTAAATAGTAAGAACAGAAACATAGACTCTAGATTTTGTAGTACTTTAAAAAGTCAGATAAAGACAATAAAGATTTGACACTTAAAATATCTAATCTTAAAAGTTTTTCTCTCTTTTTGGAAATACGAATTAACTCTATAACATTTTTTAAAATTCTAAAAAAAAAAGACTTATATTTTGATCAACATAAAGGACAATGAACTAGAGAAAATTCTCCAAATAGGTAGAAGATGGCTGCAACCTATGTAAACAATCTTTTTTTTTTTGGTTGTGTTAAAAAAAAAAAAAAAATCTTTGTTTTTTTCAACAACTCAGAATTCAAAGGAAATATTGTTTAGGGAAAGAAAAATAGCACAGGAAATAATTATTAATTGGTGAAATCACCAAATAAGTCGCGATCAGTCCAGTAAGTCATGGAATAGATTGTTAAATCGTTGGTAATTCTGATGCGCATGGCCCTGTTTCTAAATCACTTGTGGAGAAATGTCCCGGATCAGGAGTAGCAAGGAAACAGAAGCGATTCTTGCTTGATGAAAGAAGGAAATAGTGAAAATGAAAACGATTGGAAGATAGTAAAGTAAAAAAATGAGAAAAAGCAGAAAAAGCAGAGATCAGTTGAAGGGGATACCAGTTCAGAACAATCAAGTCATGAATAATCTAGAAATTCCACAGGAAAACAAAATGATTATAAAGTCATATTCAAACTGGTGAAACAGGGAGACTCTTCTGCAGATTGGAATCAGGTCAAGTTAACAAAAACGATAAACTTATAGGAGGAGTCCAAGGTGCCAATATCCTGTATGGTGGAGACCTGTTAATAAACTGCAGAGAGCCTCAGCAAGGCAAATATACGCATTAACAAGATGGAGGGAAAAGAGTTCAGTGCAGCTTGGTGGAGAACAAAAGAAGGAGCAGGGCAGGGATTGGAGGAGTTCCTCTAAAAGGAACTGATAAAGAGATTCTAGAAAATATAAGTGGTGCAAAAGTATAAGAAGTGAAACGGTTAAAAACCCCAAGAAATGGAAAAAGGTGGGACAGCTTATCTGTGATGATTACATTTGAAGAGGAGCAATTACCCAGTAAGGTTTTAATTGGATATATGAACTATAATGAGTAATGAAAATGTTCAATCCTCTGAGATGTTTTAATGCCAAACATACCCATGTGGGAAGGAAGTTAAGATGAAATGCTGTAACTGTGGTGGAGAACAGACTGCTGCTTATCCAGGATAGGAAGTGAGCAAAAGATCTGAAGAGATCAGAAAAGTGAAATTAGAGTTTAGAATAAGTTCTGCTGACGCTGCAAAAAGAATCTAAAACCAGTCAGAAAAACCAAAACCAACAGAGGAGGAAATGACAAGTTCAAAACCTCTGGAGGAGAATCCCTACACTGCAGGAGATTCATTGATTGTTAAAGAGTTTGTTCTTTCCATGGTAGAAGTGATCAATTGTAGTGCTCAGGCAACAAAGAAACACGGAAAATCAAAATAATAGTGAAAACTGCAGAAAAGTATCTTGAAGTTACAGATTTAAGAAGGAGCGCTACCGCAGGTCATTCATTCCTGCTGCCACCAGACTCTATAATAATGCACCATAACCACAATAACTCCTGTAACAACCACTGTGCAGCTATACTATAGTTTTTTTTATTTATTGACTGTGCAATATTCTGTGCAATATGCTGAATGTGCAATATATGTGAATAGAATAGTCATACCACTACCTCACCTTTGCTCCTTACCTACTACACTTTAACGTTAAAGTAAATCCACCTGTATATAAGCCATCCGGATTGTACATATTCTTATTTTTTATTTCTTATTTTTATTTTGTTTTTCATTGTGTGCGATACATGTACACTTGCACCTTAATCCTAATTTATCTTGATATACTGTATATACCTGGATATACTGTATATATATATGTTTATTCTTAATGCACCTTTTTCGTCCTTGTTTGCACCTTCTTTGACTTCTATGCCAATATGTGACAAGTGAATTTCTCTGCTGTGAGATCAATAAAGCTCATCTAATCTAATCTAATCTAAACTGGGAAACAGTTGAAAGTCTGATGGGGAAAAATAGGACCATCAGAAATTGGCAAAGTTACGATTACTTAAAGATAAATGAGAAATTAAGTGGGCAAATTTCATTAAGTATTTATTATGTTGGGTTAAAAATATAGATTGGAAAACTATCTTTTTTTTATTGAAATTTTTATTTATTTCTCTGGGGGTGGGTCTTGTTTCCTCTTTCCTCGTTTAACTCCTTATCGGTTGGTGGCGATAATGCGCTTTAACTAGTTTGCCAACCGCCATGAATCCTCACGAGAAGAAGAAGAAGTTATGGAATACGTTATTATACGTTTGACCAGTGAGGGCGCTGTTGTACCGATAGAACTATCTGAAAACACTGTGAGAAACCGTAGAAGAAGTTCGTTTTTCTGCGTTTATTCCCACTAACGTCATTAGCTATCTATATATTTTGACTTTGTTGTAATACTGAAGAGAAAGTTAACATAAATTGTCCATTTTATTGAGTGTTTAGCATTGAGCTAACCGACTAGCCGTAGCAGCGTTTGGTGATTCTTCTTCTTCTGCTGTGAATTTGGGGTAGTTTCCTCCTCCATCCACCGAGGGCTTCATGTTGAAGCCACTGTCCGCTGCCTGTGCTCTGCTCCCCCGCTGTCTCCTCTCTCCCACTCCGCGGACTTTCAGCAGAGCCCTCCGCCTTCGTGGCAGGATGGAGGCGGCCGTGGTGCGGTGCCTTCCCGGGGAGCCGAAGCTCACCATCTCCTTCTGCCTGGAGCAGAGCCAGAAGCACATGCTGAGGGACCAGGACGAGGCGCTGGGGAAGGTCCTGACTCGCATTTCCAACGCGATCGCTAAGAACCAGACCAAGGCGAAGAAGTCCAAGAAGAAGCGCGACGAGCAGCTGAGCGAAGCGGCGGAACCCGCCGTGGTGAAGCTGTTCTTCGGAGGGACTGAGGTCCCAGACACGCTGCCGAACTCCGAGGCTTGGCAGGACGGAGCGGTGCTGCAGGTGGGAGAGGTGAAGTACCGCGTGCAGAGGAACGCGCCCACCTTCAGCACCGCGGAACTCCCACGGTCCCTGATGGCCGGATTCCCGGTCTGCCCCAAACTGGAGGTGGAGTTCGGGAACCTCCAAGACTGCGAGTTTCTGTGGTTCAAAGAAACGCAGACAAACCCAAGGTAGCAGAGATGGATGGTGTTGGTTTTATATCTAAAAGGTTAATTCTATTCATGCATTGATGTGGAAATCAGTTCTAAACGTCTGTTCAGGCTCCTAGTCATTAAAAAAAGTTAAAAACAATTCAATGAACTTTGTTTCCAAGTTCGAAGACGTTTCTCTTCCATCCAGGAAACTTTTTCAATTCAAAATGTCAGAAATAGCGTTGAGTTCCAGGTTTTATACAGCAGCCCAACAAAGCCTTGTTTATGTTTAGAAAACATGCAAATAGAAAGGATGAACGGGTCCCCCCCTTTGGAATGGGGGTCGTTTGGCTTCTTTGTTAGCCTGCAATGCCCCAAATATAAGCTCATCAACACCTTTGTTTCTAGATGTTGGCGCTTGGCCTGTTTTCCAGTGTAGTCCTGTTTCTCTGACTGTGACTAACTGGATGTGCTCTCTTCATCCTCTGACATGGGAGCTGGCTCGGAGCTCGTCTGCCTGGCTGTGTGTTTCCTGGACGGGGCCGCCTGTGGAGCTTCTTTTTCTATGTCTGCTTCCGTCTCCTTGAACCCCAGTGGGCCTCAGCAGATGGCCGCTCACACTGAGCCTGGTTCTGCTGGGGGTTTCTTCCTGTTCAAAGGGAGTTTTTCCTCTCCACTGTCGCCACAAGTATGTTTAAAGCCAATTTATGCTTCTGACGCATAGCCTCTGCAACCGTTGAATCCATCTCCGCCTCTCACGCCCCTCGCGTGGAGGTTCTGCAACCATCGTCACGCACCTCAAAATAATCCAAACTACACTATATTGCCAAAAGTATTTGCTCACCTGCCTTGACTCACATATGAGCTTAAGTGACATCCCGTTCCTAATCCATAGGGTTCAATATGACGTCGGTCCACCCTTTGCAGCTAGAACAGCTTCAACTCTTCTGGGAAGGCTGTCCACAAGGTTTAGGAGTGTGTTTATGGGAATTTTTGACCATTCTTCCAGAAGCGCATTTGTGAGGTCGCACACTGATGTTGGACGAGAAGGCCTGGCTCTCAGTCTCCGCTCTAATTCATCCCAAAGGTGTTCTATCGGGTTGAGGTCAGGACTCTGTGCAGGCCAGTCAAGTTCATCCACACCAGACTCTGTCATCCATGTCTTTATGGACCTTGCTTTGTGCACTGGTGCACAGTCATGTTGGAAGAGGAAGGGGCCAGCTCCAAACTGTTCCCACAAAGTTGGGAGCATGGAATTGTCCAAAATGTCTTGGTATGCTGAAGCATTCAGAGTTCCTTTCACTGGAACTAAGGGGCCAAGCCCAGCTCCTGAAAAACAACCCCACACCATAATCCCCCCTCCACCAAACTTTACACTTGGCACAATGCAGTCAGACAAGTACCGTTCTCCTGGCAACCGCCAAACCCAGACCCGTCCATCAGATTGCCAGATGGAGAAGCGCGATTCGTCACTCCAGAGAACGCGTCTCCACTGCTCTAGAGTCCAGTGGCGGCGTGCTTTACACCACCGCATCCGACGCTTTGCATTGCACTTGGTTATGTATGGCTTGGATGCAGCTGCTCGACCATGGAAACCCATTCCATGAAGCTCTCTGCGCACTGTTCTTGAGCTAATCTGAAGGCCACATGAAGTTTGGAGGTCTGTAGTGATTGACTCTGCAGAAAGTTGGCGACCTCTTCGCACTATGCGCTTCAGCATCCGCTGACCCCGCTCCGTCAGTTTACGTGGCCTACCACTTCGTGGCTGAGTTGCTGTCGTTCCCAAACACTTCCATTTTCTTATAATACAGCTGACAGTTGACTGTGGAATATTTAGGAGCGAGGAAATTTCACGACTGGATTTGTTGCACAGGTGGCATCCTATCACAGTTCCACGCTGGAATTCACTGAGCTCCTGAGAGCGACCCATTCTTTCACAAATGTTTGTAAAAACAGTCTGCATGCCTAGGTGCTTGAATTTATACACCTGTGGCCATGGAAGTGATTGGAACACCTGATTCCAATAATTTGGATGGGTGAGCAAATACTTTTGGCAATATAGTGTACGCGTTGAACAATCCCAAACCCACGCAGACTTCAAGGGGAAGTGAGCAGACAAAGAGCAGCTCTGATTGGTCCTTGGTATGCCTTTCCGGCTGTCTGTGTGGTCGTCCTTCTCGATTTGGTGCCGGGGCGGACCATTTTTAAAAACAGAGGAACAACTACAATGGACAACTACAACGAAAGGTTAATCAAGGAGGTTCTGAAGTACAACCACTCCTACAATGCCTCAGACAAATTCTATAAATAAATACATCCTCTTCAATGTCTAGCAACTCTAGTTCCATCTCTGACCGTGATATCTTGCAGATGCACCATTGTTGTTTTGGCAGATAAACACTCCCGCCGGCGCCGCCGAAGTTCTCAAATAGGCTCCTCCTTGCGCTTTGGCGGGAAACTGCTTTGCGTCCCTAGAAATTCCAGACCGACGGTGCAGAAGCATAACAGCAAAACTGGTTTGTGACCAGACCAAAGCCACATTTGGTGTGTGCGGCTGTAGAAGTAGAATCTGCCATTTAGTGTGAGGGATTGCTGAAGAGTCAATGAGTCGATGCAATCAGCTGGTTTTCCTTAGATAGAAAACTTTGAATCAATCTGACTGGATGATCTGGTGAACTGGAAAGGGACCTGAGATGACATGATGTGAATTGGAGCTATAGAAATAAACTGAATAGAATTGAAATTGTCTTTTAGCAACAGATGCATTTCTCAAAATAGAAGAGGACAGATTAAAAATGAGACAAAAAGCCTTTTCTGTTTCCGGCCAGTTTAACAGCCACATCCCCCTCGTCATCTTTTGTTTCAGCCCTGAAGCCCAGGAAGAGTCTCCATCTCAGGGCGGCGAATGGATGCAGGTCGGATGCGAAAGAGTCCTGGTCCCGTCCAATCAGGACATCGGCTGCAGGCTCAAGCTGCTCTGTACTCCCAAAGACGGACATCGCCGCGGTCAGACCAGAGAGCTGGTTTCTGTGGGAGCTGTGGAGGCGGGGCCAGGCGTGTGCACCTTCGACAACCGTCACGCGTACACCTTAAAGCTGGCAGAGTGGCCGGCGGTGAGGGTGGTGTCCTATAACATCCTGGCGGACGTCTACGCCCAGACAGATCTGTCCAAGACGGTCCTCTACCCATACTGCGCCCCCTATGCCCTGCAGCTGGACTACAGGCAGAACCTGATCAAAAAGGAGCTGGCTGGTTACAACGCCGACATCATCTGTCTGCAGGAGGTGGATAAAGGTAATCATCCCCTATCAATCAGTCAGAACTAAAACACCCTCCGATTAAACTCCTTAAGTTATCAAAGGTTATCTGCTGCTCAATCAGAGAAAGCTCTCCGTTTACTCCTGTGTTTTAAAAGCAGTTATTTTTAATTCAGTTTGCAGGGATACTGCAGCATCTGAGGAAAAAAAATACAGCTAAAGTTTGCTTCATCTGCCCCGTCGTCGTTCATGTTTAAGATTTAGTTTCCCTCCTTCCTGCTCTGACAGGTTAGGTGGACAGAGGAGGTCCGGCTGCCTTGCAGCATCGATTTTGCAGATCATTTCAATCCTTTCAGCAAATGCAAAACTTCTTTTTTTTAATTGACAGCAATCATTTAACCTTTTATAGGGCACTCTGTGAAATACTTTGAAAATCCAAGTTTCAAGCTAATGGTGTCATTGGAATCCAGTTTGCAGGCTTTAGCAATGGAATGAGACGCTACAGTTGCCTATGGATGGAAGTTTTTACAGTAAAAATGAATGATACAAGAAATCTGCAGTTTTATAATCCCGTAAATTTGCATGTTTTATTCAGCAAAGATCCTGCTACATGGTCGCACATCTTATTTTGGCATAACATAACATAAAAAAACATAACATAAAAGCATAACATAAAAGCATAACATAAAAAAACATAACATAAAAAAAAACAACATAAAACATAACATAAAAAATAAAATAAAAGAAAACGTAACATAAAAAAACGTAACATAAAAAAACATAACATAAAAAGCATAACATAAAAAGCATAACATAAAAAGCATAACATAAAAAACATAACATAAAAAACATAACATAAAAAACATAACATAAAAAAACATAACATAAAAAGCATAACATAAAAAACATAACATAAAAAACATAACATAAAAAACATAACATAAAAAGCATAACATAAAAAACATAACATAAAAAGCATAACATAAAAAAACATAACATAAAAAGCATAACATAAAAAGCATAACATAAAAAGCATAACATAAAAAACATAACATAAAAAGCATAACATAAAAAGCATAACATAAAAAGCATAACATAAAAAGCATAACATAAAAAGCATAACATAAAAAAACATAACATAAAAAACATAACATAAAAAAACAACATAAAAAAACAACATAACAAGCATAACATAAAAAGCATAACATAAAAAACATAACATAAAAAACATAACATAAAAAAACATAACATAAAAAACATAACATAAAAAAACAACATAAAAAAACAACATAAAAAACATAACATAAAAAACATAACATAAAAAGCATAACATAAAAAGCATAACATAAAAAGCATAACATAAAAAGCATAACATAAAAAGCATAACATAAAAAAACATAACATAAAAAACATAACATAAAAAAACAACATAAAAAAACAACATAACAAGCATAACATAAAAAGCATAACATAAAAAACATAACATAAAAAACATAACATAAAAAAACATAACATAAAAAACATAACATAAAAAAACAACATAAAAAAACAACATAAAAAACATAACATAAAAAACATAACATAAAAAGCATAACATAAAAAGCATAACATAAAAAGCATAACATAAAAAGCATAACATAAAAAACATAACATAAAAAAACATAACATAAAAAGCATAACATAAAAAACATAACATAAAAAACATAACATAAAAAGCATAACATAAAAAACATAACATAAAAAGCATAACATAAAAAAGCATAACATAAAAAAACATAACATAAAAAGCATAACATAAAAAGCATAACATAAAAAGCATAACATAAAAAACATAACATAAAAAGCATAACATAAAAAGCATAACATAAAAAGCATAACATAAAAAAACATAACATAAAAAAACATAACATGAAAAAACATAACATGAAAAAACATAACATAAAAAACATAACATAAAAAACATAACATAAAAAACATAACATAAAAAAACATAACATAAAAAAACATAACATAAAAAAACATAACATAAAAAACATAACATAAAAAAACAACATAAAAAACATAACATAAAAAAACAACATAAAAAAACATAACATAAAAAAACATAACATAAAAAAACAACATAAAAAAACATAACATAAAAAACATAACATAAAAAAACATAACATAAAAAGCAACTTAAAAAAACATAAAAAACACAACTTAAAAAAAGTCTGGATATTTTAATGGCAAAAACGTCAACTTGCCCGAATATATTAAGAAAAATAACAAAAGTGCTTCTAGAAGAAATTCATGAAAAACACTCTGAGGCATTGATGCCTCAGAGTAAATAAAACATGCAAATTTACGAGATTATAACCATTTTTACTTTAAAAACTTCCATCCAGAGGCCATTGTAGCGTCTCATTCCATTGCTAAAGCCTCCAATTAATGGTGTATTTGCATGTGCTTTAACTTTAACGTGTTTTATAATCTTGCATTGGTCCACAAATATTCATATTCAAATCTTGCAAATTTGCTTCCTTTTTCTCCTAAATCAGCATCTTTTGTTTTCTGTTAATTTGCTACTTTTTCTGTTATATTTGTATGTTTTAATTTAGTAAATTTGTGGGGTTTTTTTACTTTATACTCGAACATTTTATTTCCTTTTTTTCTGTCTTTGAATGACCCTTAATATTGAATTGAAGTTGTTTTGTCGTCGTTCTGGACCCTTACAGGCGTGTTTGTGGACAGTCTGAGTCCGGCTCTGGATTGTTATGGTCTGGACGGCGTCTTCAGGCTCAAAGAGAAGCAGCATGAAGGACTGGCTACCTTCTACCGCAGGTTACTCATTTAAGTTTCCTCCAGCTTGGTCTCAGTATTCCAGCCTTCTACATAGATTTGCTTTTTAGAAATCGTTTCTTTTTAAATTGTTTCACTGAACAGGTGGAACCAGCGGTTTGTTTTCTTCTCTCTGCCCCACCCGTAACACCCGCCCCCCTCCCTGCTGTGTTTCAGGTCAAAGTTTCGCCTGCTCAGCCGTCATGACATCATGCTGAGCGAGGCCTTGGCGTCTGATCCCGCCCACTCTGAGCTGCTGGAGAAGGTTTCTGCCAACGGCGATCTGAAGGACAAGATCCTGCAGAGATCCACATCGCTGCAGGTACCTCTGACATTTCTGGGCTGAAGGTCAACGGCGGGCTGTTTTAACTGACCTTTAACCTGCAGGTCAGTTTGCTGGAGGACCTGGGGAAGCCGGGCAGGAAGGTGTGTGTGGCGAACACTCACCTGTACTGGCATCCGAAAGGTAACTGGCCTCCATCTACTACTAATGACCGTGAAGTAGGGCTGTGCGATATGAAGGAAATCATGATATATCTGGGCTATAGTTGCGATAAACGATATATATCACCATATGTTTAAATTACTTTTAAAATAGTAGAGCGCATAAACATTAACTGATTCAAAATTTTGAATCATTTACACTACCCTTGAAAAACCGATCCATGCCGAGACAGGTCCGAGCTCGGATCAGAACCAGGCCGAGCTCGGTTCTGATGACCGTTTACACATCACACTATCTCGGTTCCTCGCCTCCTAGTGACGATCTGCGGTATTACTGCCGGTATTGAAGGAGGAAATCAAGCAGTTGGTGGCGGTAATGCACCAAAAGTTGTTTGCCAACCGCCATTAAACACAAGAAGAAGAAGACGAAGAAGGAGGGAATCAAGCAAATCAAAATGGCGGCGCACGTCACATTCAGAAAGTTATGCTTGATAATTATTGCTGTACTTCGGTGTTTATTTAAAATGCCATGATTTAAAATGTTGCGTGGAGAAGATTTGGATTGTTGTTCATAGTTGAAGAAGAAGTCGTTCTTCTTCTGCTGTTTCTGGAGGGGTATTAGCGCCAACTACTGGAATGGAGTGTGAATCGCGATGTGCAGCCAGACGGAGATGACGCGTTCTGCTCATGCGCTCTTGTTATCAGAGAACCGAGCCAGGGAAAAACCGAGCCGAGCCCACCACTGGAACTGGTCTGCAGTTATCTCGGTTCGGTTGTGTCTAGCTCGGTTCAGTTCAGTTTGCTTTCCATTTACAGACGATAAGTTTTCTCAGTTACTGAGCTCGGACTGGTCTCGGTACGGTTTTTCAAGGGTAGCGTAAATGGGGTAATATTTTATTTTATTGTATTTAACCAGATCAAAGTTTTTCTGCCAAATGATGTCCTTGTGGGTCAGAATTAGACCCTTAAAGTCGTAGGGAAGCGGCCGTTCCAACCGTTGCATTTGCAAATTCTCCCAAGCGGTGCACAACATTACATGAGTGAATAAAGTGAATGTGATTGCTCGATTATCAAGGGGGCAGGATTGTTGTGGTGGAAGGTTCATAAGAAAGTTTGGTTGTGGCCGCTTTGTCAGAAGCATCATACTAACCAGTTAGCATCTTAGCGCTAGCAGGTTCCCAATGGGAAATTCCATTGGGACCAAGTAGCACTAAATTGGTGACTTAGAAACGACGCTGTCAAGGAACGCTATGGACAGAGGAAATATGCAAGAGGAGGAGAGTTTAGTGTCGGAGGTCGTGGATGAGTCTCCTCCGTCATCCATTTTTTATTTAGAGGAGGAAAGCGGGGACGAAGATGTTGTGGAAGGGGACGCCAGGGCGGCAGAAGCTTGGTTTGGTGTAGAAGGCTTCCAGCCGTACATGTTTGAGCCCTTGCCTCGCAACGCTGCCAGTTCTGTTAGCTCTACGCCTGCTGAAGACACAGACGTCCATCCCCGTGAACACTGGGACGCAACTCAATGGGAAAGGAAAGGATTCTGATTTCAACCGTTGCGTATATTAGCTGCGACATATGAATCAAGATGCTATGACCGAAAACATTTGATTGACAGATGACAGTTGATAAATGATTGGCTGAATTTAGGTGTTCAGGCTGACGTAGAACTAACTGGCCTGCAGAGGATAATGGAGAAAAAAAATAAATAGAAATTTTTTTAATTTATAGACAATATTGTCTGATAAAGTGTACATTTATATACAGGTGCTGGTCATAAAATTAGAATATCATGAAAAAGTAGATTGATTTCAGTAATTCCATTTAAAAAGTGAAACTTGTATATTATATTCATACATTACATACAAACTCATATATTTCAGATGTTTATTTTGTTTAATTTTGATGATTACAAATGACAACAAATGAAAATCTCAAATTCATCATATCAGAAAATTAGAATATTGTGAAAAGGTTCAAAATTGATGGCCCCTGGTGCCACACTCTAATCAGCTAATTAACTCAAACCACCTGCAAAAGCCTTTAAATGGTCTTTCAGTCTAGTTCTATAGGCTACACAATCATGGGGAAGACTGCTGACTTGACAGTTGTCCAAAAGACGACCATCGACACCTTGCACAAGGAGGGCAAGACACAAAAGGTCATCGCTAAAGAGGCTGGCTGTTCACAGAGCTCAGTGTCCAAGCACATTAATAGAGAGGCGAAGGGAAGGAAAAGATGTGGTCGAAAAAAGTGTACAAGCAAGAGAGATAACCGCACCCTGGAGAGGATTGTGAAACAAAACCCATTCAAAAATGTGGGGGAGATTCACAAAGAGTGGACTGCAGCTGGAGTGAGTGCTTCAAGAACCACCACACACAGACGTATGAAAGACATGGGTTTCTGCTGTCGCATTCCTTGTGTCAAGCCACTCTTGAACCACAGACAGCGTCAGAAGCGTCTTGCCTGGGCTAAAGAGAAACAGGACTGGACTGCTGGTGAGTGGTCCAAAGTCATGTTCTCTGATGAAAGTAAATTTTGCATTTCCTTTGGAAATCAAGGTCCCAGCGTCTGGAGGAAAAGAAGAGAGGCACTTCATCCACGTTGCTTGAAGTCCAGTGTAAAGTTTCCACAGTCAGTGATGGTTTGGGGTGCCATGTCATCTGCTGGTGTTGGTCCATTGTGTTTTCTGAGGTCCATGGTCAACGCAGCCACATACCAGGAAGTTTTAGAGCACTTCATGCTTCCTGCAGCTGACCAACTTTTTGGAGATGCAGATTTCATTTTCCAACAGGACTTGGCACCTGCACACAGTGCCAAAGCTACCAGTACCTGGTTGAAGGACCATGGTATCCCTGTTCTTAATTGGCCAGCAAACTCTCCTGACCTTAACCCCATAGAAAATCTATGGGGTATTGTGAAGAAGATGCAATACACCAGACCCAACAATTCAGAAGAGCTAAAAGCCACTATTAGAGCAACCTGGGCTATCATAACACCTGAGCAGTGCCACAGACTGATCGACTCCATGCCACGCCGCATTGCTGCAGTAATACAGGCCAAAGGAGGCCCAACTAAATACTGAGTGCTGTACATGCTCATACTTTTCATGTTCATACTTTTCAGTTGGCCAACATTTCTATAAATCCTTTGTTTTTATTGGTCTTCAGTAATATTCTAATTTTCTGATATGATGAATTTGAGATTTTCATTTGTTGTCATTTGTAATCATCAAAATTAAACAAAATAAACATCTGAAATATATGAGTTTGTATGTAATGTATGAATATAATATACAAGTTTCAGTTTTTAAATGGAATTACTGAAATCAATCTACTTTTTCATGATATTCTAATTTTATGACCAGCACCTGTACATGTTTAAGCCAGAATGATTTCACATTTAAATATGTGTGAATGTGTGCGTGGGAAAACTGGAGTATATTGGATTTATGGCACAGCCCTACCGTGAAGCCATCGCAGACCTTTAAAACTTTAATTCACTTTGAAGGAGGAAATGTTCGCTTGGTCCAAATGGGCGTGGCTCTGCGGCACTTAAGCCACGTCATCAGCGACGTCGCGCCTGGAGCTCCGCTGCTCTTCTGTGGGGACTTCAACTCCACCCCAAACTCAGGTAAGTTCCCACCTGAACAGCAGCTTTGCAGGCGTAAGGCGCTCTGGTTCAGTGTGCAGCTCTTGCGTTCAGGTGTGGTGCAGCTGCTGAGTGAGGCGGCGGTTCCTCAGCAGCACGCAGACTGGAGCAGCTCAGGCCCAGAGGTGTCCAGCTGCATGGAGCTGAGCTCCAGCTTCCCTCCTCTGCTCAGCGCCTGCGGACTGCCGGCTTACACAAACTATGTGGGAGGATTTCACGGCTGCTTGGACTACGTCTTCATACAGCCAGAGAGCATGCAGGTAGTTTCATGTTTTACTTCTATTTTTACGCGAATATTACATAGTTTCTTTTTTTTTCATGCATACAGAAATCCAAAGGACATAAAGCTGAAGGTCTGGGTAAATGGGAAATCCAGAATCTGACAATGAACCGTTTCCTGATCTCCAAATAGCAGTCCGCACTTTCTCTGCTCTCTTTTTCATCTTCTCGGTGTAGGTACCAGATCTGCTCGGGGCCCCGCCCCTTCTTATGACGTCATATGGCAACTCCCCTTCAGACAAACTGTATTGCATCCGTTTCTTAAGGATCAAATCTCGTTTGGACTCTCAACATATTATTACCTATATTTGCTGCAATTGTGTGCTAAAATTCCATTGTTGTTTTTTGAGTCCGGCCATTTATTCTGCCCTTAAATGAGGATGATTATTCGGGGGGGGGGGGAGATAAAAACTCGGCATTATTTTGGCTCGTTGAGGTGCTGTTTTATTTTTGTCCTGCAGGTGGAGCAGGTGATCCCTCTGCCCAGCCACCAGGAAGTCACCACCTACAAGGCTCTGCCCAGCGTGGCTCATCCCTCCGACCACATCGCGCTGGTTTGTGACCTCCGATGGAACCCGTGACCTCTGACCCCCTAAGACGCTTTGATTTGCTTTTGCTGACAAAAACCAGGCTGCTTTTGAAGTCACATGTTCATTCTGCAGTTTTCTGGAAACGAAGAAGACATCGATGGGAAGTCATGGCGGTTCTCTTTGGGGAAAAAAATCAGAGCGATTTATTTTCATCACTGATGTTCAGTGTTTGGAGCGTCAGCTCATTTTGATACAGAGCACTACCATGATAGTTTTTCTCTTGATTATTAACCAACAGATGCAGCTGCTGTTTTAATTTCAGAACATTTTTGATGAATTAAAGAGACAAGTTTGAATATTTATTGTTTCCCATTAGATCACAGCTATAATATTATTATAGTATGTTTCTGCTCAACCTGATGAATCTTTGTTTCCTTAATCCTTTTTACAAAACATTTCTTCATCTTTAAATTATATCATATGAGGACGAAGTTTTAGGGGAAGGCTAGAGATTTTTTTTATTTTTATTTCGAGAATAAAGTCGTTATATTATGAGAAACAAGTATTTTATGTAATCTCTTCCAAGAATCTCTTTCTTCCCTAAAATGAGGAATGTGGAGCATCATGTGAAGTTCTACTTTAGCATCGGTTTGACAAATCAGGAAATCTTTTAGCAGCAGCATCAAACTGGGCAGGAGGTCAAAGTGGACTCTGGTTGCTGATTGGTGGAGCTGGTTGAACGTCATCAGCTGGGCGGAGCTCCAAGCTTTATTTCTAAAACCGGTTTTTGTTTGATGACACAATTCTCATTTTTCAGCTTTATTCTCATAATACTATTTAATATAATTCTTGTAATTTTACGACTTTATCCTCAAAAAGAAAGAAAATAAAAAATCTCTAGTCTGGCCCTAATGCTCTGTCATATAATACAATCCCAGAAACTTTTTTTTTATTTTCTTCACAGAGGAAACATTAAAATTGTTTTCAATGATGATTAATAATTTAAGGAGGAGCTGTAAATGTTATTTTATTGTAACTTGAAATAAACTGAAGTCTCTGGTTTCTTTGTGAGTTAATAAAGACAAAATAAACAACCAGTCAGTTTGCTGAGATGCTCTGATGGAAATCTACAAAAATAACCTTCATGCAGAAAGTCTGAGTCCTTTAACCCGAGTGCAGAACTCGGTCTGAAGGATCCTCTGGTTACTAGGGAAACAATAACCATAATATTTTCTCTGTAAATGAGATGTAAAAACACATTTTTTGGACAATGCACGTCTGAAGCAGGTTCCAAAATGGCTTCTTCCCCACTGCCATCAGACATCTGAATGTTGAAGAAAAAATACTGAACACAAAACCTGAATGTTGAAGAAAAAAAAACCCCAACGAAATAATGTCACAGACTCCGCATCAAACTGAACATATTCATTATTTTTTTCTCCCACAATGTTTAGTTTGATCACTGCTGCACTTGAAGAAATGGAAATGTCACGAGAGCTGTGCTAAACGGAATTTCGTTTTGTATACTGTTAAAGATATATCTGTATACAAAACGACAATAAAGTTTGTCTAAGTCTGAAAAACCAAAGTCATCCAGGTGTCAGATTGTTTACAACGGTCCTTTATTAGAGCAAATCAGCTCAGGTAGGATTGTATTGATGACATCAAAATTTATAACTATAATATAATACATTTAATTTATAAAGCGCTTTCCATCAAAAGCTATCACAGTACCACAGGTAAAAAAGACAAGCATGAAAAAGCTATTTTTAGAAGAGAGAAAACATCTAAAGGGGTTTGAGGTGGAGGGCATTCTACAGATGTGTGGCAGCAGCACAGAATATTTATGACATAATCTACAAAATCTATATTACCTTTACTATCAGATGAAATATAAATTATTATATCCCCTGATTCAGTCAATCTCAATAGAAGAATGTCTTATTAATCAGATTATATTGATTTATTCTTCAGTGTGGGTTTATTATAAGGAGAGAAATGTTTACAGTAATGCAGGAATATCTGCGACTTTCTCTTTAATTTCCTGCTCGCGCCACGCTGTTTTTCTCTGATTGGTCAGAAGAGTGAAGTGGGCGGGATTAGATTGTGTGGGACGTACCATGATGTAACAATAAAGGGGGGTAAAGAAACACTGAATAAATGTTAGCGAATGGTTGCGGCACCTGGAACAAATAGACCCGAGTATTTAGTGAAAACAAACAATCATACAACGTTTCTAGAGTTAGATAATTGTTAAACTTTGGATACATTTTTAATTTTTTATTGTGGTTCCGGTTTTGTTTAAAATCTCCGATTCATTGAGATTGACAGTCAAGATAGTCAGGATTAGGCATTCAAACCGGAAATAGAATTATTGGCCAAAATTTGTCATAAAATGCAATCAGAATCTGATTTACTTTATTAATGCCTTGCGGGAAATTATTTTCTTGCAGTTTAATCGTTAACAGAAGAGAGAAAAATAAGATTGTAAGCGCAGACAAGATATAAGAATAAGATAAGGATCACAGTATATGCAATCGACATTATTTACAATTTACAATGCTGCTCTGTACCAAATTGCAGTTATGGCACATGACCATATTTTTGCACATAGTGAAGTAAGTTAATAAATAAGTAATGAAATGAAATACTAAGCAGAGTTTGTTGTACTTTGAGTTCACCATACTACCTCTGCACAACTAATATAGTTTTCAACAAACAATAATTTTATTTAATTTCTTTTTTTTCTCTACCCCTCGAGTTATTGCACCAAACAAAAAAAAGGCACCTGTCAATTCCCTGTAATTATGTTTAAATAAGACTTTTTGTTTTGAAATAAACTTTAGTATTTTTAAGCCATTTAGAGGTCATGGGAATCACATGCTAAATAATGTTACTTGGAGTAGCCTATGAAAAGTGCTCTATAATTAATTTTGGAGGTTTCATGCTCTGAAAAAACAAATTTTAAAATGTTTGTTTATATAATACATTTTTACTTTCGTTTTATACACAAAAATACAACAATTTGGATTTATTATTTTTTATGGATGATAGATTTTGTGCAATCATTTGACAGGCTAAATAAATTAATACTCATTAGTATATCTGAAAACAACATACCACAGTAGGCTAAGTTGGTTGCATTTATAAATAATATATCTGAAAGAGTTTGCTCCTCCTAAATAAAATCCTTTAATGTTTCACATAAGATCCTACTTCATGTTTCACCTCTGTCTGTCAGATGTTAAATGAAATTTATTTTTAAGAATATAAAATAATTTTAAAAAGTTTAAGCGTGTGAGTCGGAACAACATTTTTAAGAACCGGTTTTTCCCTCAAATGAAATAAGAGCTAATTTAGAGAGCAAACTGTGATGGGATACTGCTGCTAACTAGAAATGTCATCGTTTTACTGGCTAAACCTCCCACTATGATAAACCTCTCACTATGACTTCAAGATGCTGGAAAATGTTCTTAGTTTAAACGATATATAGTGAATCTATCTCAGCGCCTTTCTCACTCAGTCCAGCTGCTCCTAGATAGATAGAAAATAAAATGTTCACTGGCCTGGAAAACTACAGGAGAGCATTTGAAATATTCACTTTAACTCCCTATAATCAAGAGTTTAAAGTGGAGTCTTTGGAAGTTAAGCAGATGGTCAGAGTTTGCTTTAATTTGTCTACAATGGATGGTAAACATTTTTAATATTTTTTATTTGCTGTTTTTTTTTGCTTAGAACTATTTCATGATAATAATTTTAGCATTATATGATTTAGTTTTCTACGGAAGGGAATTCAGGCCACTGGGAAAAAAAAGTTAACTGATTTTTAAATTTTATTTCATTTTAACATGGGAAAAAAAAGTCAGAATTCTGACTTTAATCTCAGAATTCTGAGTTTAAAGTCAGAATTCTGAAATTAAAGTCTGACCTTTTTTTTCAGTGGCCCTAATCCTCTTCCGTAGTTTTCCAATTATAATCTATAAAAAAAATTACGACATAAAAAAAAAATACCTCTAACGTTTGGTATAAAAAACTATGTTTGACTTGTTTCGAAAACGGCCCTTATTGTGAAAGTGCTGACCGGATGTTGAATGTGTAATTCCGGCGCTTCGAGAGGAAGCTGCTGAACCGGAAGCCAAACAAGGGATTCGGGTTTGAGGAATGTTACGTGTCATTTTCAGAGTTTCAGTCATTCAGGAATCTGCCCAGCACCTTCATTGGTCAGCTCACAGTAAGTTTTAATCCCTCTAAATTATTTACACACAGTTATTTACTCAGGAAATGTGATTAATAGGCAGCTAGCCTCCAGTTTCTGATCTATTCTGCCAGATAAATCAAGCTAAAGCAGCTAGCTGAGCTAAAACTCTATGAAACTTGATTTCAGCTTTTATTTTATTCACCTATTTTTATTCAGACTCTATTATATTAGAGTGTTTTGCTATTTGGACTTTAGCTTCTGTGTTTGGTGAAGATTTTGACAAACTTTCTGGGAATGGAGCGTCTAGTTTCATTTCTGGTGATAATTTAAGTATTGATCATTTAAAAACATGCTGATTTTCTACAATTTATGAAAAGAGCCATATATATATATATTTATATAATATCAAATATAATATAATATCAAAATGAAGGTTATTTCCTAATTAGGTGAGCTGTAAATAGGAATAAAATGCTTTATGAAAAGAAAACCTGATAAAAATGAGTCTGTTGAATAAACCAAACATTAGAAGTTTAGCTAAATAAAATAAAATTTAGAACATTATAGATCCATAAATAATTTCTAATCCTGGTTCAATGTTTTTATGTAAACGTTGGCACCAATTCTCCTTTCTTAAATCAAACTTCTTTGAAAAGTCCCAGTTTTTATCATCTGAGCTGTTTTTTTTTTTTGTTTTATTGACAGATATTATTCAGAGATCTTTTACTGGATGTGCTGAAGCTTCACAGCCACACATGGAGTCAGAAACACAGATTTAAATAAAAGTCATGCCTGATTTCCTTATGAGGGAATGAAATCATGTGACCAGAGTCCACAGTTTGACAGCAGACATGTTTCCTAACATCACTCCATCCCAGCTGAAATAAACTGGCTGATCGATGGTTTTGCTGTTTTTAAGATGAAGCTGAGTTACAAACTGTTTATTTATAACAGTTTATAAAGAGCCCAGAGTTTGGGCTACTATATAAAACCTGGAACTCAACTCTATTTCTGACATTTTGAATTAAAAAAAAGCAGGATGGGAAGAGAAACGTCTTCAAACATGGAAGTCCAGTGGATTGTTTTTTTATTTATTTGTTTTTTTAAAACTTTTTTGGAATGATTTTTAAACCATTTTTATAGTTTTCTAAGGTTTCAGCCTATCCTAACTTCCCAAACATTTCAGCCTGTAATCTACGGCTGAAACAATTAATCTGATTAATTAATCATCAACTAATTTAGTAATTGATTAATCCTTAACTGGAGTTTAGAGACTCTAAAAATTACAGAGAAACCCACTTGGAGTACTTGATAATACCAATATTGTAAAAAAAATAATCATAAAATAAATAAATAATCAACATTTTGCATTTAAGATTTAAAAGAAAGTCTGTCAATCTGTTCTATTTAGAACTCCTCAAGTGAGAAAGTTTTGGTTTTACCTGGTTTAACTTTATTAAAAGTCTTATCATTAAGGAATCTTTGGATATCCATTTAATAATAGAACAAATTAAAAAAATAATTAACAGATTAATTGATTTGGAAAATAACAGTTACTAGTTGCAGCCCTGATTCCAAAAATAAGCATAACGACCCCATAAAAATACACATAATTACTTGATTTATGAACATGACGTTCACTAAACATCTTTAATTTTTTTAATGATATTTAATAATGAAATTAATCATTTTAGATTTATTTAATGAAGCATTTAACAGTGTAATAAATATTTTAATATTGTATTAGAGAAATAACTAAGTATAACATTTACAGATTTTAATGTGGCATTCATATTTATATAATGTACGATATATTTTGCTCCTACATGTACCTCAGGGCTCACAATGATTGTGAAAATCCTCTCACGACGTCCACTTTATGAGCCCCCGATCTAGTGAACGTTTTTGTTGCAAAGGTTTATTAGAATTTGGGTAAAATCTTTTCAGCTGATGCGATTAAATTATAATTTCTGCTGTTGTGAGAATCCGTCCTCAGCCGCTGCTTAAAGTTGTCGGTGGCAGAGCTTGATAAATCATTTTTAAGTTTTATAATAAAAATGACGGAAAAATTCAAGATGTGAAATATGCAAACTGAACGTTTTATTAGTGCTGAGTAGATATTTGAGAAGAAAAGATTCTGACTTTTCTAGAATAAATAGAAAACTTGTCAACCTAACTGAGGCTCTAATGTGTCTCCAGGCGTTTAAACAGAATTAATGATGAATTGAAGCAGCTGTTTGAAGTCCAGCTCATCATTCCCGGTTTCCCCCGTTTTCTCAGGCATCCCCCGCCCCCCCCTCCTTCCATCTCTTCTCACTGCTGCTAACGGCTGAAGGATGAAGGCGTTGATCCTGGTCGGCGGCTACGGGACGCGGCTGCGGCCGCTCACCCTGAGCGTTCCCAAACCGCTGGTGGAGTTCTGCAACAAGCCCATTCTGCTGCACCAGGTGGAGGCGCTGGTCAAGGTGAGGAGGAGCCGCTGGCGATGCTGACCGGGTTGATGTTGAACTCTATTGATCGGTCGCCGTGTCCCTGGGTCTGTTGTTTGCAGGCCGGGGTGAACCACGTAGTCCTGGCTGTCAGCTACATGTCGGAGCTGCTGGAGAGAGAGATGAGAGTCCAGGAGCAGCGGGTGAGTTCCAAAACCCGCCGCCATTCCCTTCCACTTACATTCAGTGCAACTGTTCAACCATCGGATTCATCGGCGACAGTAAAACTATCGTTCTTATCCAACGTTTCCTTTAACAGATTGAAGAAACCAGATTCCACAGAAAATTCTCCTTTTTTAAGGAATTTTAACTGAACATTCGACATCTGCCAATGGAATATATAACATTTAACGTTAAAAAAAGTCCTATTGATCTTATTCTAAGAGGAAAAATCCTCCTTCTATATGCAGATCATCTTATTTTCCTGCTCAAAGTAAGAGGAAAAGATCTATTTGAAAAAGATCTATTTTTTCAGTGTCAAATGATCTTAAGTCTCACTACTCTGCAATAAAAATAAAACATGCATGTCAAAGTATTTTCTCTTTTTTGGAGCATTTAGATAAAAAAATTTGATCATTGGAAAATACATATTTTATATTTGAAACAAGAAATAATTCCATTACCTTATTTCAAGGTCCTAATTAATGATTGGAATCCTTCCTGCCATCTTCCAGCAGTGACGTCACGGTGCGGTAAGCCTAGCGCCATTCTCCCCGCTTTACAAGCTAAATCAATGGGAACTACTAGACACATCTGCAATCAACAACAATTATTGAAGATTTCCAGAGGACTTCACCATTGAAATTCACCAGAGCTATAGTGAAACTGACAATGCCCACGTGCATGGCAGCTGGATGCTGGAATACATCGGGGAAAAGTGAAAAAAAGAGTTATTCCACCTTTCTGATTCCTGATCCTCCACGGACGGGTTGGTCGTTGGATCGCCAACTTGAAGAGGGAGGATTTGCCATCGAACTTCTGGCCAGAGAAAAAACACGTAATATGTAGCCGACATTTGGAAGAAGAATGTTTTCAAGATGACTTGGATAATAGCGCGTTGTGACAAACACCAGATACAGCACTGGGACTTGATCAACAGCCGATACCGCACCGTGACGTCACTAACCAGTAGGTGGCAGTAGTGTTCTTTGACAAACATGGATGCCTCCAGTAAAGCACATTCACATGAAAATTACTCTGAATTAAAAACACTGATCATTTATTGAACAGGATGGAATAACTTCACATTTAAAGAACTTTCAGAAGTTTGAATTCTGAATATAACCGGACTTTTCATTTAATGCATATTTTTGCGAATCCAGAGTTTTCCTGACTGCTTCCCTGTTTCCTTCCTCAGCTCGGCATCCAGATCTCTCTGTCTCATGAGAAGGAGCCTCTGGGAACTGGTGAGTTCCTTCATCCCTTCAGGCAAAATGTGGCTGAGGGTCATCTTAGATACAAGAACGTGTGCAAAGCAACAAGGTGCATTAATAGACTTCATGTAGATGTTTACAAATGGGAAAGCAAGGACCACAAAAAAGACAGAAACTCTGTAAATATTTGATTTAAAGTCAGAATCTCTAGAATATTTTTACACATTTTATTAGTTAGAAATGCAGCAGGCGTTAAAACTGCGTGTGTTTCTGCAGCGGGGCCCCTGGCTCTGGCCCGAGAGCTGCTGAACGTGGACAACGAGCCGTTCTTCGTCCTGAACTCGGACGTCATCTGCGACTTTCCTTTCAAAGACCTGCTGCAGTTCCACCGCGGCCACAGCAAGGAGGGAACCGTCGTGGTGAGAAACCATCAGAAATACGTCCTTTATGTGACGCTAGTGGAAAAGAAAGTATTAAAAAAATCAAGAGCCATTTTACTCCCAGTACAGCCAAACAAAAAACTGTACAGATCTACAAATATTACAACTTTATTTTTTAAATATCTGCAAAAAGAAATCTGTCTCCATTTTAAACACCAAACTGTTTATTTTCTGTTTTCAGTTTTTAAAATTAGGCCAAAACATAAAAATGTCATTAACCCCTTGAGCCCGGCGGGCCCGCTAATGGGCCCAACTGACACCTGCTGCCGTTTATCTATTTAAAGAAATGGCCGTAACACAGTCACCTGGTGTTTCATCCACACGCCTTTCAAATGGGGCGCTAACAGTTCTAAAACATGTTTTAAAATATTTTTTTCACAAGTACGTCTTGTTTTATAGCTGTGTAAAAAAAAAAAAAATAAATAAAACGAGATGTAAAATTCCACCTGACATGTGACTCTGCGGCAGTAATGTATGGAGGATAAAAAGTGCCAAAATTAAATAAATACAGCATTAAATAAATAATTAAATGTGTCAATAATTAATTTAATTTGGAATTAAATAATTAAATGTGTCATTCATTAATTAAATGTGGAATTAAATAATTAAATGTGTCATTCATTAATTAAAACCACGTCACTAATATAAAGTGCCACAATTAAATAAATACAGCATTAAATAAATAATTAAATGTGTCAATAATTAATTAAATGTGGAATTAAATAAATAAATGTGTCATTCATTAATTAAAACCACGTCACTAATATAAAGTGCCACAATTAAATAAATAAATACAGCGATAAACAATTAAATGTGTAATTCATTAAATAAATAAGGAATTAAATATATAAATGTGTCATTAATTTAATAAAATACGTCTTCATTTTATTAAAAAAATATATATAATTATTTCAGTGTGCATTTAATTATTTCAGGGTCCTGTGTCGCAGTGCATCGAAACCATTAAAAGAATCTGTCAAACTCACCCAAAAAAGTTAGGGGGCGGTTATCTAACACCTGATTGGTCACCCTGCACATTAAGGAGAAGCAAATCGATTACAGAGACTCGATTCGCGTTAACCCCGCCCCCTAACTTTGATGCTGTATTTATTTAATTGTGGCACTTTATATTAGAGACGTGGTTTTAATTAATGAATGACACATTTAATTATTTAATTCCACATTTAATTAATTATTGACACATTTAATTTTTTATTTAATGCTGTATTTATTTATTTCATTTTGGCACTTTTTATCCTCCATAGTAATGCAACAGCAGGTGTTCATTTTAAGCCCCGCCCCCTAATGGCCTTTCCAAGGAGGGGTCAGAGGTACTTGCTCTGTTATTCTTATTTTCTATTCAGTTTGGTGATATTATTGGTAAATTTCAATAAATTGGCTAAATCGTAGGAGCAAAGGCTTTTCCTCATGCAGAATTATCTCCAATAATGGAAATTAGCATATTTATCTAAACAGATTCTCTTTTATAAGTGAAAAATGTATTTTTGCACTTTTGGCACTGTGCTAAAATCCCATTTCCTCCTAGCACTCTACCCACTAAAACCTCTGTGGAACAAACATGCTTCAACTTATTCAGTCCAAATTAGCTTCACTTATAGTCCCGATGTGGATCTATAAAGTCTGAGGGTTCAACCAGTTTCAATTGGAGATTCATGGTGTTTTGAAGTTTTTTATTTTGGAAAAAAATAGGTGAGGCTAAATGTTTTACTTGACCGCCGGTCATTAAAAAGCATTAAAAGTCATTAAATTATTATTATTTTTTTTAATTAAGGCCTTAATTGGCATTAAAATTCTTTAAATTTGATTATCGTGGCATTTAAAATGCTTTATTTAAAAAAGAAAAAGTTTATTAAAACAACTTCATCAGATATTTCAGATGTAACTGGTTCAGCATGTTTGCTTGGAATTTTTGTTTCTGTATTTTTGCAGCTTAGAGTTTCAGAACTTAAGAGATTTTTATTTATGTTTGTATTTACGTAGCTTTTTTTTAATTCGTGGTGCTAATTTGAAGCAAACGGAGATCAGAGAGGAAAGAGGAGGACAGGTAGACATCGAAGGTTAGCCTCTGCTTACGGCGGGCCGCTCTGCTTCTCCTCCAAACATTTATTCCTTAAGGAACTAGATTTATTCCTGAGCTAAACGAAGAAAATCTGAAGGAAACCTGTGAGAACAAAATTAAAACTCGTTTTTTTTATTGTTCTATGTGTCTTTTAATGAATGAAAAACAAAATCGACAGCATTTAGGTTTAGTTTGGTCAAACAACAAACGATGGCAGCTTTGGATGAGTTCTGATCTGATGGAAATACGTACGTCTTGTTGGCAGGTAACACGTGTGGAAGAGCCATCCAAATACGGCGTGGTGGTTTACGAGGCGGAGAGCGGCAGGATCCAGCGCTTCGTCGAGAAACCACAGGTCTTCGTCTCCAACAAGATCAACGCCGGCATCTACATCTTCAATCCCAGCATGCTCAGCAGGATACAGGTGAGGCTTAGCTTCCTACTCACCTGCCACTGAAGCCAGAGGATTAACTTTCTGCCTTAGCTCTGTGCCAATCGATGGTCGCCTAGCAACCATTGCTGCTTGTTGTGATTAGCTCTCTAAGCAGTAGAATAGTATTTTTTTCCTTTTTTTTGTGAAATTAAACTCAGTTTATTTCTATATCGCCAATTCACAACACGTCATCTAGAGGCTCTTTACAATTCAACCAGATCATACAGTGATCCTCCCCCAAAAGAAGGTTCAATTTTAGTAGATCTTTATCAGATAGTGCAGTTATAAATTTTAAAGAATCTGCTTCACTTTCTCTCTCCTCTGTGTCGCTGAGCAGTGCTGCAGAGTGCAAAAGCATAGCTTATTCCCCTTCACAGGTTGATGAGTTTGGTGATGGGGTTGCTAGTTCTCTGCGTACTGCCTTAGACAACGCAGCTCCCTTGAAAATGAAAACCGTTGAAAATAGAAAGCTTGCTCCTTGGTTTAATGCAGAGCTGCATACTTTGAAGCAAAATGCTAGGAAACTGGAGAGAAAATATCGCTCCACAGGCCTGCGGGAGTCCTTCCTAGTCTGGAAAAATGGTTTACTGCTGTATAAGAGGACCCTTTGTAAAGCAAGAGCAGCATACTTCTCCTCATTAATAGAGGAGAATAAGAATAATCCTAGATTTCTTTTTAATACAGTTGCCAAACTCACCCAGAGCCATAGCTCTGTTGAACCGTCCATCCCACCTGCTCTTAGCAGCAATGATTTTATGGGATTCTTTATAAATAAGATTGATCTTATTAAAAATAAGATCATAAGCACTCCTCTATCCGCGATTGTACCTGAGGTAGTCATGGAATCTGAACCGGGTTTAGACTGCTTTGATCCAGTTGAACTTTCTGAATTAGCAAAATTATTGTCTTCATCTAAGCCTTCAACTTGTATGTTAGATCCAGTTCCAACCAGGTTATTTAAGGAGGTATTCCCTTTGATCTCCTCCTCCATTTTAGATGTGATTAATCTATCTCTGTTACAGGGATATGTACCTAAAGCTTTTAAGGTTGCTGTAATTAAACCTCTGCTTAAGAAACAGTCTCTTGACCCAGATGACTTGGTCTATAAGACCTATATCCAATCTTCCTTTCTTATCTAAAATTCTTGAGAAAGTAGTTGCCAAACAAGTTTGCGACCACTTACACCATAATGAACTTTTTGAAGAGTTTCAGTCTGGCTTTAGAGCTCATCATAGCACTGAAACAGCTCTGGTGAAAGTCACTAATGATATTCTCATGGCCTCAGATAATGGACTCGTATCTGTGCTCGTCCTGTTGGATCTTAGTGCTGCATTTGATACAGTTGATCATAATACTCTTTTAGAAAGACTTGAATATTTTGTTGGAATTAAAGGAACAGCACTAGACTGGTTTAAATCTTATCTATCTGATCGAATTCAGTTTGTTTATGTTAATGATAGATCTTCAACACGCTCAAAGGTTACCTGTGGAGTACCACAGGGATCAGTGCTAGGACCAATTCTCTTTACTTTATACATGCTCCCAATTGGTAGAGTTATTAGACAGCATGGAATTAATTTCCACTGTTATGCTGATGATACCGAGCTATATCTGTCTATAAATCCAGATGAAGCTAACCCATTACATAGATTACAGGCATGTCTGAAGACATAAAAACCTGGATGACTCTTAACTTTCTGCTTCTGAATGCAGACAAAACAGAAGTTATAGTCTTTGGACCAGAGTCTCTGAAAAAGAAGCTGATTAGCCAGTCACTTCATTTGGATGGGATTAAACTGATTTCAGATAATAAAGTAAAAAATCTTGGTGTTATTTTTGATCAGGACCTGTCATTTAAATCCCAGATCAAAGAGGTTTCTAGAATTTCCTTCTTTCATCTGAGGAATATTGCAAAAATTAGAAATCTCCTGTCCAGGGGTGATGCTGAGAAACTAGTCCATGCATTTGTTACTTCAAGGCTGGACTATTGTAATTCTTTACTATCAGGAAGTCCACAAACTGTAGTTAAAAGCCTTCAGCTGATCCAAAATGCTGCAGCCAGAGTTCTGATGAAAATTAAAAATAGAGATCACATCTCTCCTATCCTGGCTTCTCTTCATTGGCTTCCTGTTAAATCCAGAATAGAATTTAAAATCCTCCTTCTCACATATAAAGCCTTAAATGGCCAAGCTCCATCTGATATCAGAGATCTGATTGTTCCTTATGTTCCTAACAGAGCACTTCGCTCTCAATCTGCAGGTTTACTAGTGGTTCCTAGAATTTCTAAAAGTAGAATGGGAGGCAGATCTTTTAGTTATCAGGCTCCTCTCCTGTGGAACCAACTACCAGTTTTAGTCCGTGAGGCAGACACTCTGTCTACTTTTAAGGCTAGGCTTAAAACTTTCCTTTTTGATAAAGCTTATAGTTAGGGTGGCTCAGGTTATCCTGAGCTATCTCTATAGTTATGCTGCTATAGGCTTAGACTTTTGGAGGACATAGGGACCCCTTTTTCATCATTCTGCTTCATTCTCTCTCTGTTCTCCTATTCTGCAGAATCTGTTTGTTCGATCTCTAACCTTCTGCTCTCTCTGCTTTTCCTCAGAGTAGCTTTGCCTCGTCTGTTCCTGTTTGGCTGTGACGTCATCCAGGAAAGAAACATCAGCTGTGCTGCTTCCATCAACACCCTTGTTTGTAGATGTTGGAGATCGGCCTGTTTTCCAGTGTGGTCCTGTTTCTCTGGCCGTGGCTGGGTGGATGTGCTCTCCTCATCCTCTGACATGGGAGCTGCCTTGGAGCTCGTCTGCCTGGCTGTGTGTTTCCTGGACGGGGTCGCCTGTGGAGCTGGTAGACAGTTGCCTTTTGTATCTATGCTTCTTTTTCTATGTCTGCTTCTGTCTCCTTGAACCCCAGTCGGCCTCAGCAGATGGCCGCTCGCACTGAGCCTGGTTCTGCTGGAGGTTTCTTCCTGTTAAAAGGGAGTTTTTCCTCTCCACTGTCGCTGCAAGCATGCTTAGTGTGAGGGATTGTATTTGAGTCAATGAGTCGATGCAATCAACTGGTTTTCCTTAGATAGAAAACTTTGTATCAATTTGACTGTATGATCTAGTTGAACTGTAAAGTGCCTTGAGATGACATGTGTTGTGAATTTGGCGCTATATAAATAAACTGAATTGAAATTGAATTGAATTGAATTGAAAGTGATTCAAAGAGCAAACCAGTTGATTGCATCGACTCATTGACTCTTCAGCAATCCCTCACACTAAGCATGCTTGTAGCAGAAGCAGACATAGAAAAAGAAGCATAGATACAAAAGGCAACTGTCAACCAGCTCCACAGGCGGCCCCGTCCAGGAAACACACAGCCAGGCAGACGAGCTCCGAGCCAGCTCCCATGTCAGAGGATGAAGAGAGCACATCCAGTTAGTCACAGTCAGAGAAACAGGACCACACTGGAAAACAGGCCAAGCTCCAACATCTAGAAACAAAGGTGTTGATGGCAGCAGCACAGCTGATATTTCTCTCCAGGATGGAGTCACAGCCAAACAGGAACAGACCAGATGAAGCTACTATGAGAAAAAGCAGAGAGAGCAAAACGTTAGAGATTGAACTAACAGATTCTGCAGAGTAGGAGAATAGAGCTAGAATGATGAAAAAGGGGTCCCTATGTCCTCCAGCAGTCTAAGCCTATAGCAGCATATATTAACATACCGTTCTTTTACTGGATAAAACCTGGAACTCAACAATAATTCTGACAGTTTGAATTGAAAAAGCTTCCTGGATGGAAGAGAAACGTCTTCAAACCTGGAAACAAAGTCCAGTGGATTGTTTTTAACTTTTTTGGAATGACTATGACCTGAAAAACTGAGAATCTTCACCAGCATACATTAACATACAAATATGAACTGTATTAATTTTGATTTGAGATTTTTGCACATAGTTTGACCGCTGCTGTTCTGTTTGTGTGCAGCTCAGACCGACGTCCATCGAAAAGGAAATATTTCCTGTCATGGCAGGGGAGAGCCATCTGTACGCCATGGAGCTGCAGGGTAACTATCAGTCAGACGGTACCATTAGCCGCCTGCAGGCTTAGAACCCAGTCCAAAAGAACCGGCTCTATTTTAGCTTTTCTTTCCTTGAAGCCAGCAGCTGAGTGCATGACAGGATTTACCAAGTGGTGTAAAACACAGCAGCAGTTTCAGTAAACAAACCATTAGAAAGATGGAGATGATGTGTTCAGAATAATAAGAATAGAATCTGTATCTACCAGAGGATTTAGAAATGATGTTTTTTGCTTTTTTTAGAGAAGAAAGTGTACCAAAGATAGAAGCTGGTTTAGTTTGTAGCTCATGGTGGGAGGGCTCAGTTGGTCCTGTTTTAGCATCAGAATAAAAGTGTTTAAGGTGGAGAAAAAAAAATGACCCACTCTGGTTTTTGCAGCTGACAGCTCCACCAGACGTAAGTGTTTGGATCTTTTCTCACATCCAAACGTTTGTAGTTCTGGAGAGGAGACGACCGTAGACGAGCGCAGAAATAGAGCAGAAATACGGAGTCAATTTTGTTCCATTATTGTTACAAAAACAGGTTTTGTAAATGAATAAATAAATGTTACAGATTTCATTTATGTATATATATTTTTTTCAGATTATTTTTTTAAATCTATTTTATTTTACGGGTTATATATTTTCAAATATCTGTTTCTCAGATTGAGTTTTACAAATTGCTGTCTTTCCTCTGGAGTGAGGAAGTAAAGAAGCGTTTCTATCAGTCTGCTGGACGTTAGCAACGATATTTTAGTTTTTTGTATTTTTTAATGGTCATGAATGAGAGTTTTTAATAAGCTTGAAGTGAGGAGAATGCGACGTGTAAAATGCAGTTTGATAAGCATGAATTCGTACAAATCAGTCTTAAACAGAAATTTAAGCAACATGAATCTTAGAAAACAGAAAAGTTTCTCTGAGAACCTTTTTGTTGGTTAAGAAGTTTAATTTCTTGGTTGCTTTTTCTTTAAATTTCCATTTTTAAAAAGGTTTTGTTTGCTTCTGACGGTGTTGAAACAAAATTCACTCCATACGGAAATCCTTCCGGTCAGCCCGTTGATCTGAACCGGGTGCTCGTCCACATCCCCGTCTCTCTCTCTCCTTCCTCTCGTCCTGTAGACACACCAGCGTTTCCAGTAATCAGTGTTTTTACCCCATAGGTAGCTGCTGTGAACGTTCTTTGCTTATTTAATAATTTGGGTCAAATTGATCTGCGTCGCTTTCAGGCAAACAGTCCGTTTCTGGGAGTTTGTTCAGCTTTTTCGTCTGCTGACCGCCTGTTCTCTGTAGGGTTCTGGATGGACATCGGCCAGCCCAAAGACTTCCTGACGGGAATGTGTATGTACCTGCATTCACTACGGCAACACTCTCCAGAGAGGCTGCGTACGGGACCCGGTTTCCTTGGCAATGTCCTGGTGGTGAGTGCAGCTTGTTGATGGATTGATGGACGGAGGAGGAAAAAAAACACTAAACGGCCGAAACGGTCTGTCTGCAGGACCCGACGGCGCGGATCGGGGAGAACTGCACCATCGGGCCGAACGTCACCATCGGCGCCGGAGTCGTGGTGGAGGACGGCGTGAGGATTAAGCGATGCACGGTACTGAAGGGGTCGAGGGTGCGATCGCACTCCTGGTTGGAGAGCTGCATCGTCGGGTGGAGCTCCTCTGTGGGGCAGTGGGTGAGTGCAGGCGGGTCCCGCCCACCGGACGGTGATCACATACATTTACAGTTCGACAGAACGTCCTCGGTCGAAGGGGTCAGGGCACCTTCTCCTCTTACTGAAACGTTTCATGTTTTCCCTGAAAGTTTAAATAAGCTGTAGGTTGTTTTGAAATGCGACACATTTCCTCTGGCAGACATTTAACAAAAGAATTATTTGCGTTTTATCCAAAGGTCATGTCAGCAAAATGTTTTTTAATGGACTAATAGAGCAGCAGAACCTTAGCATTAGCAGAGCAGCAGCGGCGGCTTAGAGGCTGATTTGTTTCTGGGTTGTCTGTGTCTTCAGGTGCGGATGGAGAACGTGACGGTTTTGGGAGAGGACGTGATCGTAAACGACGAGCTCTACCTGAACGGCGCCAACGTCCTGCCCCATAAATCCATCAACGAGTCGGTCCCAGAGCCGCGCATCATCATGTAGCGCCACGCGGGGGAAGTGGGAGGAAAATCTGGACGTCATCATCCTCTGCTAACCGATCGGCCAGCGCTGTGCCTGCGTGAGGCGAGGAGAACCCCGACAGGTGGAAGATAAACGACCGCTGCTTTTCTTTTTTTATTTAAATTTGATTTGGACTCGTTTTTGGCCCTGCTTGGCTGCAGCCTCCTAAAGTCAGAAATCAGGACTCAAACGGCAGGGACTCCAAACTGACAGAGGTCAAACGCCTTCGTCCTGAAGGGGACGGACATGATGGAGGGGAAACGAAGGGAGGGGGTGGTGCACCTGGTGGTAGGGTAAAGACGGACGGGTTTCTGGGTGGTGGGCTTAGAGAAAGAAACATTGCTACTTTGACTTTATGCATTTAGTCTCTGAAGGATCAATCGACAGCCTCCATGTCCAAATCATGACTGTTGCTCAGAAAGTTTGAAAAACGTGTTAAAATGTGAACATTTATTTGTCTGTCAGCCTGATGAATGTAGAGCAGCAGAACTTCACCTCATTCCAGGTTCTGATGTTAGAGGCGAAGTGTGGAGCTGACATATAGTGATGCAGTTTTAGATTAAAACTGATCAAACTCAACAGATTTCGTTTTTCTTTTTTATGAAAAGCTGTTCCAGTTTTCCACGCATCAGGGAGAGGACATCCCAGCAGCGAGCCATCATTTAAAGTCGTAGGGAAGTCATATTTAAATGTCAAATCATTCTGGCTTAAACATGTATATAGATTATATTATATATTTTTCTTTTAATCCTGTCTTAAAATCTGTTTTTTTCCATTATCTTCTGCAGGCCAGTTAGTTCTACGTCAGCCTGAACACCTAAATTCGGCCAATCATATATCAATGGTCATCTGTCAATCAAATGTTTTCGGTCATAGCATCTTGATTCAAATGTCGCAGCTAATATACGCAACGGTTGAAATCAGAATCCTTTCCTTTCCCATTGAGTTGCGTCCCAGTGTTCACGGGGATGGACGTCTGTGTCTTCGGCAGGCGTAGAGCTAACAGAACTGGCAGCGTTGTGAGGCAAGGGCTCAAACATGTACGGCTGGAAGCCTTCTACACCAAACCAAGCTTCTGCCGCCCTGGCGTCCTCTTCCACAACACCTTCGTCCCGCTTTCCTCCTCTAAATAAAAAATGGATGACGGAGGAGACTCATCCACGACCTCCGACACTAAACTCTCCTCCTCTTGCATGTTTCCTCTGTCCATAGCGTTCCTTGACAGCGTCGTTTCTAAGGCACCAATTTAGTGCTACTTGGTCCCAATGGAATTTCCCCTTGAGAACCTGCTAGCACTAAGTTGCTAACTGGTTAGCAAGATGCTTCAGACAAGCATTCTGACACGATATATATATATATATATATATATATATATATATATATATATATATATATGAGAGAGAGAGATACACTACCATTCAAATGTTTTGGGTCACATTGAAATTTCCTTATTTTTGAAGAAAAAACACTGTACTTTTCAATGAAGATAATGGAAGTTTCCATTTAGACTATTTCCAGCATACAGTTTATTAACAGGTCAAGTAAGACTAAAAGGCCCCCAGACTGGACATTTAGATGGTTTGAACCTTTTTTTTGTCAAAACATATAGTAGAATTTGGATATTTCATTCTCTTAAGGTGTATTCCAAAATATTTGGACTACACCCTAAGAAAATGAAAAGAAAGTTTCACCTTTCAAGTTAAATTGACAATTTCTATCACTCCGATAAGCACTGCATTGAATGAGTGAATGGGATATTTAGATCCCAGTTTTACTGTCAATCTTCAATGTGCAGAAAATAATTTTGCTATAGCTTCAGCACAAACTCCCTCACAGTAAGTAACTGAGTTAGTCAGGAAAGGATTTAAATGCTTAACCCCAACATTGTCTCTGTGCACGCCAAGAGTAAAGAGAACCTAAGAGTTGGTAAACATGCCCTGCCTGATCTAATGTAGGAAGGTTGAGAACGAGATGTGATGGAGGCCTGCAGTTCAGCTGCAGCGCTGGTGACAGCATGCAGGAAGCCTATTGCAGTTTGCATATTTCATGGGTGAAAATTGCAGATAAGCTCTGTGCGTGTGTTCAGGGCTTGTCTTGCGCTGCCTTCAGGTGAAAGGGTGCAGACACAAACGGGTCTACAGCATTAACTTCTGATGTCCATGACTGAAGCGGATCGACTGCTTGCCTGCTCACATTGGGAGCTGCTCCTGGCCGCTCGGGAGCAGGTCCTTCAAAGTGGCGGGAATATTTGGCGGTGTAGCTGAGAACTCCTTTCTTTTTCCGAAGGGAGCCTGTGAGAACACATCCAGCTGCTGCGGAGCGCGTGGAAAAGGCGCATTCGCAAAAACATCGGCTGAGTCCTCCTGGGAAGTTGGAAAAGGGGCTTTGGAAAAGACATCTGGAGTGACACCGCTCTCTGGTACATCCCAGGAATTATTATGAGCAAAGGTGCTTGATGTGGACTGAGGGAAGGTAGCAGGTGGTTGTACTGGTGTGGTATTGGGGGGCAGGGCTGATTATTGAGCTACCAGAGGTCCATGTTCTTCATCATCATCGGAGTCCATCAGCAATGGCCTAGAGCCACTGCAGTCCTGAGCAGCAACATGACCCTTGCCTGCTGTGCCCTCCTCCTCTTTACCTGCAGCATTCTCCACATCTTCATCGCTAGAATGCTCACAGTCTTCTTTGTTGAGATCATTCTCTTCAATGTCTTCAGTCTCTTGACCCTCTTCCAGCACAGTGTAGCCATTACTCTCCCCTTCCACTTCTGTACAACATAGACAAACAAAAAACAAACATTACATGCGTCAAACACTGCAGGTATGAGTTTTTTTTAAATCACACCATCAGCTTTTAGAGAAACTTCACACCTGCAACCCACAAACCATCTCTACAGATCTGCCTACTGCCTATAAAGACCACAGGACGATGACAAACTGACACGACTACCAAACAATACAGTCTAACTCAGGAACAAGTCACAGCATGGACGAGCTTAGCAGCTATCTTATCAAGAATCTTGTTTCCACAGTTTAGCTGAAGAGGTAGCATCTCAGTCTCAGGCTTCTAAAGCATGTTGGAGGAGCTTAGTAAGAGCGCATGGAGGCAGGGGCGTGCATACATAGACACTAGGTGGTGCTAAAGCACTAGGAAGTTTGCCCTTTATCAAAGAAAATGCCCTTTTGAAACTCGTTTTTATTTTTATTATTATTATTAATATTATTAAGATTTTACTGAGGTCGGTTTTGAAAGGATCTTTTGAAAACCTGAGCCATTAAAAACGACTGAAACAATGCCCCGAAATGAGCCACCTCCTTGCGCACACCCGACCAGCCTCTCTCTCTTCCTTTGTCATGTGACCTCGTGCGGTCGCCCGCAGGGCATGCCAGATGCGCAGCATCATAGCAGTTCAGTAAGCGTCTTCAGATAGCAGGAACGCTCGCTGACAGGCTGCTTCTCCCGTGACCCATTAGCCAGGTAATATACAGATCAAGCAAAATCATTTTGTTGTGCATTAAAATGTCTCATTCAGCAGCACCAAACAAGCATTTTTGCTGACAGGTCACCTGATAAACTAGTTGTCTCCTTGTAAGTATTCTGACTTTAATCTCAGAATTCTGACTGAATTCTGACAATAAAAAAGTCAGAATTCTGAGAAAAAAAGTCAGAATTCTGACTTTTTCCCCCCATGTTAAACTGAAATAAAATTTTAAAATCAGTTAACTTTTTTTTTTTCAGTGGCCCTAATCCTCTTCTGTACAAATCTATGTGTTAAGACAAACGTTTTCTGTTGTATAGGTTTTGTTAGGCAACATAAATTAACACATTTTGGTCTCTTTATTGTCTTAATTGTGTATTGATTTAGTAATTGCAGCACAATGCCAAGAAAGGAGGGTTAATCGTATTGAAAAACCTTAAAAGCTGTTCACATTTTATTTTTAAGTGGTTTGTGCAGCAGGTATTAAAATAGCTATTATTTTGTAGGCTACCATAAGTCATATCCACGTGACAAGACTTCCAGTCATGTTGCCCTAATAGCCCATTATTTAAACTAATGTGGCATATTTGTTAAAGCTATTATTATTATTATTATTATTATTGTCATGATGGTTATTATTATTATATTGTAGCCAGTCACAGCAGGAAGCTCTATACCATCAACATCTACCAGGACAGGAGATGAGGAAGAGTTCAGGGAAGACACAGAGACAGAAAAAGACCAGGATGAGGGAGAGCAGATGGGTGAGGGAGAGCAGATGGGTGAGGGAAAACAGATGGATGAGTGAAAACAGGGAGATGAGCCAGATGAAAGAAGTATGCTTTAGTCTGTTCTGTTGGTGATCTGAATTTTTTTTCCATTGAAAACTCACGTTTAGAGAATTTTACAAATAAAAGTCAAATTTCATTCAACATGTGTGTTTTTTTTATTTTTTTTATAATTAAGTGTTCCACGTGCGCTAAAAAGTGCCCTGCCCCCCAAAATGTCTGTGCACGCCTCTGCATGGAGGTATTAGTGAGAATTATTTAAGGTTTGGGGAGTTTAGATTGAGATTAGCTGGTACAGACCAGCTAATCTCAATCTAAACTCCCAATGAGGAAAAGTTAAGAAAGTTAAGCCGAAAATAGGGACGGACAGGTTAGCACAGATATATCATTTTCTTTAGCTTGATGTATACCGTGTTCTGTTCTTTAAACCTCAATAAATAAATAAAAATGTTGCCATGATATCTGTATGAAGTCTTCAGGGAAATACGGACCTTCTGCTGCTAAATAGATGACTTAAAAACTAAAACAGGTATGATGTTGACCAACACACATTAGCAATGTTTGTGAATAGGATGAAAAGGGTTCCCTGTCACTACGCCATCACTTCTGTTTCTCTCATTAATGTTTCTATTTAATACTGACTTTTGTACTTTATATAATCCTCTTCCTTTCTTATCTTCATTCATTTTTTTTTTGCCATTAGAGGATGGGAATACTTTGGCAGGAACCATAACATTAAGTTGATTATTTGAATGCATATACTTGATCTATTTTTGTATTTAAAGTATTTAATATTAATAATAATTTCAGTTTTTGGAGAATAATTGTCACTTTTTCAAGAAATTTGCCTCTGCATTTAACCCATTCCTTTGGGGAGCAGTGGGCTGCCACTGTGGGGCGCCCGGGGAGCAGTGTGAGGTTAAGGGTTTTGCTCCAACACTCAGAGTGGCAGCCTGTGGGGGCGCACAAGAACTCAGAACCTCATGGTTCCAAGCTCTAAACCATTAGGCCACTATTCCCCAATTTATAATAGAAATGTTATTTTTTGAAGAGAACAATAGCAGATTTAAGGAGAATGTGGAGCCCCAGCTAAACAAGTTGCAAGCAATTGGTAAAGGACACACTAACCCTCCTTTCAACCAGCTTGTCTAATTTTGCTGTGGGAGGATGAACTGCAACCAACCAAACAACCAACCCCGTGACCTCACTGCTTAGAGAACTACAACATGGTGGCCCTTACCAAAACAATTATAAACTGTGCTATGTTTTTGCTTTTGTATGTTTAGATTTTTCACGTTAGTGATATAATTATTGATAATAGTAGAAAATAAGTCTTGAATATTAAGTTAGTTTGGTTGACCATTTAATTTCCAAATTAAAAACAATAGACTGATTTTCTAAAGCTTGCACTTATATAAGGACAAGTGTGAAATTCAAACTATTCATGATTACAATCTCTAAACACTCCATAATATAAACATAAAGAAAGAAGTAAAATACTTAGGAATACTGATCTGTAAAGATACAACAATTTTTATCCATAGGAATATTTAAAAAATGCAAAAAACATTTTTATTACATGGATTTCAAGGGATATTACTGTTTTTGGAAAAAATGTTCTTAATCGAAATAAACAAAATTAAACTTAGCCTAATTTAATATAGAAGAGCAAATGTCATTATATAAAAAAAAATGATACGGTTAAAAACTATATAATGTAATCGATTTTGGTTCCATGAACAAAAATTTAAGTTAATTAGCCGAAATAATTTTATAAATGTTTAGAATCCATTTGGTTTGTGATTGCCAACTCTGTTTATTCAAAGTGTAGGTGGAAAAAATGATTTGCTCTTGAGATGTGACTTTGACTACAATAAGTTACCCATCAAATAGAGTCGGACTTTAATGAACAGGTCCTGTTCTATTGGAAACTTCTGTATAAACACAACCTCACTCCACATAATAGATATATTCTGTTCAATACAAAGTTTATATTTTTAGAGGGCTTGTTTGCGAAGGGGATTTGATCCATTTCACATTCCATGAATGATAAAAGTTGTTTTCTTCTTTGAAGAATTTTGTTTAAAATTCTATTTAGTTTTTGATGTTAGTAATTAGCTATAACAAGTTGATAAAACAAGTAGAATATGCTCTTAAATTTGGATGTTTGTCATTCCAAAACTTCCTCTACTCTAAGTAAACTGTAAAAAAAGCGAAAAAAATAAAAAATAAATAAAAAAAGCTTCCTGCTACGTTTTAGGTATCCTAGTTTACGATGGTCTTTGAAGGCAGCACTGGAAGCAGTTGGTGACTGTTGCCATAGAAACGTTTATTAACAAACGGCGAGCCGTTGGTGTGCCCAACAAAAGCGGACATTTTCCTGTTGCTTTTAACTTTGCTTGGTTTATATTTACGGAAAAGAAACTTTTTTAGCGGTATTCCTAAACGTAATTTGTGAAATCAAAGCTTCAAAATTGAGAAGGAAGAAGGAAAAACTGAAGAAAGACCAGGAAGAGTGAATAAAAAAAGTTTCACATCTTCAAAACAACCGTTTTTCTCGCCAGACGTTGCCACTTTAAAATTAGGAAGCTTTGGCAAACTGATGGTTATAAATGTTGGCACAAATCTGTAATATGCCCACATTTCTATATGTTTTTAAGATAACTAGGAAGTTTAGAAAGCTCGATTTGTCACATACTTAAAGGATTTTTATTTTTTTAAGATAAATTTTAAATTAGATACATTTTAAATATTTAGATAAATTCAAAATATTTTTTTAGATATTTTTTTAGAAGGGGCTGAGTGGACTATTTAATCTCTTGACTTGTTTCCATGGTTACTGGCTCTGGCCACAGAACTGCCCTTTGCCAGAACTTGAAGTCATCTGAAGTGATACCATATTATTTCAGAGGAATAATCATTTTTATACAATTTTATAGGTTTCCTATAGCACTTTTTAAATATACACCCTCCAGCCTTGAGGGTCAGCATTGAGTATTTTGTCAGAACACAGAATAATGCAAAATGAATCTCATTATCCTTAGAGGACAAAATATCTGCAGAGAGATCTGAACACATTCCTGTCAAACATCCAAGTTGAAGCTGATGCCAAAGTGGTGGTGGAGAGGAGACAGAGGGCTGCAGCTCAAATGAAAAGGTAATTACTCAGTTAAGTATGCATGATACCGCAAATCTTAAAATAGGCCTTTATTCTTTATGTATTTATTATTACTCAGAGAGGATTTGTTGCAAAATGATTTAACTTTAGTAGAAAAGGAAAAGTGTGCTGAAGAATTGAGAGGATGGTTAGATATGAGTCAAAAATCCACCACTGAGGAAATGCAGAAAGCCTTTCACAGACAACAGCAGCTATATGAAACTCTCTTCCAAAGCAAGATGAATATCATTCGTGAGCTTCAGCAGGAAACTATTCAGTTATTATCACTATTTAGATAAATTGCTGTAATGTCGTTTTAGGCTCATCAGTAAAGGTAAAACTCATATTTTAACACCTTATTTTTATTTGAACACCTTATGGTGAACAGGAGCTAAAGAGTAAAAATAAAACACATTTAGACATCTTGAAGAGGAATGAAGAGGAGATTAATGTGATGACTGAGCAGATGAAGGAGCAACTGCAATTGAAGGCAAAAGAGTACCGGGAAGAGCTGATTCAAAAAGAGGTAGGACCGACCGCTGACCAAGATGTGTTTTAAATGGTTTGCTAAAAGCTCCCTAATTTTCCTCGGACAGCTTTTAGAAAACTAAGAAACAAAGTCATTCTTTATGGTCATTAATTTGGTATGTATTCCATCTTTATGTCTAAGATTCTGCCAAGAGGATCGATTATATGTTTGACATTTGATCATACCAAAAGTTTTGTCCTCGTCTGTAAGCAGGAATCAGATGATTGTTGGTGTTAAACACTGTATGAAAGACAAGAGGTACAATGACTAAGTTTCACTTCTTCATTCTCCTTTCCAAATATAAGCACTCAATTATACAAATTACATAATTATATATATAATTAATTATACATAACTGTTGCATGTGTTAAAATGTGTAATTTTACTGGACTGTCTGAAATAAAATTACACATTCCTTCAACATGTGTTTTGTTGCATACTGATCAAGGCCAAAAATGTATTCATCCCCAACACGAATGTATTATAACCTCTTTACAAGCTCTATTTGTTTTAATGCTTTAGCATCAAAGCCTGTAAAATCCGGGATTTGGCTCAACTTGTTTAGCTTGTTTTGCTACCATTACCAAACATTATTATGGTGTTTGTTTGGGCAGAGACATCATCGCGAGGAAATACGTGCTATACTCAGCAATGACATGGAAGAATGGGACCAAGGCCTGAAAAAAGTTTTGGACAGAGGGGTTAGAAAACACACGCAAACATGAAAAATCCAATATTTACTTTTCCTCCACCCATTAAGTGTGAAATTACTGATGGTAGCTCAAGGCAAGTGACGAGATGGAACTGAAATTTGAAGAAGTATTGAATCAACTTCGTGAGAATCCTCTGGAGGTTAAATCAGACTTAGAAAGTATTGTGGTAAGTAGAAATTTGACAGAGTGTAGAGAGGTCTTACTTCTTGCAAATCACTATCTGAGGATTTAGTTTTACTTATTCTTCTTACACAATGTAAGGTTCAATGATGACATTTGTAAACTTACATAACTTACATAAATATTTATTCAAAGGATCATAGTGTTGACCTTGACCCTTAAATAGAAGGTGATAATTTATTTCTGAAAACACTACTACACACTCTGGTGACAAGCAATAAAAATAATTCAAAATAAACTAAATAAGCTTCAAACTGAATAATCTTGAAAGAACTCCCAATTCAGAGCTCTACCTTAGTGTCTCCTGGACACTCCAACTCGACACCAATGTGGGTAACGAGATGGTTTTTCATTATCATGGTGAGCTGATCCCTGAGGTCTAAGGTGGGCTAGAATCTACCATAAAGACATAAATATGAATAAAAAAATAAATCTACCATGCCATAGGTATACGTAAATTTATCTAAAACATGGTTCAAATATGGAATATACCATTAAATTGTAAAATGTACAATTCAATGTCCCATTAAATTACAAATACGTTGAAATTAAGAAATGTAACAATCAAATGTAATTTAAATGTATTTATTTCAAATGAAAATAAACTAATCATTACCGTGCAGAAGCCGTCTCCTAACCCTATCGCCTGATTTTAAACAGTCAGTGAAGTCATCTGAGTAGGTGACCGTCTTTGTCTCTGCTTGTCGTATTGGATTTGGAGAGGACAAGAAGCAGTTTGTCGCTTCCATAACCTGAATATCACTGTTAGAGATTACAGTTACCAGTTCCTAAGTTGTCGATATGGTAGGGTGACCAGACGTCCTCTTTTTCCCGGACATGTTTTTTTTTCCTTATCTAAAAAAATGTTTATGCTGATCCCATGACCCCAAATTGTCTTTTGATGGGGCGGCGAGATGGATCTCTCCCTCGATTGGTCTACCGTAAGGAGGGTCTTCTCAGTTGCTGGAAGTGCAAGCACTCACACGTGCTCGCCGACCACTTCTGGTCATCTGGCTGTATCTCCCCGGCCTTCAGACCCATCAGAAGAGGCAGAAGAATGATTTTCCACAGCTGCCTCCTGCATCCTTGCCAATCAGATGGACCCTAGCACCAATGGACACATTCTGTCACTGTATCTGTGAAGATTCTCTGTCATCCAGGTCTTGGTCAAGCTTGACAAATTCAGTTTATGTAACTGGCACCTGTACTGTGTCCCACAGTTAGATGTTAGCCCAACAGCTTTGCTTTCACAAGCAGGCCATTATGAGTGTTACTATAAGGTTAGATTAAACTTTATTGAAAATTATTTAGGGGAGTAAAATAATATACAATGGACACTAATACAGGAAGGGAGGCAAAAAAAGAGGTTAAGAACTAAGGGGAGAGAGAGAGATGAAGAAAAAGTGCATGAAAAGGGAAAAAAAACAAAAAAAATAGACAACACAGAAGACATGCAATAACCCCTAGAGGTCTGCTTCCATACCTGTATTAGATGAAGGGAGAGCTTAACAGCAAAAAGAACACGTCAGACAACCAAAGTAGACATAAAAAAGCTTTTTTTTGGTAAATAATACAAAAAATATAAATGTATAAATTTACACAATTCAAAAGGATAAAGAAATAAAGAATAAATAGCTCCAACAAATACTAATAATGATGATAGCACATATATATATATACACAGATAGACAGGCAGGTACTTTGGATACCTTATTCTGTATTAAATTTGTGTGTATAGTTTATTAAAAAATATATCTGCAATATCATTTAGTTAAATGATGTGTAGATGAATTGATTTATTATGAAATATGGTTGTTTTTCAAATGCCATTTTTGTGTGCTTTTTAGCACTAATTTAAAGGTATCTCATAGATTAAGAGCTTTAAAAGTAGTTAATGTATGATAGGATCATGATCTGGAGTATAACATTTATCATTTCCAAAGGAATACAATACATCAGTTTACAACATTTACAATTTATGTTATATAAATGACTGGATTAATAAAACAAAGGTTGGATAATTATTTATGATTAAAAATTAAGGTATTTAGTAATTTAGAAATTCAATGATGCACTGTAAAGTTTTTCATGGTGGTGTTTATTATTTGTTGGATACATGTAGAAAAACTTACATTTACTGATATTTGAATTTGATCAGTTTATTTCTTCTTTTGTAAATATTGATGATTTATGGGAATTCTTTACATGCATTTGTTTACATGAGTATTCTTTACACGATTTTGTAGTTTGTGGGTTTGCTTTAAAATTTTTACTTGCATCCTGACCAATATGATCACCTGTCTTTACAATAATATTAGAAAAACAAGACAAGAAAAGTAGGACTCTTGTTGGTCTTCAAGTGGAATCCATCTGATTATAACTTTGTAAACATTCGCATCCTTTTCAAGTGGGGGAGCTGCAAAAATTTAGGGCAAAAATTAACAGTATTTCAACAACCCAAGTATTAGTTAAGGCCTTTGCAAAATAATTTAGGAGAGTAAATAAGATCTTACTGGGCATGTTCTTGGCTTTATGGGCCAAGAAAAGAGAAGAGGATAAGCAAAGGGTTGCTAAATGTGTTGAACAAGCACGCTTGGACTGGGATGAATATGAGAAAGAAAGCAAGAAGGCGATCTCGAGGTAGGCGAGCTTCTTCTCCACACATGAACTTACAGAGTTTCATAGTGTAATGGTAAGTTGATTGCTTTTTATTTCAGGCTGAAGGCTGAAAGACAAAGCCTAAAGGCAACAATTAGAGAAAAGAAAGAAAGTTCAGAGGAGAAAAGGTCGGAGCGGATACATAAAGCTATCCAAAAATATGAGCGCTTAAAAGAGCAATGGAGGTTGGTAAAATCTCTCGATTTTTGAATGCCGCTCTGCCTTCTCAGGCTGGGTTCTTTCTCTAACTTTTGTGTGTTTACTTGATGCAGACATTTTGCTGTGGCAGATGCTAAGTGTTTTAAGGACGTATGGGAGGTGATTGATGAGGAGACAAAGCAGTTAGCACAGAGGGCTTTGGATATAGATTCAGAAATCTCCCAGCACCTCTCTGGCTTACTCAGAAAGCAGCCTGATTTGGACCTCTTGGAGCTCACAGGTCCCATGGTGCCTTGTAAGCCATTTTAAAACAGCAAGCATTTCAAACCTAAAAGAGCAGGCAGGAGATAAGGGATGGTTCCTCTCCGCCTGACATTGGATGTCTGGACACAACGGCAAACAAGAACAGAGGCAGTCTAACGACATGCTGAGCAATGAAGTGGTTTGTTAAAAATTCAGTGTTTAAAGTATTATAAGTGAAAACACAAACACTGATCGGTGTCTTTCCTGCTCCCTCTTCAGGACTTCTGGATGGGTAAGAAAGGTGTGAAGCTGCTAGGTCCTCTGGTAGAACAGGGACAGCCTATTGTGAAGCTGGGATCTCTTCTTTATGTAAGCATGTCTTAAGCCTTTTTAAAGAAATCTTCCAACCTGGTCCATAGAATAAACAGGAAGTCACGTCTTCTGATTTAGACTCTGGGTTTAGAGATAGAGGATTTGCCTCAGTTGACTGATTATTTGTTGAAGTACCAGCAGCAGCAGCAGCAGAGCGAGCAGACTGAGGTGAGCAAAAGTGGGTTCTGTGTGTTCTCTGTCCCTGACCGTGCCTAAAACTATCTGTTATTTCTTAAGGATGCCTATTCCCCCAGTGCTGCATGCTCTTTGTTGCAGCTCATCCGCCTGACATTGTACGTCCTGCTCTGAAAAGTTTTCTTGAGCAACGCCGGATCTGGTAAGACTGCTGGGCTATTTTAAAGTATTAGAAATCAGTCAGAAGTTGAAAGAAAAAACTTGTCCCAGTCTTAATAAAGTTCCAACTGAAGGAGGATTTATTTTGTGCATCTTATATTTGCTCTAAATTATTCAGACTCTAAAAAAATCCAAATGATGAATTGTTTGTCTGGAGCAATAGATTATGAAAATATATCATTATCATAGTCTCAAACTTCCAACTTTAACAGTAAACTGAATTACTTGCTCTAATAGCTTTAATGATCAAAATAATCGATTAGTAAACACACTACAGTGTTTTCACTGTTAACTAAGTCAACAAATAAACATTAAATCTAATGGCTTAATTGAAATCTCTGAGGAAAATAAACATTCGAAATAAGATTTAAGTTCATCAAACTGTCTCTTTCTCTCCAAAAGTCAGAAATGTATGAAATCATGACTTGTATTTTCTGATTGTGTTCAGGAGGATAATTCCATAATAAACCAACAGAAGGATATCACAACATGAAGCCAATATCTTCTGGGTTTCTAGTATTACCTTCGAAGACTGTTAATGCAAAATTATCTAACTTAAACAGTTTATATTATAAGCGTCATTAGTCATAAGCACTGCCGTCTTTGTAAGACCAGAGGCTCAGTCTGTGCAATAAACTGCAATCGTGGCTGATTATGGACTTAGTGTCCGTTCAGTGTGGATCAGAATGTCGGTTATTTCATTGCATGTGTCACAATAACATTCTGCGTGGTCCTTTTCATGTGTTTTATGTAATATCATTTTAACCAGACCTAAAGAAATAGTAAGATATTAAAGGCGTCATGTTTATTCATGCTCAAATAACCAGAAAATGCATAATAGAAAAAATGTAAATAAAAATAACACAACCCCATTATTAGAAGACAGATTATGGAAATCATATTAGAAGTGAATCGGAATTCAATCAAAATGAAGTTACACACGACGTCCGCAACAGGATCCTGAGGATTTTCATACGCAGCGAGGGGGATTGGGAATTGGTGGCCGAGTGGTTAGGGCATTGAGCTTGGAGTCCTGAGGTTCTGAGTTTGAGCCCCACTCCCACGGACTGCCACTCTGGGTCTCTGAGCAAGACCCTTATCCCCCCCCCCCCGCTCCCCAAGGGGATGGGTTAAATATAGAGGTTAAATTTCTCCAATGTGAGATCAATAAAGTTCAATTATAAAGAAAGAGACACTCAGATGGGTCTAACCCCCACAGAAAACCGTAAATGTCTCTAAAGGTGCAGTCATGAACTAAACTCCGATAATCTACCTGTGTGTGTTCTCACTTTGCTTATTTCATATACCTGCTTTTCAATCTAAATCTGACTCCGATGTCCGATGAAAACTTTGGTAGAGAGGCATAGATTAACATTACCAGAGAGTGAGTGTCAGCGGTTCTAAAGCTGTTATTAATCAGATTAAAAAAATGTGATTTCCTAATTGTTTCACAGCGCCCATGGCAGCTCACCTGAGCTTTCTTCAACCCCACCACCCCTGGTTGCTGGTTTCCATGTTCCTGTCTAAATATCTGCAAAAAACTGCATCTTTAAAATTGACTGCACTAACCAAGGCAAATTATTACAACTCTGTGAGTGATAGACAAGGAATGGCTTTCCATCCAGCAGCAGCAGTGTGCATGAATGACCATAGCTGGATCAGAGTCACAGCACCATGGACAGCACTGTTTGCTTAAAGTAAACCAACTGCGTACTACGATGGGTGCATCTTCCTCTATAAAGCCAAGTAAAATAAAGCGACTAATAAAAAGACTTCTTCTAATTAGTTAATATATAAATAAAATGTTATTTAGTCATTAAAGTACAGCTTGAATACAATTTTTTACAAAGAAATCTGTATGTAAACATCTTTATTGTGTGAGGAGAAATAGATAACTGTGTAATTATCAGCCCGTCATAACTTTTCTCGTCTTAGAAAGATCTTTTTTTTTTTTACTTCTGAAATCTCTGTTTTAAACTGCTGATGAAGATTCTCAGTCATCCAGGTCATAGTCATTCCGTAAAAGTTTAAAAAATGTCTGACATTTGAATTGAGAAAGCTTCCAGAAGGGGAAGCGAAACGTCTTCAAACCTTGGAAACCAAGTCCAGTGGATTGTTTTTAATCTGTTTTAAACTATATTTGATCTAACCATGTTCCTGGTATGGTTCTAGGAAGATCTCAGCCGCAGATTTTTCCACCTTGTGGTGGGTACACACCCGGGACATTGCCATGGATGCAGCGAATTGCGAGAGAAGAGCAAACATTATCCCTGATGAGAAAGTGAAAATGTGGGAGGCTGCCGAGAGCATTCTGAGGCAGTACATGTAAGTGGGACATACACAATTTGGACTTATTTTTTAGATTGTTTTTGCAGTGCATGTGCAACACATTTCTTATTAATAAGGGATTTATTGGAGATGTGTTCATTTGTTTTCCAGTGATGAGCTGAGAGAAAACTCTGCTCTTATGCGGGAGATTGAGTCTCTGAAGAATCAGAACAGGGAGCTGCACCTTAAACTCAACAAGTGATGGCAAACTTAAGTGGTAGCCACATAGAGCGGCCTGGGCCTTAGCTTAAGTGCATCTTGTTAATATATTTATTTTATTTTTTGTGATTAGTTGAACTGCTATGCATGCCATCACACTATCAGCAGACATCATCAACTACTTTACTTTACTAGCCTGTTTTTTTTATATATATATATAGTGCTACTCCACCCCCATTTTAGAGGTTCGTTTTTTTGTTTACATATATCTGTTCAATACGAAATTGTCATTCAGTTTATTATTTACCAGAGTTTCAGAAATAGCAATGACTTAAATAGATTATTAAGCTGATCTAAGTAGTCTTTGATGCTTTCAAAGTTAGTACTTAGACTGCAGCTGTTGAAGTGGATTACCGAGAAGGTTTCATTTGATTTGGTTAGAGGCAATTTTAAGTTGAAAAGTATTTACATTCATTTTCCTGTGTTTAAATAAAGGTTTCTGTCTTGGTCTATGTTGTTCTCATTGTATTATGCAGCTACTTGGTTGATGAGATCAGATAACTCATTTCATCTCTAACTACATTATTCGTTGAAAGAAGTCAACTGCAAATATAAAAGATATAAAAAACATTATTTTCTTTGTATACTCTGAGGAATTTGGATCCCATTGAGCTGTCTCACTGAAGGGATCCCGAAACCACAAAAACTGAGGAGTTGATTTAACAATTTCAGGACAAAACTGTCTATAACTGCAGAATCAGCGTTAGTAGAATTTTCTGACGTACAAGGTGATTTACTCAGATCATTGTAATAAACATGGGCCTTCAATCAGTATCCATCCATCCAGACTTCCCTCTCCCCAGCCACTTCTTCTAGCGGCTAGAAGAATTAGAGAAACAATGACACAAGGTTTTATTTATTTAGATTCTAAATAAATAAAACCTTGTCTCATTGTTTCTCTAATTATCACTCAAAATATGAAATGTAAAAATCTCACATATGTTGCTCTACAGTTTACTGACAATCTAGAAGGTGGGACTAGGTGTTGGCCTTGTGGGTTAGAGCAGTGCACTTGTGCTCTGAGAAGGTTGCAAGTACCAGATTCGATCCCCACAGTCTGCACTCTGGGTCCCTGAGCAAGACCCTGAACCCCACACTGCTCCCCAGGTGCCGCACAATGGCAGCCCACTGCTTCCCAAAGGGACGGGTTAAATGCAGAGTGAGTTTTCCCATTGGTGAATTAAACATTTCGCTTTTGGTTAATAGGGTCCCCTTGACAGAAAAATGTTATAAATTATCACTGTAAAATCGAAAAACTATGGAGGACAAGGAGAGTCACCCAAAAAGAACATCAACCATTTCTAATTAAGTATTGGAGTCAGAATTACAAATCAAATTTTTGATTGTGCATTTCCAATCAACAAATGAAATTGTAGTTTTTAAATCTAGTTTAAGGATAAAGATTTGAAATGAATTTGGAAATTACAGCTTTTAATACCGGATTTAAAAACCCAATTCACAATTCTTCTCAATAATTCCATTAAAAGTGTAATAAATACAAAACAAATCATAAATAGAACAATTGTTTCCATGAATAAAAACCCTTCAAAACCAACAAAACTTCAAGAATAGTATGTCATGGCATGTCTTGATCATAGTGACTGTAGTGATTCTTGCATCATTAAATAACATATTAAATCAGGGGTCTTCAACGTTTTCCAGGCCAAGGACCTCCAAACTGATGCACTGAAAAAAACTGCTCAAAAAATATATTGTAAGTATTTGCACTCAAATGATTTAATTAAAATTTAATGCTGCAATACACTCAAAGAAATAATACTGCACACTACTTAATTAAATCAGTGCAGCTTTTTTACACTTAAAAACATTAAGTAAATTTAAAAGCTGTAAAATTAAGTAAATATAACTTATGAATTTAGTAAATGCAAGTTAAAAAAATTCAGTACATCTGAATAACTAAATGTAGTATCGTGACAGATAAAATTGAGTAGATCTAATTAAAATCTTAACTCAATATAATAGTAACCCTTGGTGAAAACAAATAATAAAATTGTGTCAATATGACCTAAAAATGTTAAGAAGATATAACTGGAAGAAAAAGTTTAATTTAACAAAAGAAAGGTGTTACATTTACTTAAAGTTTTACCTGAATTTAATTTAGATTCAAATATCAATGATCAAAATAAATATGTTACATGTACTTAATATTTTAACTATATTTATCCTTTATGTTCAGGACTACAATTCACTTCACATCAATACACTAAATGAAGCAACTGCACAAATATGACATTTTAATTAGACATTTATTTGTCAAATGTTTAAATGTGTAAAGATATCCATAACTCTTACACAACAGAACCAGTCACAATTGCAATACTCAAGTAAACAATAAGACAATACATCAGCTGACTTGTGTGTGTAAACAGTAAAACACATCAGCAAACTCTTCTTTGTAAACATTAAAAGGAGAACTCCGGTGCAAAATGAACCTGGGGTGTAATAACACATTGATACTGTTCTGAACCGCTCTCTGGTGTTTATTTTCATGATAATCTAAAGTAAAGCTTGCCGTGCTACAAAGTGAATTGTGATTTGGAATCTCATGGCTCAGCTTGTAGTACGCCGGTCGTGGTTCGACTGGTCTAGAGTCTAGACTGTTTTCCAAAGATGGCTCCTGCCTGTATACACTGTGGTACTGTCTTCTCGTGTTATAAGCTAAACAATTTAGAGATAAAAGTCTTTACATTCGATTATCAAGAAAATAAATACCAGAGAACGGTCGTCTCAGTACCAATGTTATTACACCCCATGTCCAATTTGCGCCAGAGTTCTCCTTTAAAGACAATACATCAGTTGACTTGTGTGTGTAAAGAGTAAAACAACACATCAACAAACTCTTCTCTGTAAACATTAAGACAATACATCTTCTGACTCGTGTGTGTGTGTGTGTGTGTGTGTAAACTGTAAAACAGTACATCAGCCAACCTTTAAACCAGGTTACCCTCAGAACAAGTATGCCTTTCCAATAAAACATTTCTGCATGAAAAGAGCATCTTGTTGGACAGTTGTCAGAAAGTTAGGTACGCAGATCATTTTTTAGTCTCTGTACCTTGTTTTAAAGGTTTCCAGGATCCAGCTCCAGCAGCAGTACCTTTTGGAAAAACTGTATGTGAGATTCTTGGGGTATCTCAGGTCCAAGGCATTTGTCAGTCCCAATAAATAGCAGCAGGCTCTGCTAAAATCTCCAAGACTGATGAGAACAGTGATGCCCCCAATCACAATCCCTACATCTGTAGGTTCATTCACACATCTTCATTTCGCTGCAGGTAAATCTTCATAACTTCGTCTGCCAACTCCTCTTGAACATCGATTGTTGCATTTGCAGCAATCTGCAGACATTGTAAAAATTAGTGGTTAGAGCTCATTTTCTTTGTAATAACAGCATATAAATTTTAAAAATGCACACAGGAGTTCCAAGTATTTGGTAGTTTATTTGAAAAAATGTTTTCATGGAGAGTTATTTGTAATGTATGTAAAAATAATTACACACACACACATTCTAGTGGGTATTTTTTATAGTGATTATTCATACGATTTTCTTGTGCTGACAAATGTGAATTGTCTTGAACTTTGAATGCAACGCACAGCACAAATCACTGATTTGGTCTGGCATAGCATACCCGTAAAATTAGATGAAGGCCCATCAGGTAAAGTTATCTTGCATATAATTTTAACTTAAGTTAAATGGGCTACAGGTGAAGCCATTGCCATGTTTACTATCAATAGAGCGCCTGACCTTATCTCACATCAATTACTTAAAACTTACAAAGCAGCACCTAAAAATCCTAAAACATATTTTACTAACTTCAAAGTTCTTCATCAAGGAACATGCATCTTCTCCTAGATGATCAATAAGACATCGGATGATGATCCTCCCGTTTTTGCTGAATGGATACCCCACCCTGCAGAACAGAACTTTTTTAAATAACTAAAAAGACATAAAAATGTCAATCAAATAAAGATTAAATACTTTAAACATTGGCAGAATACAATAGCTATTATTAATTTCTAAAGAACTTGGGTTTATTTATTATACAAATCCTTTTCAATCCTGATCAATAAAATTCACCTTCTCTTGCTCTAGCTATCATTATCTGTTCCCCAATGTTTTACAACCACAATGCCTCCATCGCCGATGGACCTGAGCATCGTCTATCGGCCCAACCCTAATTTTGATAATCACTTAAAATGAAATTACTCGAGACAAACAGGAGAAAAATGAACATACATTAGCCTAGTTGCAGGTGTTGAGCAAAATGTTTAACATGCATGCACAATTTAATATTATTAAATTAAATCTCCCCGGGTCTTTAACAATACCAGTCTAGTACAGATAATTATAAATCTAAAGGTAAATAAAGTTTTGGTTTTCAGTTTTAGAATTGATTAACATTTGAAGTATAAGTAAATGTTGCATCTAGAGCAGCAACAGTAAAATGTATAACAGGAAAATTACTATACACTTAACAATATCCCACTTTAAACAAAATAAAATCTCAATAAAATAAATAATATTCAAGACATCAAAATACTGAGTGAAGTTTAGAAATAATGCCCTGGCATCATCAGTCCTGTCCCCCTCCATCATTTGCTGCTCAGGTGATTTACTGCTTTGTCTCAGCCTGACACGGTTTCATTTCATGCAGACAGTTTTCCCTTCACCTCGTTCTCAGCTAAATGCTGTTCATTACCAATCATGCTGCTGTTCTAACTACTGTGGATAAAGCAAATGGAAATACGCTTCCAAATGGAGTATTTCCATTTGAGCGCACTTAGGGATCTATCAAAGGTTTGCGTGTATAAAAACGTAAGCTATTTCACTGCGCACGCTAAAAAATGTACAAACTGATCTATCAACAGCGTGCTAAAAGGATTTGCTCTTTAAAACGTGCTAAATAGCGCCTCTTATCCATTTAGTACTTTTTCTGCAGTGAATATGCAATATGGGGCGTTTACACGCAAAAGTGCGTCTTGTGGGAGGAGAACATGTAAATATATTAATTTAGCACTCGCAAAGTGATTTATCAAACCTGAAAGCAATTTTGCTAACGGTATCTGACTCTATATTTAACACGTTTCAAAAGAAGGTGCAAATGGTCTGTATGCGTAATTGCGCACACATGGCAGCGGTTATTGTCGCAAGAAGGAGACATCGAAATGAAGCAAGGAGATGCAGATAACGCATTTTTTCACTCCGTGTGAATATTTTTGGAATGAACGAGGAAACGATCATCAGAACATATCGTTTATCCAGCATTGCCATTTTGGAGCTGTTGGGGGAACTCCGAATGGATTTGGAGCCAGCCACAAGGAGGACCCACGCAATACCATCTATCACAAAACTCCTTGCAACATTGCACTTTTTTGCATCTGGGTCATTCCAGCGTACGGTTGCAGCGAGAGCTGGGATCTCCCAATCTAATTTTTCAGAAGTGCTGTCTGACGTTCTAAATGCCATGTCGCCCTGACGCCCTACCGGAGAACCCCGACCTCCTCCCTGCTCCTGTGGAGCAACATGCCAATGCTGCGGGGATGCGTACGCGCAGTAATCTCATCCACAGTCACTTCTTGTGAGCCATTTGGTATGTGCATTTTTCTACAGGCCAATACAAAACACCTGTTTTTTTTTTTTTTACTGCAGAGAAGTAGAAATTCAGCCACATACCACCTTAGGGAATAAAGGTAGCCAAAGTTTTATATATATATATATATATATTTATTTATATATATATATTTATTTGTTTATTTTTTGGAGAGGGTGGGGGTGTCACTGTAAGATTTAAATTTCTTAATGCACTAGTTTGTACAAACTACTTTGCCGCAAACCACAAAACGCCAAAACCATCATTTACATAGGGCGTCTCCAACAGTTTTGCACCTGCCACCAGTTACGCAATCACTCTTGTTAAATCACCCGCAAACCATGGTTCAGCCCCTCGCGCAAAATTCCAGTTTGCGACCGCAAATTACTGCACGCAAAATTGGATCTTGATAAATCCGGCCCTAAGTGTTTTTTTTTTTTTTTAACCAGGCGCGAAAGTCTTCACAGCGCCTTATTCAAATATAAAAACCTAGTGTGTTGTTCAGTACTCTTAGAGTTAGTTTTTGGTGCTAATCTTATCGTTAGCTGAATTCTCTGTGGACTAAAGTTACGTTAGCTTTAACATCAAGTAACCTTACACAACCCTGTTACAGTAACTTAAAAGCATGGCTACGGCAGTAATAAGAAAATTACTCCCTATAAATTGTTAATGCAGAAGACAGGGTTAATATTTAATTCACTCTTACTAGCTGGACACTTAACACAGTATTCTCCCAGGTGCTGATTGTATCGGCATTTCTCCTTCCACCGGCAGGCTGCCACTTGTTGCCGAGGCTGAGAGGCAGATTTCCCATGAGGCTGCACGATTAGCGTCAATTTGGCGCGTAAATTACTCGACTTCTTAAGTAGATGATTAAGTTGAAATAATATTAAGTTAGAATGAGTAATACTTGAAGTTCTAGAAACTAATCAGTAGAATTAATCCATTCCCAAATATTTTGTTTGAAATTTACCAAAAATATTTACAATATCTAAAAAAATATATTTTTTAAGCAAATACTAATTTCATTTTGTGAAATAAACCTAACCCATAGTTGTAAATTGGACACAAAAATAACAGTTGCATTTTTAGACATTTACTTTGGTATGTACAACTCAAATAATCACTTGAGTGATTTTCAGAGATTTTATTAAGTTAGTATAGCTATTTATTACTATGATATTTACTAGGCCTGTGAATCATTTTTTTGAGTGTGTAGAACTTGCATTTTACTCAAAATTTTAAGGAAATGTTATATCCCTGTAGAATTTGCTGTTATGAAGTAATTTAAGTAGATATTAATTATTTTCTCTGATTGACATTTACTTTGCTTCATTATGTTACATTACTCACTAATATTAGGTAACCATTGCCATTTTTCTTTTGGTAAATGTTACCAAATAAATTGAAATAAAAGTCTCTACATTTTATATACCATCCATCCATTTTCTCACATGCTTGTCCCAAGTGGGGTTGCAAGGGGTGCTGGTGCCTATCTCCAGCAGTCAATGGGCAAGAGGCGGGGTCCACCCTGGACAGGTCGCCAGTCCATCGGAAGGGCAACACAGAGACACACAGGACAAACAACCATTCATGCACACTCTCACACCTAAGGACAATTTAGAGAAGCCAATCAACCTAACAGTCATTTGGAGATGTGGGCAGTTTTGGACTGTGGGAGGGAGCCGGAGTACCCGGAGAGAACCCATGCATGCTCAGGGAGAACATGCAAACTCCAAGCAGAAAGACTCCAGGGGGAATCGAACCCACTGCTACCCACTGCTCCACTGAGCAGCCCACATTTTATATATATTAAACTATTTTTCATTTTAAACAGTTTAACAAAGTAAATACACTATTATTTTAAATTGTCCAATCTTTCATGGGCCAGCCGGAAATTTGACAGTCTAACTAGAATTGTACTATTCAAATAGGCAATAAAAAAGTAAAACCCTCTAAAACTCAGTTTGAAGATTCATTACAGAAATTTACTCATGTAAGATAAAGAATATTTAACCTACACAAACATGCTCAAAATAACCTCTGGGCGAGGATCAGAACTGAAACAGCCATTTAAACTTTGAGCAGTGGAGTATAGATTATGTATGCCTCTATTTAAATGTAAAAAGCATGTACAAATATTGCATTATTATTAAGTGTATTTTGTTGTACTGCATTAGAATTTGTACAGAAAAAAGAAGTTTGATATGACTTGTAAACAACAAATACACAGTATTACATATACACCAACTCTGGTCTGGTAAGTAAAACATTTTTATTGATAAAAGAACACCTTGTTTTCCATTTAACTTTTTTTTGGCTTATCGCATAAAATCCATGTGAAACACACTGAGGTCTGTCGTTGTATTGTGACAAAAAGTGTACTAATCTGACTCTTCATCTTGCAATAAATATCCCATCATAAACCTTGGGCAAAGTTCCCACAGACTGGGATGCATTTTAATTTAACTGCAAACCTGCTCACTGTTATGCATTTGGAGATGTGGGCAGTTTACGTAACTTGCTCTACATTTAGGAAAAATCAGTTTGTACGACATCCCTGAGGATGCTGTTCTGAGGTTCAGGGTTTCTCTGTCTCAAACACATTTTGATTCGGTACACAATTAAGACAAATACTTTGAGAATATATATATATATATATATATATATGTATATATATATATATATATACATATATATATATATATATATATATACATATATATATATATGTATATATATATATACATATATATATATATATGTATATATATATATATATTCTCAAAGTATTTGTCTTAATTGTGTACCGAATCAAAATGTGTATATATATATATATATATATATATATATATATATATATATATATATATATATATATATATATATATATATATACATATATATATATGTGTATATATATATGTGTATGTATATATATATATATGTATGTATATATATATATATATATATATGTATGTATATATATATATATATATATATGTATGTATATATATATATATATATATATATATGTATGTATATATATATATATATATATATATATATATATATATATATATATATATATATACATACACTCACCTGCCACTTTATTAGGTACTAGGGCTGCAACTAACGGCCGATTATTTTTTCGATTAATCGATGAATCGGACAAAAAATATTTTTTATATTAACCTCTTTATTCCAAAATAAACATTTTAGACAGAACAAACAAGCAAACAAGTACAGGTTGCTCATTAACTGTCCTGGTGCAATGTGAAAAATAAATGTTTGTGTTAAAACTACGCAAACTTACATGAGAAATGCTGTACATCCACAAAATATAGGCTACTTTGTTTCATAAAGCGCAAAAAAGACATTTTTGTTTTTAAAAGCCTCTAAGGGGCTCAAACAATAGGCCCCCCCCCCATTTCATCAAATGAGGTTTTTTTAGACTAGAAGAGTTCTGCCTTTTAAGACAGGAAAGTATAGCAGTTAAAGTTGCTACTTGAGAATATACTGAACCATAGAGATAAAAACAGACCTGTGATTCAAATTATAAATTGTATTTGGAATAAAAATGAGAGAACTAGGGGTGTTAAAAAACACATCCTCCAAAGACAGATATTTACATGGGAATGTGGCAGATAATTAATTGACATATTACTGATCTTGCTGGATTTTATTCTGCTTTACTTCCATAAATTGCAGGATCTTCTTTGCTTTATGTTTGCCAGAAGATTTAAACGCCTTGCCCTCATAATTTGCAAGTTAATTTATTTATAAAGAAAATATAAACGCTGCTTAAGCTAATTCGAATGAAATTAAAAGTAAAATAAGTAGCCAACCTTATCACTGTCTGTAACCTACTAACACGGTAAGGAAAGCATCAGATGAGCTACCTGAGAAACTAACGTTACGTTTCCCCACTTTAAAACCAAACAAACATGTCCGCTCACCCTGCTGATCAGCTCTCTTCACTGCCATTGAAGGCTCCAACGTGTTTTCTTTTCAGGCGCTGCATCATAACAGTGGTGCTTCCGCGCCATGTTAATTTGTTTTTACTAAAGTTGCATGTTACGACTTTTTTCGCTTTACAAAGCGCAGGCTATTTTAATTATTGTGATCAATTTGCGCCGTCAATCCCGGCGCAATTTCGACAATATGATCCAAAACACTATCTATATATTTTCTAACCATACTTGAAGCTGAAATATCCTCCTTATTTTTCTTTTAAAACAGCCAATTTAAATCCATGTCAATAGCAGGTAAAAGAGATAGATGAGGCAATGATCTAATAACTGTTTTACTGAAGTTTATTTGAGATAATTCAAGATATTTTATAGTACTATCTTCTGTCCATCAAATGGTTAGGAATGTTGACCAAATAACTGTAAGAGTTGTTTGATTTTCCTGATTGTGTTTTTATTTATTTTTTTCATTTAACAGGATGTAGTATTTGGAACGAATGCTTACGTATTGATGAACTGGCGGTATGCACCTTAAAGTTGCTTGCGATCCGCCATGATAGAAAAGAAGAAGAAGGAACGAATGCTTTCATTGTATGAAAAGAAACTGAGCTTGATTGGCTGATGGTATGGTTCATTTACATACATTGCTGCAGTTGCGACTGCAGAGTCGAGCGAGCGGAGAAACAGCCGAGCGCACAGCTGGTGTTGAGCGCGGAGAGAGCAGGTCGAGCGTGAGCAGAGATGAAACTGAACACGAGAACAGTGTGTTGAGAGGGTTTTTCAGAGTTGAGCGCGCGCCAGACCGGTTTTGCGCGCGAGCGTGTTGTCTCATTGCGTGCGTGGATTGGTTCCTGCGCGCTCAAACCGATGGCACAAATATCTCTCCATACAAACAGGCTCTAACCAGAGTAGAAAAAGAAGTGGGAGGCCGCGTTGCACAACTGAGCAAGAAAATAAGTACATTAGAGTCTCTAGTTTGAGAAACAGACGCCTCACAGGTCCCCAACTGGCATCTTCATTAAATAGTACCCACAGTAGCCTGTTTGTGCTGTCCTCTGAAGGGAGTAGTACACACCGTTGTAGGAAATCTTCCATTTCCTACAACTAAATTACACTATATCTATGCATATAGTTTGTTGGTATATTGATTTTTTTTTACAGTATAAAATGCATAAAATAAACCTGAGTGGAAAGATAAATATTTCTTAATAGAATAAAGAGAATTTTTTTTATTTATTTTGTTTTACATTCCTAAGGATAAGTAAAAAAAAATCCTCAGTTTATCATAGTTCATTCATAAGCTGGTTAATTAACTATGATAAATCGATGCTACAGATACTTCCTTTGTTTTTGGTAAATTGTTGCTCTAAAATTAACTTATTGATGTTTTAAACTCTAATTCTGCTACTGTCAGACCGCAAGCACTGGAAGCAGCAGTGCTTGCGGTTGCAGTTGGCAATCATTTTATTTCTATAGCTTCAATTCACAACACATGTCATCTCAGGTCACTTTCCAGTTCACCAGATCATCCAGTCAGATTGATTCAAAGTTTTCTATCTAAGGAAAACCAGCTGATTGCATCGACTCATTGACTCTTCAGCAATCCCTCACACTAAGCATGCTTGTAGCGACAGTGGAGAGGAAAAACTCCCTTTGAACAGGAAGAAACCTCCAGCAGAACCAGGCTCAGTGTGAGCGGCCATCTGCTGAGGCCGACTGGGGTTCAAGGAGACAGAAGCAGACATAGAAAAAGAAGCATAGATACAAAAGGCAACTAAAAAAGGCGGCCCCGTCCAGGAAACACAGTTAAATAGCTAAAGAATGTGACATAATGTGGCTGAATGTTGGAGTGTTTAGGATTTTTCCTCTTTGAAACTTAAAATCCACCAAAATGCCAAATGTCCGACGCCCCTCGGTTGGTTGGATTAAACCCTCCGGTCGTGTCGCCTCGCTCTCCTTCCTGCTTCACTACAGCAAACACTTCTCGTTGCTAAAATAACAAAAACTCCAGTTTTGTTATTTTAGCAACAAAAATGTAGAGAAATGATGAAGGAATCAGCTAGTGGTGATGTTTTGTGCTTCCACTTGTTTTAGATTTTGGTCTCTAGTCCCGATTTGTTTGCTTTAAGTTGATCAAGTTGGTCTTTGGCCTGCTGAGGTTAGCAGGACCTCCACAGAAAAACTGGCTGGAAAAAAAGAAAGTTAAACTGCTTTATTTAGAGGTAGAATTACTGTTGTTGGAGTCCGAATGGGAAATAAATTCTAAAGAAGAGTTTGATGAAGCATTTTCTGATCTTCCAGCTGCAAATGTTTCCTAATTTTATCAGCGTTTTTGTGCAGCCTGTCAGAACGCGTCTCCTGATGGGAAGTAAGAATAAAACTGTGTTTATGGAGTTACTGATCAACAAAAGGACATTTTCTGCTGTTCAAATGAAGTTAATTTAAAAACTTTTTTTTCTTAAAAAAATCCACTAAATGTTTTTGATTCGTTTGTGGGTTTTTTTTTCTGTTTTGCCTTTAATTGTTAATTTTAGGGTCGTTGAAAATGAGTTTGGGTTAAATAAGAAGCTCTGGGTTTTAGTGAAGAGTCGAATAAAACAATCATAAAAGAAAAAAAGCAAAAATCTGTTTGTTATAAAAAGATCCTACAAATATCTCAATACAATCATTCAGGATGGGAATTTCTTCTTTTTTTCTTTGGAGTATTTTTGATGCAGGAATGAGCAAAATCTAAATCACAAACCTGCCAACGTTAAAATCTAGTTCTTTTATGTTAAACTGTTCCTAACAGGATCCAACATTGCTTTTGTTGCATCAGACTAATTACAGGATCAACATAAAGGGAAAAAGATGAAAGAGCGATGGTTCAAAAATATAAGTTTGCATTTTATTTAAAAAAAGAATAATAAAACAACACAGAAATGCTCCAGAGTTCACAACTGGCTTAAGAACAGCAATAAATCTCTCTCCCAATAAAACTTAGATAATTGAATTAAAAAGTTCCCCCCAAAAAAAGCAAACAAACCCAAAACTACTGGAATTGAAATCCCACAGTTGGCCTCGAAGGGCTCAGGCTAAATGCTGCAACATAGAAGGACTGAGCAAGCAGAGATTATAATCTGCACCCAGAATACAGAAGCTCAGAGTGAAGCCATGACTCGGCTTTTATCTTTCAGCTGCTGGGTGGGCGGAGCTGTTCAGGTGTTCTTGATTTTTTTGCCAATACAGGTAAAGCTTGAAGTGTGTTTAAAAGTTCACCAGTGGAGGGATGCAGCAGAGCAGCAAATTGAAATGCAGGCACAGGACTCCTCTGATCAGAGGAAAATGCAATACTCAAAAAACCCACTAGATGGCTCTAGAGGATGGGGCAGAGAGAGTAAGGACGACAGATACATTTTTAATTATAATCTGTTACTTTAAACAGAATTTAACACTTAAATAAAATTTGTTTTTATGCATCCATGTTATACATAGACTTTTTGAATAAAAATATATAGAAAAAAAACATAGAACATTTTTTCATTTTAAAATCTAAAGTATTTTTTTGAGTAGAGAACAACACCTGAACTGAGCGTTTGTTATTTTCTTTCTTTTTTCTGTCTTAATGTTGGCAGTGGGCTTTATGCTGCCCTGCAAGGCTTTAAACCTGGGTTTGAATGGAGACTAAGCCATTCTCAAGCACATATCAAGGTGCTCATTCTGAGCCTGGATCCAGATTTATTGTTGATTCTGTTCATGGTGGAGAATCCTGCTTCACAGCAGCAGGTTGAGCCAAACATCCTCTAAATGTGCGGGGTCATCTTTGAGCACCATTTCACTTTTCTTTCACCAATTCACCGCAGTTCTTCCAGCAGTCCACACTTTCTCTGCTCTCTTTTTCTCATCGTCTTCTCCTTCTATTTATATAGGTTTTTTTTATTTCTATAGCGTGAATTCAAACATCATGTCATCTCAGGTCACTTTCCAGTTCACCAGATCATCCAGTCAGATTGATTCAAAGTTTTCTATCTAAGGAAAAGAAGCTGATTGCATCGACTCATTGACTCTTCAGCAATCCCTCACACTAAGCATGCTTGTAGCGACAGTGGAGAGGAAAAACTCCCTTTGAACAGGAAGAAACCTCCAGCAGAACCAGGCTCAGTGTGAGCGGCCATCTGCTGAGGCCCACTGGGGTTCAAGGAGACAGAAGCAGACATAGAAAAAGAAACATAGATACAAAAGGCAACTGTCAACCAGCTCCACAGGCGGCCCCGTCCAGGAAACACACAGCCAGGCAGACGAGCTCCGAGCCAGCTCCCATGTCAGAGGATGAAGAGAGCACATCCAGTTAGTCACAGTCAGAGAAACAGGACTACACTGGAAAACAGGCCAAGCTCCAACATCTAGAAACAAAGGTGTTGATGGCAGCAGCACAGCTGATATTTCTGATTTTTACTTTTGCTGTCGCCTTTTTGGAAACACAGGAAGGAGCAATCAGCTAAGTGAGCTTAGTGCTTGGAAAAAATCTTTCATTCCTTTAGAGACAGCATGAAAAGTCAGCTGAGTACAAAACATAGAGAGGAAAACAAGAAGAAAAGGGACAAGAAGAGAGGGACACAACCTAGAACAGATAATGGATGTCTATTCTATTTACATTTCTCTATCTGTAGAATGTCCGTGGGGCCCCAAATTTCCTAAATCTGCCCCTGATCCCAGCTGATGTCCTGGTGTTACACCCAGCTTAGTACTGGTAATATTCTCACAGGTAATTTGTTGTTAGTCCCAATAAAAGGAAACATCTTCTCTGTGAAGGTGTGGATGAAGGTGTGGAGGTGTTTGTCGGCGTCCAAGTCAAAGAACAAGAGCGTCCCTCCATCCCAGTCCAGCTGGACTCGGATCCGCCTTAATTTCTTCACTGGGAGATCTTGGTTTGGGAGTGGATGGGAGACCGCCATGAAGTTTCCGTTGAATAGACATATTCCCCAGAATCCACCTCGGATTTCTCCCTTCCTCTGAACAGACTCCCTCAGCACACCCACACCCCAGTTCTGATCATTTCTGACGTCTACATCCCAGCTGTGAGTCCCCGAGCTGAAACCCTCGGAGCCCAGGACGCAGTGATGCTGGTCAAACCTCTCTGGGTTCTCTGGAAGCTTCTGTCTCGCTCCGAACGTGACGCTGGTCAGATCTGCAGACAGGATGAGTTCAGGATGAGCCGTTTTGGGGTCCAGGACGATGGGAGTATAGGAGACTGGCTTTTTCAGCTTGGTCCAGATGTTGTAGCTGAGGTTGCCCAGATGTTTGGCCTCCTCTATCAGAACTCCTGATGGTGTCTGCAGGTCATCCAGCAGGGTGCAGTGTTTCACTCGTGTTGAGGCGTCCTTGTGGTTCTGCAGGAAAGAGAGGTCTGCAGCCTTCAGCAGCTCCTCTGTGGCTCTGATTGTGTCTGAAATGACATCTATGGTTCTGTTCAGAGCCTCACCGTGTTCCCTCATTACTTTACATTTCCGTTTTTCTTCCTCTTTCAGAGCAGCAATCCTGACATCCTCTTCCTCCTCCAGAAGCTGGTGAAGCCTGCTGAAATGCTTCCTGACGCGTCTCTCCGTGTGTTTGGCCTGGATCTTGACGTATTCTGCTGTCTCGTCACGGCTTCCTTTGGCTCGTTTTAGGAGCTTCAGTTTCTTCTTCAGAGGTTTTAGGATCCTCAGCAGGGCCTCCCTGTGATCCTGTGCGGCCTCCTCGACCGGTCTGAACCTGTGGTTGCTGTGTGCTTTGGAATCCCTGCAGATGAGACAAACTGGCTGCTGGTGATCCAAGCAGAACAGCTTGAGTGTCTCTGCATGAACGCTGCAGAGACGCTCTGGTCCTTTCAGGGCTTTCTTCTTCCTTTCCAGGGTGAAGGTTTCACACAGGTTCTTCAAGGCCAAGTTACAGGGCGGAGATCTGAATGAAGAAATCTCCTTACAAAGCGGGCAGCTTTCTTTCTGCCTCTCAGACCACCACCTCTGCAGACAGTCTTTGCAGAAGCTGTGGCTGCAGGACAACACAACGGGCTCTTTGAAGATGTCAAAGCAGATTGGACAGGAAAGGTCCTTCTCTGACTGGAAAGACATTTTACCTGAACGTGATGAGGAGCACCCAGCTGGTTGTGGCGTTTTTATTTTCTCAGATCTAATCCTCTTTAAATCTTCCAGCCTTCCCAGTGTAATTCATGCAGCCTCCCATAGCGTCTCTGGTCCCGACTGCCTAAAAAGTGCTTTAATATAAACACTTCCCTTTTTTGGGCTGAAAACATACTGAGTTAATTTTGTTCAGTTATTGTTGCAAATAACCACAGACGTAAATTTGAAGGGAAGCGGCGGCCTAGTGGTTAGGGCATCGCGCTCTGAATCCTGAGATTAGAAGTTCGATCCCTCACTCCCCCAGACTGCCACTCTGGCTCCCTGAGCAAGACCATTAACCCCACACTGCTCCCCAAGGGGATGTTTTAAATGCAGAGATAAATTTTTCCAATGTGAAATCAATAAAGTTCAATTTTTTCTGAAGGACAGGTGTGGCTCTCAGTAATATGTGGCACAAATTTCTAAATTTCATGTTGCTGCTTTTGAAGGAGGGTAATCACTGATGTAGCTGAAAGGAAAAAACATCCAATCAATCAATCCACATTTTTCTGGATGGATTGATGGATGAAGGAAACTGAAATTGTGTGCATACTAGGGAGGCATGATATATTGCTGTTATTCATCCTTTTTTTTTAATATATATATATATATATAAATTAATGTCTAACTATCCATAAATATAAATATCGGTTTATTTTGGTTCTATTGTGTTCTCAACAGTAGGAAAGCATTCAATAAATTGAGTATAAGTTGAGTAGCTGTAGGTAGGTCCATCAGCCCCCACCCTTAGAGCGTCTCCAACAACTTTTATATAGCAAAGTTACACCCTTGGACTCACGTGTTCATAATCATCCTCCGCCAGATTATCGCAGTCACTAACCTGTGTTTCTCTGCTGCAGAGTTTCCAGCCTTAGACTCCCTAGCCGCTGCCACTGCAGAACCGCAGATCCTTTGTTTAGAAATAAGCGCTTCTTGAGTAATCCCATTGTTTGTCCTGCCTGAACCCCTGGTCCTTCTGTTCAGAATCATGACAGAAAGTTCTGCTAACTTCTGAGTTTTTGTTGTGAAATAGTATAAGCCAAATATTGGAGTTAAACTGCAAAATAAAGCCAACCTAACCAAAGCTTACAATCTTAGATCTACCCCAAAAGTCTTTTTGATCTTGTTTGGAGGCTGATCTCTTGGATGGGCTCTGCTGAAAATGAAATTCACCTCAAAGTATTTTTGTATCCTTGAATATCCTAAGTAAGAGCAGCTTCTGTTAGATTAGTAATCTTTTAAGAAATAGATCAAACACATGGTTACCTTTTTGTTTTGAAAACATAGTTGTACATATGCTGAAAAGATAAAAGAAAAGCAAAATCTAAATCATTTAGTTAAAGTCCTAAACTTTATATTCTACAGAAGTTTGTTGCCTTATAATCTGGAGTCCTGCTAACTTTTCCTTTATTTTACAGTGTGGTTTGTTCCTCTTTGAGCAGAAATGAGGAACACTGAAGCAAAGAAGGAAGTAAAAACTTTAAATATCACAGGATTTTTAAAATTGCGCAGAGAAATTCAGAGGAACGGTTCAACATGTCCACCAGCGTCATAGTTTACACAGAAAAACATCACAGTTAAGGATCGTTTATCGATGAGAAATATGACGCAAGCAATTTGTTCAAGTGGATTTGAACTGATTACTTTGACTAGGCCTGATTTGAAATGTTTGAGGTTTTCTTTTGCTATGTGTGTCTGTTTCTAAGTGAAGCTCTGTGATGATTTTCTTTAAGCCTTCGTCAAAAGGGAACCACATATCTGATGAACCAAAGGACACTTTCCCCCCATCCTGAACAGAGTCGTTTTTTTTATCTCTTTCCCTGATTAGAACAGCTCTGAATTAGACCAATAAAATAAATCTGCAGCTTTATCCCTTTTTTTTTTTACAGAGCTCTGAGATTCTGGTGAGTAAAAAGTGTCTTGCAGATAAAATGTATTTATGACTTAAAGTCCTAAAAAACTATTAAAAAAAATATTGTCCTTCTGTTTATAGGTGTGGCATTTGACCCAGTGGAAGGAAGAATTCAGGCTTAAGACTTAAATCATTTTATTGACAAGATATAAAACTAACAATCAACAACAGTGATTGAGGTATAAATATCAACATCTAAAAAAGCAGCTGATTTCCTCTGCAGTCTGCTTTCTGAAATATTACAATCAATTAAACTGTATTTGTTGTATTTCTTTCTTCGTTGTTTTTTCTTTGCGAGATGTTAAAACCCAGCTGTTAACCTTTTTTTAACAAATGAAAAAAAAAGTCTATTTTCTAAACTTTGGAAGCTTTATAATGTAGATCCTCCTTTCTTGGGATCAACCAAGCACCTTAGAAATTAGGAAAACTTTATAAACGCTTTAATTAGTAGAAGAATAAAGAACACAGGCCTCTGTTGAGCTCCTTTCCATTGACTCTTATTAGTCAAGATGCATAATTTTTTATTTAAATAAATTCCTGATGGACTTTGCTAAAATATTTACAGAAAAAGATCAAATAGAACCAATGGAAACAAACAGAGATAAGAGAACAAACACAAGTTTATATTTATGTATGTTTAATTATAAAACAGAATGTAAAAAGGGGTGCAGATCTATCTATCTATCTATCTATCTATCTATCTATCTATCTATCTATCTATCTATCTATCTATCTATCTATCTATCTATCTATCTATCTATCTATCTATCTATCTATCTATCATCTCTTAAGATTTATTTTAATGTTTTTTGGGGTTTGTTTTTCTCATTTGTCTTCTATCATAATTAACCCCTGGTTTAAGCACAACATTGAAAATAGTTTTTTCTAATTGTTCTTATCTAAACTGGAGGCAAAAAATCAAAAATAATAAAAAAGTAAATTACGCAGAAAAAAGACACCCCCACATTTAAACCTAGATTCCCAAAGCATCAGCCTGTACCATCTCTACAGGGTGGAAACTTTCACAACATTTAAATTTTCTGTTTGGGAAGCAATTAACTAAATTAAACCTATGGAGGAAATAAATTAACAAATAATTTACAATTAACTTAAACAAATTGAAGCTAATCAATAATCCAAATCCAAACAAAAACCCAAGGTGTTTCCCCTCCCTCTCAGTCAGTGTGGATTTCCTTAATGAGGCTGATTGGAAACACCAGGTCCTTGTCAGCACTGCTCATGGGCACGCTTCCATGGCAACACCTGACCAGGTGACCTCAGAGAAAAGAGTGGTGAGAACAAAAAAAAAAAAAAGTAACATCAACAAAGACTTAAACCTTCCCCCAATAACTCAATTTTTTTAACAGGAAATGCCTGCAATACCAATTAGTGAGGCGGTGAATCCCTCACACCTCTGATATTTTGAGGACTTTAAGTCATGTTTTGGAGTCGGTGTGATTGTGAGGAACTTCCTCACTGGAAAATATAGATCCATCATAACTTGACTTTATGAGTTTGTCACAACGAGGTCATCTTGAAAACATTCTTCTTCCAAATGTTGGCTACATATTACGTGTTTTTTCTCTGGCCAGAAGTTCGATGGCAAATCCTCCCTCTTCAAGTTGGCGATCCAACGACCAACCCGTCCGTGGAGGATCAGGAATCAGGAAGGTGAAATAACTCTTTTTTTTCACTTTTACCCGATGTATTCCAGCATCCAGCTGCCATGCACGTGGGCATTGTCAGTTTCACTATAGCTCTGGTGAATTTCAATGGTGAAGTCCTCTGGAAATCTTCAATAATTGTTGTTGATTGCAGATGTGTCTAGTAGTTCCCATTGATTTAGCTTGTAAAGCGGGGAGAATGGCGCTAGGCTTACCGCACCGTGACGTCACTGCTGGAAGATGGCAGGAGGGAGGGGTTACTATATTTGGGCAAAAATGGCCGCTCCCAGGCTCGGTGATTGCGTTGAAAATTATTGTTTTTACCGCAAACGTATTAGTTTTAGGTATAAATAATGATCTATTGATTATTCCTTGCTGACCGGACTTCTCCTTTAAAGTTGAGTATATCCTTTGATCAACAAAGACATAATTGACCCGACACATATTTCCTCTTTTTTTCTTCTCCTAACATAATAAATTAGATCCCTTTTTGAAAGCGACATCCTGATTCCGGTGCCTGGTTCTGAGTTTACTGGTTAAAACTGTTCGTTGGGTTTTGTTGTTGCTGGCAGGATCTTCAGTGGCAATTCGTTCTTGGTGCAAATATAGGCAAACAGCTTCTCTGTGAAAGTGTGTCTGAAGGTGTAAAGGTGGTCGTTGGTGTCGAGGTCCAAAAAGGACACTTTCCCCCCGTCCCAGTCCAGCTGAACTCTGACCCTCTGGAGCTTTGTCACAGAGAGAGCTTTGTTGGGAAGTGCAGAGGAGACGGCTGAGAAGCCTCCATTACAGAAAGCTATTCCCCAGAACCCGGTCTGTATCTGTCCTTTCCTGGGTACAGACTCTGACAGGACACCCACACCCCAGAACTCCTCGTTTTTAACCTCCACATCCCAGCTGTGAGTCCCTGAGCTGAAGCCTCCATGGCTGATGACACAGTGCCGCTGCCCAAACCTCTCTGGGTTGTCAGGAAGCATCTGTCTGGGCACAAACGTGACGCGGGTGAGGTCCTCAGACAGGAGGAGGTGTGCTTCGGCCGTGTTTGGATCCAGAATCACAGGAGAGAATGAGACCATGCGCTTCATCTTGGTCCAGATGTTGTAACTCAGGTTGCCCAGATGTTTGGCTTCATCTATCAGAGCTCCTGAGAGTGGCTGTGGGTCATCCAGCAGGGGGCACTGTTGGACTCTTTCCTTTGCTCTCCTGTAGTTCTGCAGCAGCGACAGGTCCTCAGATCTTCTAAACTCTTCCTCTGTTGCTGTGACCGTTTCTGAAAAAGCTTCGATGTTCTTGCTAAGGTCCACCCTCTTCTCCTTCATCAGCTGAATCTTCTGCTCCTCCTCTTCCCTCAGAGCTGCGATTCTGGCCTCCTCTTCCTCCTGCAGGAACTGATGAAGCTTCTTGAACTGCTCTTTGATCTGCATCTCTGTCCTGTTAGCCTGGACCTTGATGTGTTCTTCACTTTCCTCAAAGTTTACCTCAACTTGTTTGAACTGCTTCAGTTTGTCCTTTAATGGCATCAGATGGTTCTGCAGCTCGTCTCTGTGATCCTGCACGGTTTCATCGATGGGTCTGAAGCGGTGGTCGCTGTGGGCCTTTGAATCTCTGCAGACGAGACAAACAGGCTCCTGGTGGTTCAAGCAGAACAGTTTGAGTTTCTCTGAGTGCAGACTGCAGAGGTCCTCAGCCCCTGCGTTGGCTCTCTGGCCTCTCCCCAGAAAGAAGGCGAAACACAGGTTCTTCATCATCAGGTTTCGAGGAGGATCTCTCAGCAGGGAGATCTCCTTGCACAGTGGACACAGCCGTGTTTGTTTCCCAGCCCACTCTGCCTGCAGACAGTCCTTGCAGAAGGTGTGGCTGCATTCCAGCTTCACAGGATCTTTGAAGATCTCGCAGCATAGTGTGCAGGTGAGGTCCTTCTCTGACTGAACCAACATTTTGGCTTTAAGGGGGTTTTCAGATGAAAAATAATCTAAATTTCAGTGTTTTTTCCAGAGAAGTCTTTCCAGTGTCCGTCCTGATGGCACCGAGTCAGAACTTCATATGAAGAGGAACAGAAAAGGTTGAACCGTTTTATCAAACGGATTTCCAATGCAAACAACCCCATAGATAAAAAGTTCCTGTGACCTTATTTGTAGAAACTAAACACTCACCGGGCAGGATGGAAATATCTTTGTTTTCACTAATGTTGGACCACATTTCAAGGTCAGCTACAAATTTTTCCATCAAAACAATTAATTTATCAACACATAATACATCCATGCAACGTTTACAGTGGTTCAGAATAAAAGTATTGCTTTTCTTTCACAATAATATAGTAGATAAATAATACATTTTGTACATTTATTGTCCAAAACAAATTAATCATGGTTATGGTGCCAACATCTACACAATTTTGCACTAATAGTTTGTTGAAGTCATGTGACACGGAGCTCAGACATTTCTAGATCCTATCAGCTCTGTGATAAAGCTAAGAAATTCTTTTCTATCATTACATTTTGAGCCAAAAAACACACACAAAACAGAGGAAAATAACGGGGAACATCAGTGTTAGTGCCGACTTAAGGACGGAACAAAGTTAAAGTTAAAAAAACAAACCACTGGACTTTGTTTCTAAGTTTGAAGATGTTTCTCTTCCCATCCAGGAAGATTTTTCAGTTCTAAAAGTAGAATGGGAGGCAGATCTTTTAGTTATCAGGCTCCTCTCCTGTGGAACCAACTACCAGTTTTAGTCCGTGAGGCAGGCACCCTGTCTACTTTTAAGGCTAGGCTTAAAACTTTCCTTTTTGATAAAGCCTATAGTTAGGGTGGCTCAGGTTATCCTAAGCTATCTCTATAGTTATGCTGCTATAGGCTTAGACTGCTGGAGTACATAGGGACCCCCATTTCATCTTTCTGCTTCATTCTCTCTCTGTTCTCCTATTCTGCAGAATCTGTTTGTTCAATCTCTAACCTTCTGCTCTCTCTGCTTTTCCTCAGAGTAGCTTTGCCTCGTCTGTTCCTGTTTGGCTGTGACGTCATCCAGGAAAGAAACATCAGCTGTGCTGCTTCCATCAACACCCTTGTTTGTAGATTTTGGAGATCGGCCTGTCTTCAGGTGTGGTCCTGTTTCTCTGGCCGTGGCTGGGTGGATGTGCTCTCTTCATCCTCTGGCATGGGAGCTGCCTTGGAGCTCGTCTGCCTGGCTGTGTGTTTCCTGGACGGGGCCGCCTTTTACAGCTGCTTTTTGTATCTCTGCTTCTGTCTCCTTGAACCCCAGTCGGCCTCGGCAGATGGCCGCTCGCACTGAGCCTGGTTCTGCTGGAGGTTTCTTCCTGTTAAAAGGGAGTTTTTCCTCTCCACTGTCGCTACAAGCATGCTTAGTGTGAGGGATTGTATTTGAGTCAATGAGTCGATGCAATCAACTGGTTTTCCTTAGATAGAAAACTTTGTATCAATTTGACTGTATGATCTAGTTGAACTGTAAAGTGCCTTGAGATGACATGTGTTGTGAATTTGGCGCTATATAAATAAACTGAATTGAATTGAATTCAAAATGTCTGGATTAGTGTTGAGTTCCAGGCTTTATACGGTAGCCAAACAAAAGCAATATTGTGGCTTAGAAAGCATGCAAATTAAAACCATGATAATCAGCTTTACCCCTTAATAATGTGGAATCCTTGAGGTCGGTATTGGCCTGCAATACCCGATTCCTCTGAAAAGGCAGTCGCAACGGATGTTGCTGGCCTTGCTGACTAGGCGAGATGTCTTGGTCCCCTGTAAAGTGATGGGAGTTTAGATGATAGCGGAAAGGATTCAACTCAATTGCTGTATTGTAGGTTTTTGAAAGCTGCAATCTGAGTCCACCCCCTCTGTTTAAGGTTGGTCTTTCTTTCTTAACATAGATGGCTTCCTTCACGCCCCTCTCAAACCACCTGTCTTCTTTGTCCAAAATGTGAACATTCTGGTCCTCCAAAGAATGTCCTTTGTCCATCAGGTGTAGATGTACACTTGTCCAGAGGAGGGCGCTCTTCTGTGTTGGGCCATGCGTCTGTGGAGAGGTTGTTTGGTTTCTCCAATATAAAGATCAGATCATTCCTCACTGCGTTGAACTGAAGACACCACTCTTCTCAGATTTGGTTTAGGGGTTTTGTCTTTAGGATGCACTAGCCTCTGTCTATGGGTCTTGTTTGGTTTGGATTCTACTGGGATTTTGTGTTTGGAGAAAATCCTTTTTTCCTAGTTTTTCAGTGACTATAAATAATAAAATGTTGCCACATGGATTTCACCATGTTGATTCTGCAATGCAGACTGGTTAATTAAAATATGCTAGGCCCTGCGCTAGCTGTCACGGTCTTGGTTCTGTTTAAGTTTTCTTTTGAGTTTTAAGTTTTACTTTGATCCTTGTTTCTCTTTTTTTTCTAGTTTTATTGGTTTAATTCCTATTTTTTGGTGTTTTCTGGTGCTTGGTTGTCAGAGCCAGAAGGTCAGAGATCCAGTGAGGTGCTGAGGGAGAATCCAGGACAGAGTCGGGAAACAGTTCCAGGTACGGTACACAGACAGGCAGAGATCCGGCAGGAGTCATAAGACAGGTCAGGCAAACAGATCAGACCGGAACAGGCAGGATCAGAGGTTGAGAGGCAGAAAAGGTCAGGATCAGGCAATCAGAGTAGATGAACACTACAGTAAGTCTCACCAACAGCTCGAAATAATCTGGCACCCATGACTGGTTGAAGGCTGGTTAAATAGATACTAATGCAGGTGGATCAAATAAGCAGGTAATGAGAACTGGGCTGAGTTAAGCAGGTGTGTAAAATGAAGAATCCGACCAGGCATCAGTGCCAAGATCATGACAGCTGGTGTTTGTGCGGCTGCTGTCGGGAGATGTTAACCCAGATGTGGAGCTATGCTACAAAGAGGCTGTTAGCGGTTAGCATCAGGCACAAAACATTTTCTCAGATATATTAAAACGATGAGTTACAACTGAAAGATGCTTCACTGTCACTTTAAAAAGTCCTTCATTATCTTTTGATTGGATTTTAATTTAATGTTAGCTTCTGCTAACGGTGTTAGCTGTAGCTAATATAGTAAACAGTAGATCCCAAGCCGACCACGTTTGTTCGTTCCAACAGATATCTCATGTATACTGGCTCACGAAAACGTTGAAGGGAAATATTGTGTGAATTTACACCACTCAGGTGATAAAAACAGCTCTGCTAATGTTAGCCTTCTTGTGTTTAGTCTATAGGTTCCAGTCAAGTCAGACCTAACCATGTCATCTACCCAGCATGTATTGCACACGGGAAAAATCGCGACTTTCATTAGTGAAAAATTAGATTAGATTAGATGAGCTTTATTGATCTCACAGCGGAGAAATTCACTCGTCACATATTGGCATAGTAATTAAAGAAGGTGCAAACAAGGAGGAAAAAGGTGAATTAGGAATAAAAATAAAATAAAAATTAATAAAAATAAGAAATAAAAAAAAATGCAAGGGAGTAAAACAGATATTTGAGGTGACATATGTACAATCAGGATGGTTTATATAAATCTAACAAAGAAAATTATGAATTTTCATGTATCAAAAATGGCAGTTTTTAAGTTAATAAGAAAATTAAAACATACCTAGGCCAACATTTTCAACTCTCATTCAAAATACATTTTCTAAATATTCCTCAAATCTTGGATTTAAGGCCTTGGAGGTCCTAGTCATCCATCTGAAGGATCTGTCTAAAGACTCTGCATCTCATTTGCATTTTTCTAACGAAAACCAGTGATAAATCTTCTCTGTTCATTTCTCCTATATTTATCTCCTGGAGTTTCGTCCAAAAGAGTCCCAGTGTCTGTCCCATGCTTGCTGTGTCATACGTTCTCTTGCTGGTTTGCAGAGCCAGTTTCTAATCTCATGCCCTAAAGTTGAATTCTCCCTGTAAAGCTTTGTTTATCTGGCTGTCGTCTCATTTCTTCTGCTTTGCATTTAGCTAATCTTCTCCTGGTGTCGCTGGGCCTCAGTTCCTCTTTGCTTTTCTTTCCTCTAACTTGTAAAAAAATAATGATTAAGTGACACATTATAGAACAATGATAAAAGCACAGTCTAGCTTGTATTATGCTCTAACTCCTGAATAACTAAAAACATTCGTTTGACCTGTTTTATACTTGTGGTATAATTTACGACAATATACAAAAATATAATTTTTAAAGTAACACTCTACACTCAACTTCTAGCCACTACGGGTGCTGCACTCGTAACTTCCAAAATTATGGTACGTTCACACCGCGATTTCAGCAGAAAAAAAAGCTTCTGCTGCTTCATTTCTGATGCTTGTTGATGCACATTAAGGTCGGACGTCCAGTAAAGTGAGTCCAGGTGCATCTGATGCTCTTGCTGCTCCTGTGTTGAATGCCAGAGAGCAGCTTTGCTATATCTGCTGTGATCAGCGGGTAAAAAGTAGTTTGGATCTATGTTGAAGTGAGAAAGTCCTCCTGAAAACATGGTCTGTGCAGTCAGTTCATCCAGATTACCATCCTGCCTTCAAAGATTATTTCTCTGTGGGAGCCGCTCAGACCCCCACATACCGGCGCTGCGCTGTCACTGGGAATCCCCAGCAGCAGCTGCCTCAGGCCCGCTCGCCTCTTGGGGGTTTTCCCCTACTGTTGGTGGCGGCTGGAAGTAGATGTTAGCATTTTTCAGGTCTGTGCTACAAACTGCAGGCAGCAGGATAATAAAGCCAACATATTCTGCCGGCAGGTTTCTACATTTGAAGTTAATTTAGGCGTTAATAAACTGTTTCAGAGGAGTGATCATAGCGCTCTGCATCAGCAGTGCTGTGTCTGACTCCCTGCCAGCTCCCAGATCAGCTTCTCTCATTGGTTGATGCGGCGCGTCCAGCAGCTAAAGTTACATTTTTCCAACTCCAGGAGCTGCTGTTTCTGAACTGCGTCATGCGCCTCAGATGCTTCAGTTGCTCTTGACACACTGCAGGACATTTTGATGTGCGTCAACCATAGACTTTGCTGGTTAACCTACAACTTCTGCTGCTTGAATCGCTTGTGGCGTGAACGTAGTCCCCCTGAAGGTCACTGGCAGCACTGCACTGTAACTACAGTAACTGAGTTCTGTCAGACCAGGATACCTACAGTATAGTCAATACGCAAGATTTGCGTTTATCCCTTTAGTTTTGAATAAAAAATAGACTTTAAACTACCTCAACGGGCCTGTATCCCTTTAGTCTCTGTATTTTAGGACCCGTTTGTACCAAAAGACTGAGAAATCATGGAGATACTTGTACATTAGAGGCCTCGTCCACCCCTCCAGGTGAAATCCTATGTCTGATCAGAAAAAGGTTGAATCTCTTTTGTAGCCAAACAACTTTTAGCTTAGCACTGGTGTTAAAGGGGAGCTCAGACTGCCGTAAAGCGGCGCTCTGGGTCACATGGCTCATTCAGCGGTGGATCCGACTCTCTCAAGTTACAGAGGAGAGTTTTAGAGAAGAGCAGCTTGTTCTGAGCATCGATACACACCAAGAGCTGAATAATGACCTGAAAAATTATCTAATACATAAATAGTCATATTGCTTTAAACAAAATCTGTAAAATGAAATAAAATTCCACTTTATTTAGTCTGAAGTTGCATTTTTTTAATTTTAAATTATGTTATTTTAGCACAAAAACATGCACTTGAATTTAAAAATCATTGTTATCAGGGTTAGGGTTTCTTTTTGCTCAGTACAAGGACAAATAAAAGCATTTAATTCAATTAAGTTTATTTCTGTAGCACCAATTCACAACACACGTCATCTCAGGCAATTTCCAATTCACCAGATCATCCAGTCAGATTGATTCAAAGTTTTCTATCTAAGGAAAACCAGCTGATTGCATCGACTCATTGACTCTTCAGCAATCCCTCACACTAAGCATGCTTTTAGCGACAGTGGAGAGGAAAAACTCCCTTATAGCAGGAAGAAACCTCCAGTGAGAAACAAAACCAAAAACATTGTCTTACTTTCCTAAATTATGCAATATAAACTTATTGCAGCAAAAAACAGATTTCCATTAAATGGTGTTTGTTTTAAGGTAGAAAAGAAAAGTTGAAGAGGTTTGAATAATAAATAAATAATAGAGATATACAACGAAAAGAATTCAAAGCATGCTAATTTCAATAAAACAAGAAGGCTGCTGCCAGACAGACTGCATGCTACTCTGCAGAGATAACTGCTGGTAAAATCTTCAGGACAGACTCGTCGCTGTTGGCAAAGTAAGGAAAGAGTCTGTTGTTGAAGGAATGTCTGAAGGTGTGAAGGACTTTGTTCGTATCCAGATCGATGAAGGAAAGCCTCCCTTTGCTGAAATCCAGCTGAACTCTGATCCTCTGGAGGTTTTTCACGGACAGAGATTTACCTGGCTGTGGCGAGGAGGAAGCTTCATAGTTCCCATCAGTGAGACAAACTTCCCAGTAACCCGTCTGTATTTGGCCTTTCCTCTGAGCCGACTCCTTTATCACTCCAACGCCCCAACATTTACTGCGTCCAACTTCCACATCCCAGTGGTGAGTTCCTGAGTCAAAGCCCTCTGAGCCCAGGACACAGAGGTGATGATCGAACCTCTCTGGGTTGTCAGGGAGCTTCTGTAGTGTATTATTTGTCATAAATGATTAGAATAAAACAAGAATTAGAAGTTTTAAATGATTAAAGAGAGTTGTGTTCATATTTATGTAGGCCAAGAGGAGAAAAACAGAGCAATGAGTGTGTGTAACTGCTGCACCTGACTGTAAGAGGAAGGAAAGCACACTCATCTGCTGGAAAGCACAGGATTGAGGCCCTTAGTGATAAGAAAAAGCACCCTCATAAAAATGAAGTATTTGACATATCAAGGTTAACCAGCTCAGCAAAATTTGGCCATACAACTTGTGATAAATAGAGTTGTTATTTTCAAGGCATAATGTGCAGTACTGATCCCAGAAGGGGTGATGCTTTGACTGAGACACAAAGAGGAACACTAGGCCAGACTGACATGGCTTAAAGTAGGGAAAGGATAAGTTTCAACATGTTTGTTATTAAACTGTCATAAGTTTCTGATTTAAGTACACTAAATGTCATCATGATTTGCAAAGAAATGTCACAATGACCTGTAACAAAGACTGTTGATTAAATATATAAAAAATATGCTGTCAAAGGGATTTACCACCGGTAAGATAAAAATAATTGGTTTTACCCGAAGAAAAAGTACCTAGAATAGTGAAAAAAGGAGGGGGCCTGTAGGAGGAGCTAACAGGCCCCATGAAATGTATAAAAGAGGGCCATTTTCATCATTTGTTCAGTTGCACGCCGGCGGTCAACTCGTGTGTGATTCTTTGTATGTTGCAATAAATTGCATTGGACCTGGACTTCAGCTGCTTCTGCCTGATTTTTGGATCATTGTTTGCAATTTTTCTGCCTTTTAAAGACTTTGAATTTTTACAAAAACTTAGCTCTAATTTTAAGTCGCTGAGGAGATTTCCAACGACAGAATTGGCGAGCCAGCCAGGAGAAAAGCAAAAAGGGGACGTCGGACGATCTGCAGGCACCAGCTGGAAGGCGTGGAACCCCCAAACGGGCCCAGAAATTCACCGGTTAAAGGTGAGCTAATTTGTTATAATTTTCTAAATTAGTGGGGAACCAGCCTCCGGCGACTGCTTGTGGGTGTCAGGCGTCACAAAGCTTTTCTAAAAGAACCTAGTTTTCCAAATTTAATAAAGTAATTTCCAAATTTGATAAGAATTTATATAAGAATATATAAAGGCAGACTAAGCTAAGGAAGGGTCCAGGTATGTATGAGTATATGTGAATGCATAGCTTTAACTGTTATTAATGCTTGTATTATTCTGCATTTGATCTGTTTTGTGTTTGAATTATTTTGTGAATAAGTTAAGCTTAACACGTGTTGTTCTGAGCGGATGATTGGTAAAGGGACAGATTGGTCAAAGCGTTTTGACATAGTCTGTGGAAGCCATAAAATCCGGAACCAATAGTGTACGCGTGTTACGTGAGGGTATCAGTGACTAAGGTAGTCAGGGTGCTCCACGAGAAGGCTTAAGTAGTCTTAAGGTAAAAGGTATTGTGCCACTGTAGGGAAACAGTGAGGAAAAGGTATTGAGAGGCTAAGCGATAGCCAGGCTAAGGGATAGCCAGAATATTACCGATTAAGCGATAATCGGAGAATAGTACCGCTCGACCAACCGGAGGACGTCTATGCATTTCCAGTTATCTGGGTGTAGCCGGGGGCAGCAGGGAAAAAAAAAGCGTATGCCACTGTAGGGGACAGTGAGGAAGAGTAAAAGTGCACTGTAGATATATATATATACACTATATTGCCAAAAGTATTTGCTCACCTGCCTTGACTCACATATGAGCTTAAGTGACATCCCGTTCCTAATCCATAGGGTTCAATATGACGTCGGTCCACCCTTTGCAGCTAGAACAGCTTCAACTCTTCTGGGAAGGCTGTCCACAAGGTTTAGGAGTGTGTTTATGGGAATTTTTGACCATTCTTCCAGAAGCGCATTTGTGAGGTCGCACACTGATGTTGGACGAGAAGGCCTGGCTCTCAGTCTCCGCTCTAATTCATCCCAAAGGTGTTCTATCGGGTTGAGGTCAGGACTCTGTGCAGGCCAGTCAAGTTCATCCACACCAGACTCTGTCATCCATGTCTTTATGGACCTTGCTTTGTGCACTGGTGCACAGTCATGTTGGAAGAGGAAGGGGCCAGCTCCAAACTGTTCCCACAAAGTTGGGAGCATGGAATTGTCCAAAATGTCTTGGTATGCTGAAGCATTCAGAGTTCCTTTCACTGGAACTAAGGGGCCAAGCCCAGCTCCTGAAAAACAACCCCACACCATAATCCCCCCTCCACCAAACTTTACACTTGGCACAATGCAGTCAGACAAGTACCGTTCTCCTGGCAACCGCCAAACCCAGACCCGTCCATCAGATTGCCAGATGGAGAAGCGCGATTCGTCACTCCAGAGAACGCGTCTCCACTGCTCTAGAGTCCAGTGGCGGCGTGCTTTACACCACCGCATCCGACGCTTTGCATTGCACTTGGTTATGTATGGCTTGGATGCAGCTGCTCGACCATGGAAACCCATTCCATGAAGCTCTCTGCGCACTGTTCTTGAGCTAATCTGAAGGCCACATGAAGTTTGGAGGTCTGTAGTGATTGACTCTGCAGAAAGTTGGCGACCTCTTCGCACTATGCGCTTCAGCATCCGCTGACCCCGCTCCGTCAGTTTACGTGGCCTACCACTTCGTGGCTGAGTTGCTGTCGTTCCCAAACACTTCCATTTTCTTATAATACAGCTGACAGTTGACTGTGGAATATTTAGGAGCGAGGAAATTTCACGACTGGATTTGTTGCACAGGTGGCATCCTATCACAGTTCCACGCTGGAATTCACTGAGCTCCTGAGAGCGACCCATTCTTTCACAAATGTTTGTAAAAACAGTCTGCATGCCTAGGTGCTTGAATTTATACACCTGTGGCCATGGAAGTGATTGGAACACCTGATTCCAATAATTTGGATGGGTGAGCAAATACTTTTGGCAATATAGTGTATAATCATTTGCTTTGTGTGTCTTGGCTAATGTGTTTTGTGTGTCTTAGTTAATGTGGAGAGTGAAAGAGTTAAGTAACTAAGGGGGAATAAGGGGTAAATAAAGATAATAATAGTAAAGGTTATAATAGTAATAAAACTTAAAGTATAATAATAAGTTGATAGAAAATAATTAATTACTAAGTATAATTGAAAAAGAATAACCTGAAAATTAAATAAGGATTGGAAAACAGAATTGGTAATTTAAAAACACAGAATTAAGAGAATAAAATAAAATAACAAAGTCCCAAAATAAGATTGACTAAGGTTGCAAACAGTATAAGATAAAAATATTATAAACATATATCATTACAAGTTATTGTATTTATATAAAATAAATTATAAGATATTAATAATTAGTGAAAGTGCAAAATAATATTGTTAAATCTGTTCTTTTGAAGATCCTAATACAAATTGTGGGAATCTAAAAATTAAGAAAACACGATCTGTATTGGAAAGAGCAGAACCAGTTACATAAAAATTAATCAAAGACTATAAAGGATAAGCAAATAAGCACAGACCCTAAAGGTTAAGTGATTGCTGATTGCCATGGGAACTAATGCGAGCAAACAGACCGAGGGGGTAACGCCTGCCAAACTGGTAATAATGACACACCCCTCCAATAAGCGCAAAATTCAAAAATGCATGACAGAATGGCATAAGATGACATCTGGAAAAAATCGTTGGCCTAAAGAGGGCAGCTTTGATCCTTCATGCTGTGACGAGGTTGAAGAACAATTAAGAAATAAGGAAAAAAGGCGTGACCGAGTGCATTTGCATAAGAAACAGAAACATGCTGAACAGAGAGATATCCTGAGATATTTTAAAGTTGAACATCAAAAGAGCCCAACAGCCCCTGACTACACTGATCATAAGCCACCACCCTATCGCCCTAGCATAGCAGGCCAGTACCCAGTAGTAGTAGAATCAGGGAGCAAGGGAAAGATTACTGGACAACTTAAATTAGTATTAGAAGAGGAAGAGGAAGAAATAGAAATAACAGAAGAAGAAATAAACAACACACCACAGACAGAGTGTAAATACCGTGATGAAGAAGACGATTGGGAGAGAACCCCAGAAGTAAGGAGAAAAGCTCCCCATAGTCGCTCCCTACCCCCAGCACGTCGCAGGCATTCACCATATCAAAGAGGCCCCATAAGCCACTCAGAACCCAGGACCAAGTCATCGTTGAAAAAATCAGCAAAACACTCAGAGCCTGTGATCAAGCTAGTCTTGGATGAATCGCCAGAACTAATGGAACAAATAAACCAGGAGGTGGTGGAGCTGACGGAAGAATATGTAAAACTCATAGCGAAGGAGGAAAAATTGGAAAAAGAAGTACAAAGGAAACGACTAAAACATTTGAAAGAAAAATTGAAGAAATTTGAGGAAGTATTAGAAAAACAGAAAAGGATGGAAGCAGAGCAGCTCATACAACAGGCCCGAAATGACGCCCCAGATCAGGCAAATCCATGGACTAAGGCCTTGATTGAAGAAGCTAAAATAAAAGAGGGAGAGGAGAGAAGACGCGAGGAGGAAGTCTTCATAGAGGGTGAGGAGACCGACTGGTTGCATAATGGAATGGAAGAAGAAGGCTCAAACATGCCACTGTCAACGGACCCATGCCATAAGGGGTTAAAGGAGAAAGACAGACCAGTGACCAAAGAACGGGAGCCACTCACAGCTGAATGTGAAGTGGACCTGCAAATAGAAAAAAGCGGCCCTCACTCAATGATGACCAGGTACCAAGCACGACAGCAGAAGACAGAGACAGACCAAAAAGAGGCCTTTATGGCTCCCCTGCTGTCTAAAGGACCTCAAGAAGACAGATATGTGCCATGGTCATTTATGGACATGATCACACTTGCTGGAAGGCTGACCCCGTTGGCAGATGGTGCTGACAGGTGGATAGAAAAGCTGGAAGAAATCACTGGAGGCATCAATCTGGCAGCTGGAGACATCAAGGCATTGCTGATTAAGACAGCAGGACACTCAGCAGCCAGAGAGGTGTTTGACGAAGCCAAGCTTCCAAGGGTCATGACCTCACACCAGTATGACAAGATACCATTCAACAACATAAGGCCTGAAGTGTGGGCAGCCTTGAGGAATAAATTCCCCACCTGCAGTGACCCAACTAAGCTGAGACAAGAATGCCTAAAGGATGATGAAAGCCCCGCCCAGTTTCTGCACAGGTTCCAACAGAAATGGAAAACAGAGACTGGAAGTGATGGGAGTGAACTGAAAACATCTGGCCCCTTGTTCAGAACCTACATCAGAGAGGCCATGCCCAAAGAAGTACAAGCTAAACTGGATGGAGTTGTGGGACTCATGAAGATGGAGTGGCCTCTGTTCTCCGAGCATGTTATCCACTATGTGAACATGCATCGGGCCGAAAAACGGGCCTTTGAGGACCAGAGCAAGATGCTGGCCACCAAGTTAACCCAGCTGCAGATCGGAGAGTTGTCCAAGGCTAAAAAGGAAAAAGAGAGACCCAAACACCAAGCAGCACTAACTGTGGCAGCCACACCCTCAACTGAGAGTACACCAACAGGGGAGGCAGTGGTACAAGCACCAGTAGTGTCTCCTGTCATCCCTCCGCCCACACAGCAAATGCAATATTCAGCAGCACCACCTGTGGGAGGAGCCCAGCCACAGCAGACCCAACCTCAACCAGTTCCTCCTATTCATGTGCATCTAAACCAAGGAGGAGGTCCCCAACAAGCAACGTTTGGAAGGGGACGAGGGGGGCCACCCATGAGGGGAAGATGGAGGGGACCACAAGGAGCCCCAAGAAGGCCCCCTCAAGGCCAATACCAGCAGATGCCTCAAGCAGGTCCAGACATGGGACAACAGCGAGGGAGACTGCAATGCTGGGGATGTGGACAAGTTGGACACATGCAAAGAGATTGCCCCACTAGCCCATGGATGGGACCTCAGCCCCCTACTGCTGGACCAGCCACCTATGGAACGGGACAAGACATATACTGGCTATAGGGGTGCCCAGAGAAACCTGATGGAGAGGCCATTCTACCTGTATTAACCCAACGACCACAAACAGAACCCACCATTGATGTCACAATATATGACAGTCGTCATCGCTTCATGATTGATACAGGAGCGGCCTACTCCTGTATAGGGAAAAGTGGAATTGGCCTGCCTCTCTCAGCATCAAAGATTCGTACAGTAGGTTTCTCTGGGAAAACCCAAATAATACCCATGACTGAGCCAGTTCCCATGATCATAGGTGAAAAGACTGTGTGTGCACCACTGCTTTACTCAGAAGATACGCCCATAAATCTGCTGGGTAGAGATGTGCTGTGCCAGCTCAATGCTAAAATCAAATGTACCCCGAATGGAATTTCTTTTGAAGCAATAGACGACAATGAAGCCTACATGATGCCACTGGGTCTACAAAAGACCCCACAGACAACAAGTCATGAACCAGAAGACCAAGTATTTTGGCTGAAACTCACATCACCAACTTCCTTCCTCCAACTAGAGTGGGAAACATGGAGACCCCTGATAATGAATCACTATGAGAACTCCAAAGAACCCTTTCTCCCTCTCCATTGTACCATGTTTTATGACAAAGGCAAAACACATGAAGACTACGAGAAAAGCTGGGATGAAGAAATTAACAACAAAACAACTGTCATCCAATATGCTGACATAGTGGTTGGACCACAAGGAGCTGCAGCTGTTGTCACATTTCCTGATAAAGATGTAGCAGAATGGTTCCAGGTTACCAACTCAGCACCACATGTCACGTTACTGATTGCAGACGAGTATGAGTCACATGATCTAGGACCCATGGTTCAAGAAGCCAGGCAAGTCACTGAATGGGTCAACACAGCATGGGACTGCATTAAATTATCCAAAGATGGACTGTTCTTTAAGATCTCATTCTCACAAGCTGATGAAGCCATAGCAGAACACATTAAAGTTCCTGGGAAAAAACAAATGGCAGTGGCAGCAGAACATGAATCCCTATTAGAACAGGTCCCAGAGCAAGTATGGTCTAAAAGTAAAACAGATGTAGGATTAGTGAAATCAGCAGACCCCATCAAATTCACCATCAAACCAAATGCTAAATTGCCCTTCCAAAGACAATACCCACTTAAAAGAGAAGCAGTAGAAGGAATACAGCCTATTATTACAGGATTAGAAACAGCAGGAGTTCTTAAACCAACAGCAAGTCCCTGTAACACACCAATTTTTCCCATCAGAAAACCCAACAGTAATGACTATAGACTAGTCCATGATTTAAGATTAATAAATGCCATAGTAGCAGAAGAGATACCAGTAGTACCAGACCCACACACATTACTGAGTAATATACCCCCAGGTACCAAATGGTTTACTGTGATAGATCTGTGCTCAGCATTTTTCAGTGTACCGGTCCATCCAGATTCTCAGTATTTGTTTGCATTCACCTATAAAGGCCAACAATACACTTATTCACGATTACCACAGGGTTTTGTACACTCACCATCAATTTTCAATCGAGTACTGGCAAATGACTTAAATCACCTTGACATACCATCCACAATGTTGATGTATGTTGATGACATTTTGATTTGTTCTGCTTCCAAAGAGCAGTGTGAAAGAGACTCCATTACAGTGTTGACTGCTTTGGCAGAAGGAGGACACAAAGTAAGTAAACAAAAATTGCAATTCTGCCAGCAAACAGTGGAATATCTCGGCAGGCAACTCAGTGGGGACAAGAGGTGTATTGCACCGTCCCAACTGGAAGCCATAACTCAAATGCCCAAACCTCGGACTGTTGGTCACATGTTGTCTTTCCTTGGCATGGCAGGTTACAGCAGACCGTGGGTGTGTGATTATGCCATCAAAACGGCTCCACTGAGAGCACTGATTAAAGCCGCAGGTCAAGGACACCAGTCGGCTCAATTGCAATGGACAGATGAGGCAGAGGGTGCGTTCCAGCTGCTGAAACAAGATCTCCAAACTGCTCCTGCTCTGGCCAATCCAGATTATGGCAAACCATTCCATCTCTATGTGGCTGAGCGACAAGGGTATGCATGTGCAGTATTGATGCAAGACACCCCAACAGGTAAACAGCCAATTTCTTATTACAGCACAAAATTAGATGGTGTCGAAGAGGGTCTGCCTCCCTGCTACCAGGGCTTGGCAGCAGCAGCCTTCGCATACAAAAAGGCCTCAGTTATTACTATGGGCCACCCCATCATTTTGTACACATCACATCAATTACATGCACTGCTCACCAGTCCACGTTTTGTGATAACCCAAGCTCGTCGAACAGGTTATGAAGTTCTGCTTTCAGGACCTGACTTAACAATACAACGCTGTACCACCATTAATCCAGCCACAAGAATGGTATTGCCCACAGAAGGTGAGCCCCATGATTGTCTCCAGGAGACGGACACCTTCATGAAGGTAAGAGAGGACTTATACAATCATCCAATCCCATCTGATTTGACACTGTTCGTAGACGGATCATGTGTCAGAGGTGAGACAGGTAATAGAGCGGGATATGGAATAGTCCAACTTAACCCTGATGGGACCTTTACCAAAGTACAATCAATGAGCCTAGATCAACCTTGCTCTGCCCAATTGGCGGAGATAAAAGCATTAACAGCAGCATGTAAATTGGCTACTGGTAAAAGAGTGACAATCTATACTGACAGTGCATATGGCTATGGGGTATGTCATATAAATGCTAGCATCTGGAAACAACGAGGGTTTGTTAGAACAGATGGCACCCCAGTAACACATGGGCAAGCTGTTGTAGAATTAATAAAAGCTATGCAACTTCCATCTGCGTTGGCTATTGTAAAATGTGCAGCCCACCAAACAGCAAAAACACCTATAGCCATAGGAAATAACTTAGCAGATGAGGCAGCTAAAGAAGCCACAGGATCAGCAGTGCAGGGACCAATGATTCATGTAACTGAGTGTGAACCCATTACTAATCTAGCCTCATTAATAGAAGCCCAAAACAACGTCTCAGAGGCAGAAAAACGTCTCTGGGTGCAAAGGGGGGCGGCTCGACTAACACACCCTCACGCTGGGTTGTGGCGCAGTTCTCGAGGACATTTTGTATTACCTTTGTCCTTATTACCAACGGCGATTAAAATAATGCATGGACCTGATCATTGTTCACGAGCCCAAGTTGTTCAAAAGTTACAGGCAGTCTGGTGGTCACCGTATATGACACCAATGGTAGACAGAGAACTGGCCTTATGTCCGCATTGTCCTAAATATAATGTGCGTAAGATGTTCACACAGCCCTTAGCACATATTCCCATGCCAGACGGTCCCTTCCGCCATCTGATGATGGATTACGTTGACATGATAACTCGGGTTCAGGGAAAGAGATATATGTTGGTGGTTGTTTGTAGGTTTAGCAGATGGGTAGAAGCATGTCCCACTGCTCATAATGACCACAAAGCAGCAGCACGGTTTTTGTGTAAAGAAGTTTTTCCCAGATTTGGCATGCCTGATACAATATCATCTGATAATGGACCTCATTTTGTTTCACAGGTGATCCAGCAAATGTTTAAACTGTTGTGCATAACACAGAAGTTTGGTTGTGTGTATCATCCCCAGTCACAGGGCTCCGTGGAACGAGCTAATGGAGTGCTGAAATCAAAGATCGCTAAGATAATAGCTGACAGCAACAACCGTTTGACTTGGGTAGATGCCTTGCCTGTTGCATTGATGGCAATGCGTTCTCAAACTAACCGAATAACCCATCTTACTCCCCATGAAATGCTTACAGGTCGACCAATGCCTCTCCCACAGGTTCGTGGACCCCTGCTGCAGGAGGTCTCCTTGGCACAGCTTGAACGTGAAATGGGGGACTATCTCAGGTCCTTAACACGCATTCACAGACTTATATTTCAACAGGTGAAAGCAGCTCACGGCCGAGACGAGACACACATTCCAGTGGACGTCAGGGACGTTCAAGTTGGTGACAGTGTGTTCATACGCGTCTTTAGACGTCAGTGGAACGAGCCTCGTAGGGAAGGCCCGTTTAAAGTTGTGCTTACCACTCCCACTGCCTTGAAAGTTGAAGGTAAGCCCTTCTGGTTTCATAAAAACCACTGCACCAGGCATCGGCCTCCAGACCCACCTGGCCTTGCTCCAGGACCGACGGGCTCTGCGCATGCTGACAGGGCAGCAACAAGTCTCCCTCCGCAGCACCCCTCCACTAGCTCACAGACTGTAGATGTTGCACCGATGTCGGGCACTGATGCGCACCCACTCCCCTCCACGTCCGGCGTCCAAAGACGTTCGGCACGTTTGGCAGCCCGCCAATCACCACTGCCAGGGGACTCTGAGGATGACAGTGTTCATTCTTATGCTTCCTATCCGCCTTCTGATTCTGGTGGCAATGATGATGATCCTGCTGCCACTGAGACTTCTTCTGGTTCTGACCCAGATCCATCCTTCGTTCAGGCACTGGACCAACTTCTTTCTTCGGACCCACCAGATGCTGGTGGCGTCCTGTCCCCTTCACATTCCTCACCTGTACCTTCCCCTTTCTTCCCCTCCCTCTCCCCTTCCTCCTCCACGACGAGTGGGCCGTCGCTCGACTCGGTCCCGCCCACCCCATCGCCGTCTGGGCATCTCTCGGATGCGCATTCTCCCGACTCTGACTAATCTGACTAATCTTCTTGTAGTGTTAACCCTTTGTGGGTTAACAAGGGGGGATCTGATTAAGGTTACTACTAACACGACACACACACACTTAATGCGTCACACACAAACATGTGCACTAGCAATGGTAACACTAGCTACTAACCAAGGGGTAATCAGTAATAATGATGGAAAAGATTTATCACTAATGCATGTGCAAATCAAAGGATATGATTATGTAATGTCTGAAGAAATTTTAGGGAAGTCAATGGGGAAACATTGGCTTGGAATTCCACGAAGCATGGACTGCCGTGGGGATGGGATGGTGATCATTGAGGTAAGATGCAGAACAAACATATGCCAAAACACACTAACAGGACAAGTAATGACAGTAAAAAGAGCACATAAAGTGGTGCAACTGATAAACAGAAGACAGAAAAGAGATCTAGACAAATTAAAGACTGCACACTGGGAAACCAACATGTTCCAACAATGGATTCAGTACTCTGTCCAGACAATGTTCAAAGCCAAAAAGCGCCCGAAAGATGATTGTATAGCCTGTTATAATGTTAAAAAATTACCAGCCCTTCAGATTATTCCAGGAAGTAAAATAGGCGACTGCCCAGATGTAACGGAGTGCTTTGCTCATTGTGCCATGCAGATGGCCGGAGGTCTTTCATCCTTGTCAGAAGACCACACAATATGCCCCAGAGCACTGAACTCCTCAATCAATGAGGTGATGAGCACTTTCTCCCTTCCACCCGTAGTACGAAAACCAGCTGAACTGATTTTTCCATTTTGTATAGCCCGAGGGAAAGAATTAGAAGAGGTGACCAAAAGAACCTCTAGACAAATGTGGACAACGGATGGATTGGTGACATGTAGTAATAGAACGTGGTACCCACCGTTAAAAGATGGGAACCTCACCTACCACATTAAGTTTTGTAAAACAAGCCCCAATGCTACCATACGCTGTGAACAGGTAGTACCAGATGGGGGACATGTTATTTATGAGTTCCAACCTTCAAGTGTATCTCAATACCGAATACTGAGCCTGGCAAAGGGATCCGTCCCTTTAGGTGACATTTTTTGGATGTGCCACAATGAAACACAGATGTTGGCCACATTGCCCCCTCAGTGGGAAGGTATCTGTGCACCAGTAATGCTGACAGGACAACTAAAGTTAATAGTAAATAACCCAATAGACAGTAATGTAACATCTAACGAAATAACCAACCGCATTAAGAGAAGTGCTCCTGTTAAACATGAGTGGAAGACCTCAGATGAAGTATATATCTCTTGGGATCAGGTCCCATATGGGGTACCTGAGGAACAGGCTGCTATAGGGAGTGATTGGATAAAAAGCGGGAGGGGGGCTGGTTCAGTACCAATCTATGGAACCATTGTTAATGCGCAGTATATAGCCCGCAATAGTAGATGGGTAAATCTCTTATGGTATAATCAACAAAGATTTATAAATTTTACGATAAAAGGTATGGATCTGGTAAAGGATCAATTGCATGCAACGTCACTAATGGTTCTACAACATAGGTTCGTGTTAGAGTCTCGCATGGCTGGGGACCAAGGAATATGTGATTATATAGGAGAAGATTGTTGTACTTTAATTCCCATGCACACAGATGTTAACGGTAGCCTCACAGGAGTCCTACAGGAAATGAAACGAATGAGGGAAGAACATGTACTGCAGTCCAATTGGAACACTCAATTGAAGGGATTCTGGGACTGGTTTAATAAGCTTGGATGGGGAAAGTATCTTAAAGCAGCAGGGATGATTTTAGGAGCAGTAATATTGATCATATTAGTAGTCATTTGTTGCATCATACCCCTTGTGCGGGGATTGGTCTCAAGACTTGTTGTGAGCATAACTGGACAGTTCCCAGTCGTAGAGATACAATTGGACCAAGTAATGTAGAACATAGCCATGATCTCCTCCCACCCCCACCAGGTACGTGCCTTTCTTTACTAATCAAAATGTATACTAAATTGCACAACAATGACTCACATACTTATTTATGTAGATATAGTATTTTGCATGCAGATTCATTTAGAAGAAAATATGCCTCAAGATGATACCTAAACAATGCCCCATTATGTCTCTGAATGCAGATTAACTGACAATGGAGAGAACTCATGAGGAAAAATCTTATGAGGAAAGCTATTACCCCAAGGAATGGCAAGAAAAGAATAAAGAGAGATGTTACACACAGGCGTCAGTAGGCACACACGTAGAGATAGCCGCAGGCTCCTATGTTCCCCCTAGGCAGCCGGAAGATCCTGCAGAGGGGCCGAGTGCTGCACCTACAGAGTGGAGCAAACCGATGAGGACACCCAAAAGGCAGCCTGATGATCAACCGCGAAGGCCTACTGGGAAGCCACTGTCCATCTTGATGTCACCGGGGGACCTCAGTATTGATCTCGGCCCAACCAGCACCCCTGCCAGTCCTGAGAATCCCGAGGATCGCCGACCACCGTCACCTTGCCATCATAATTATCCGCCACCATCCATTCCAGGTGTACTGGCCATCTTTGGGGTCCTAGCAGATGACATACAGCTTGATCTTGCCGAAGCTCATCATGTTGCAAAGTTCTTGGCTCATCCGCTGGAGTCATACAACACCAACAGTGATCTCAAGCCTGAAATCACCTCTATGACCAAAACAGTTTATGCCCAATTCATGAAGGGTCTGATGCACCCCGAGCCACGACGGTCTTTTGCACGGATGCGTCGCACCATATACAAACGCAAAGTACAAGCTGGGAAACGGCAGTTGACCACGGACAATCTGGGACTGAGACAGGACCTTCAGAAAGCTCATCAGACCATCATCAGCCTACAACAGCAGGTGATGCAGCTGACTACTGATCTGCAGAACGTGGCTCCATATATGCAGGGGGGCCCAAACGGAGGGCAGAATTATGAACAGAATTATGGGGGCCATCCTTATCATTGATATCAACCTCAACGCCATACTGGATATAAGGACAATGCTGATAATTGCTGATTATAAATACCTATGTTAAAAATAATTGACATAATCATTGTGTATACTACATGTGACAGTACACGTACTGTGCAGGAGAGTGCCACTTGGTTACTCCTATGTTGGTTGTAATGACGGTCATTGACCATTAGATGACGTGCGCGCCTGCCTCAGTCCAGGCATGATGTGGCTTTACTTGGTTATTTATGGGTGTGTCTTGACACCTATGCAGAGGGGGATGCGATGACTTCGCAACACAAGATGCTGCTTGGGCATTGGAATTTTCCTCTGCTGAAATAATAAACAGAATTAGAAAACTCATTCTATAAAAAAAGTAAGCAACGAGGAGCAGATCCTCTCAAGTGAGCCAAGAGGGGGATCCCTCTTAGTTTGAGATGTTCTTGATTTTTACATTCTACTTTTTGCATTTTGCCTTTTTACCAGGTACTCACACTTACAATTTTTTATATACCAGTCACTAGCACTATAGGGTATGTGTTTTGGTGTGGGGTGCACAATATATATATATATATATATATAACCATCAGTTACTTTTTAAGATTTCACTTTAATGGGATGATCACCGGCATAGCAACTTTGTGTTGATCCTTTTAGGATCAAAGGGGGGAAATGTAGTGTATTATTTGTCATAAATGATTAGAATAAAACAAGAATTAGAAGTTTTAAATGATTAAAGAGAGTTGTGTTCATATTTATGTAGGCCAAGAGGAGAAAAACAGAGCAATGAGTGTGTGTAACTGCTGCACCTGACTGTAAGAGGAAGGAAAGCACACTCATCTGCTGGAAAGCACAGGATTGAGGCCCTTAGTGATAAGAAAAAGCACCCTCATAAAAATGAAGTATTTGACATATCAAGGTTAACCAGCTCAGCAAAATTTGGCCATACAACTTGTGATAAATAGAGTTGTTATTTTCAAGGCATAATGTGCAGTACTGATCCCAGAAGGGGTGATGCTTTGACTGAGACACAAAGAGGAACACTAGGCCAGACTGACATGGCTTAAAGTAGGGAAAGGATAAGTTTCAACATGTTTGTTATTAAACTGTCATAAGTTTCTGATTTAAGTACACTAAATGTCATCATGATTTGCAAAGAAATGTCACAATGACCTGTAACAAAGACTGTTGATTAAATATATAAAAAATATGCTGTCAAAGGGATTTACCACCGGTAAGATAAAAATAATTGGTTTTACCCGAAGAAAAAGTACCTAGAATAGTGAAAAAAGGAGGGGGCCTGTAGGAGGAGCTAACAGGCCCCATGAAATGTATAAAAGAGGGCCATTTTCATCATTTGTTCAGTTGCACGCCGGCGGTCAACTCGTGTGTGATTCTTTGTATGTTGCAATAAATTGCATTGGACCTGGACTTCAGCTGCTTCTGCCTGATTTTTGGATCATTGTTTGCAATTTTTCTGCCTTTTAAAGACTTTGAATTTTTACAAAAACTTAGCTCTAATTTTAAGTCGCTGAGGAGATTTCCAACGACACTTCTGTGTCGGTCCAAACGTTACGGAGGACAGATCATCAGAGAAGACGAGTTTTGGATGGGCTGTGTTTGGATCCATGATGACAGGGAAGAAAGAGACCATCGCCTTCATCCTGATCCAGATATCATACACCAGGTTGCCCAAATGCTTGGCCTCATCTAGCAGAACTCCTGATACTGGCTTAGTGTGATCCAGCAGGGGGCGCTGCTGGATTCCTAACTTTACTGTCTGGTAGTTCAGAAGAAATGAGATGTCTGGAGCCACCAGCTTGTCGTCTGTGGTTCTGATTATTTCTGACATGGCTGAAATCTGTGAATTCAGAGCCTGGATTTTCTCCTCCAGCACCTTCCTCTTCCGCTCCTCTTCCTCTCTCAGAGCGGAGATCCTGGCCTCCTCCTCCTCCTTTAGAAACAGATAAAGTTTCTTGAACTGATCTTTGATCTGCTTTTCTGTCCGCTCGGCCTGGACCCTGATGTGTCCTGCAGTTTGTTCCATGTTGTCTTTAGCCCGGTTAAATAGATCCAGTTTTTCCTTTAAGAACATCAGGTAGCCATTGAGCTCCTCTCTGCATTGGAGCACAGCTTCATTGATGGGCACAAATCTGTGGTTTCTGTGTGCATTAGAGTCCCGGCAGACGAGGCAGATGGGCTTCAGGTGCTCCAGACAAAACAGTCTGAGCTTCTCATGGTGCTCGGGGCAGAGATCCTCAGACTGCGCGGGGGCTTTTTGTTCTCTTTCCAGGAGGAAACCCTCACACAGGTTCTTCAGCACCAGGTTGCAAGGCGGATCGCTGGATGGAGAAATGTCCTTACAAAGAGGACACGTGTAGAACGGCTTCTCAGACCACCAACATTGCAGGCAGGCCCTGCAGAAGCTGTGGCTGCACTGGAGGACAACGGGGTCCTTGAAGATCTCGTGGCAGACGGAACAAGAAAGGTCATCCTCTGCCTGGGAAAACATGATTAAAATACAAAAATCCTCCAAATGTCACCTTCAAACTTCTCTCTCCTTAAAAGTCTTTAATAGGCACCAGTTTGCTATCGAGTTGTAGGTTTCCAGTGGTCATATATCGAAAGGGTGATGACTCCAACACTGCATGCACGCAAAATGAGGTTGGACAATGCACAGGTTGACGTCTTTATAGGTTTGGAATGAGAAGCATGTTTGACACACCTCTCCTGCTTCAGATTAGGCGATTGTTTCTTCTCAGGTTCTGGATTTCTGAGAACATCTCTCCTTTATAAAATACAAAATCTTTAGTGAAAGAGTTGAAGCTATCGGATAAATAAAACCAACAAGGGGAAGAACGGGTTTATTTCAGGTAGCTCCTTTTTGATGCAGAAGATTCATATGAAACAAAACCAAGAAAGGTAAAGAAAACAGAAAATTATCCAGCACCAATCTCATTGCCTCCCACAACAGCTCTGCTGGAAAGACAAGTTAAAGCAGAAAGGCTGAACGTAAAGCGCAGCAAGTCAGGGCGGGTTTATCTGTAATGCACAGTTCAGTCTGTTAAGCTGTTGCACATGAACAAAGCACAAAAAAAAAACACGAGATGTAGATAAAGGTTGTGCAACAATCTTAAATGGATCTTGCTTTAGTCAAATGTCACTGTGAGCAAATGGATTGTAACCAAGGCGACACAAAGTCCTGTAAAGTGCTGTGATCACTCCTCTGAAACAGTTTATTGACGCATAAATTAACTTAAAATGCAGAAATCTGCCGGCAGAATATGTTCGCTTTTATTATCCTGGTGCCTGCAGTTTAGATTATTTAGATGAAAAACACCTTCCAGCCGCCGCGGTGAACCGCGAGGAGGCGACCCGGCCAGAGGCTGCTGATGAATGGGGTTTCTACTGACAGCGCACCGCTGTATGTGGGGGTCTGAGCGGCTCCGACAGAAATAATATTGGAAGGCAGGATGGTAATCTGGATGAACTGACTGCAATGATTACGTTTTCAGGTGGACTTTCCCACTTAAAAACATATTAAAACTACTTTATTCCCACTGATCAGAGCAAATATAGCTGCCAGGCAGAGAAAGGATAGTGAAGCTCCGCCCAATGCACGTCAGACATACTTTACCACAGCAGCAAGAGCAGCAAAGCTGCTTCAGCCGCGCGTCAGAACAAACTGGTACAAGCAGCAAAAATGAAGCAGCAGACGTGACTTTGCTGCTCTTGCTGCGTCCGCTGTGAACGTAGCATTAAAGTCAGCAGAGGTATACAGAACCAGGTCAGCTAAACTAATATGGGTAATAACAAGAACATGGGTAAACCACATGAACAATTCATTTTAATCTGGATTTAAAGCCTTAAGCGAGAGGCTCAATGCATTTATCCAGCGTTTGAACGGGTTCACCAGGTGACATTGCAATGATTTAAATTTTATTGATCTGATATTGATTTTATTTTGACTGTGTTTTGGAAACTGGATCCTAAGTGATGAGAACAAGGTTTGGTTTTGACATTGAAGAGCATTTGGAAAAAGCTGGTGTTGTATTATAGCAAACTTTGGAGACGTAAATTTATCCTTTCTGATGATGCAGCTGATAAGGAATTTAATTTGTTTTTGTTATAAAGGTGAGTATAGGTCAGTAGAGCAGTGAGTAGCACTGCTGCCTTGCAGCAAGAAGGTTCCAGGTGTCTTTCTGCATGGAGTTTGCATGTTCTCCCTGAGCATTCGTGGGGTTCTCTCTGGGTACTCCAGCTTCCTCCCACAGTCCAAAAACACAACTGTTAGGTTAATTGGCCTCTCTAAATTCTCCTTAGGTGTGTGTGTGAATGATTGTTTGTCCTGTTTGTCTCTGTTTCCCTGCAATGGACTGGAGACCTGTCCAGGATGGACCCCGCCTCTCACCCGAGAGGCGGGGTCCATCCTGAGGAGATAAAAGGGAGATAAAGATAAAACATCTTCAGTCTGCTTCATCACCTGCAAAGAGATGGAAAAAGAACAGCACAACCAACGGATATAATATAAGAGATACAATAAAGTAACACAAGTAACAAGATCCCTTTCATTCAGCTCTCACCCTAGCTTCTCTCTCCCACATGCTAGCCAAATTTCACCCACCTCCTCTCCATCTCCTCCCTCACTGTTAGACTATTCGCTCTGGCTGGCATTAACGAGACAGATTGACCAAAAATATTTCAAAAAAGACAAAGTTTCAAAACGTTTAATGACAGACATAATAAAACGGAACAGAAGAGAATGCGGTCTGCTGAGGAAAAGCGGACCACAGCGGCTGCAGGAGGGGTGAGATGTGGCTCAGAGGCATCCAAAGCAGCCCCAGTGAGCAGGCAGGAGACCGATCCAGGTTAGAGAAACGGTTCAGGACCGGACAGTTCCGGGATCCAGGAGTCTGTAGCCCGACCAGTGGTTCCGGTCCAAACAGGAACAGACAGATCCAGGGTTCCAGTCGACCTCGGCATCTGGCTTTTACCCTTCAGAATTCACCCCATAAGGAGTTTTGATCTTTTGAAATTCAATGGTGTGTTTTGCAAATTTGCTGAGAGGCTTAAATGGGTCACAGCATATGGATTCCTCTTTCAAATCTTTAATTTTTTTGGTATAAAATATTGATTTAAAACATGAAAATGTCTTCATTTAACAGGGAGTTTCACTCCATCTTAGTCCGGTCTGTCCTCATGCTCCTTCCTCCTTCCACATACTTGTAAAGACATGCACAACACACCTCTGCTGTTAATCACTTTCACTTTGAAGACAGCGTGCGTTACAGACAGACAGGTGCGGGCAGAAAACTGGAGCAGTGCATCACCAGATTAACGTGGTACCGGCACTTTGGAGCGCTGCTGATTCCAAATCCTCAATAGCAGACAGTTTTAGGAGACCACAGACCTGAAGGAAACCTGTGAAAATGACAGAAGAGAATCTCTCCTGCAGTATTTGCAGCTACATCTACTCCGACCCTGTCGTTCTAAGCTGCAGCCACAGTTTCTGTAGAGACTGCCTGCAGGAATGGTGGTCTAAGAAACAGGCACAGAAATGCCCACTCTGTAACGAGTCACATCCTTCCCAACATCTGCCCTGTAACCTGGTGTTGAAGAACCTTTGCCAGGACTTCTTGCTGAGGAGAAAGCAGGAAGAAGCTGAACCTCTCTGCTCTCTGCACTCTGAGAAACTCAAACTATTCTGCCAGGATCACCAGCAGCTCGTTTGTGTCGTCTGCCGAGACTCCAGGGAGCACAGAAGACACAAATTCACGCCGGCGAACGAAGCAGCTCAGCACTACAAACAGCAACTGCTGCAATCTGTCAACGATCTGAGAAGGAAGCGGCTGTCTGTGGAGCAGGTTAAAGCAAACTTTGATAAAACGGCAGTACACATCAGCAAGCAGGTGCAAAAAACCGAGAAGGAGATCACACAGCAGTTTAAGAGCCTTCATGAGTTTCTCCAGGATGAAGAGAAGGCTAGGATCGCCGCACTGAGAAGTGAGGCAAAACTAAAAGCTAAAGTGATACGGGAGAGGATTGTGGGTCTTTCCAGAGACCTGACAGCTCTTTCAGACACAATCAGAGCCGCTGAGGATGAAACCAAAGCTGCAGATGTTTTATTTCTGCAGAAGCACCATCTGGTGCTGGAAAGCGTGCGGCAGCAGCTCCAGATGAAGGTTCCACACCTGAAATCAGGAGCTCTGATAGATGAAGCCAAACATCTTGGCAACCTGACTTACAACACATGGATGAAGATGAAGGAGATGGTTTTCTTCTCTCCTGTTGTTCTGGATCCAAACACAGCACATCAAGAACTCCTCCTGTCTGGAGATCTGAGCAGCATCACCTCTGGACAGAGATCTGAGCTTCCTAACAACCCAGAGAGGTTCGACCACCGCCTCCTTGTCCTGGGCTCTGAAGGTTTTCACTCAGGGTTTCATAGCTGGGATGTTGAGGTCAGAGACGATGCACTCTGGAGCGTTGGCGTGGTAACAGAGTCTGTTGGGAGGAAAACACAGACACGGGCTGGATTGTGGGCACTGGGTCTTGATGGGAGGTATTTTGTGGTCTCTCCAGGTCGTCCAGATGAAGTTCTCCCAGTAAAGAGGCTCCAGAGGGTCAGAGTTCAGCTGGACTGGGACAGAGGGAAGCTGTACTTCTTCGATCTGGACACTGAAAAACTGATCTACTCCTTCAAACACACTTTTAAGGAGAAGCTATTTCCTTTCATTTGTAATAGGAGTAAATTACCTGTGAAGATTTCCCCAGTGAGCGTCAGTGGAAACATCAACCATCCGACCCCTTTCTCAGCTGGTTTCTGGGATTTTTAGACTTGTTTTAAACCTTTATGTTTGCACCAAATACATTAAAAGGTGATGTCAACTTATATATCCAGAACTGGGAAATTTGAAATTATCTGGATTGTTTTAAATCACATAGATAATTTATTCTACAAGGATGTTATAAAATGAAAAATGTCCGCTCATTTTCAGAATTCAAACTTCTGAAAGTTCTTTAAATCTGAAATGATTCCATCCTGTTCAATAAATGATCAGTGTTTTTAATTCAGAGTAATTTTCATGTGAATGTGCTTTACTGGAGGCATCCATGTTTGTCAAAGAACACTACTGTCACCTACTGGTTTGTGACGTCACGGTGCGGTATCGGCTGTTGATCAAGTCCCAGTGCTGTATCTGGTGTTTGTCACAACGCGCTATTATCCAAGTCATCTTGAAAACATTCTTCTTCCAAATGTTGGCTACATATTACGTGTTTTTTCTCTGTCCAGAAGTTCGATGGCAAATCCTCCCTCTTCAAGTTGGCGATCCAACGACCAACCCGTCCGTGGAGGATCAGGAATCAGAAAGATGGAATAAATTTTTTTTTTTCACTTTTACCCGATGTATTCCAGCATCCAGCTGCCATGCACGTGGGCATTGTCAGTTTCACTATAGCTCTGGTGAATTTCAATGGTGAAGTCCTCTGGAAATCTTCAATAATTGTTGTTGATTGCAGATGTGTCTAGTAGTTCCCATTGATTCTGCTTGTAAAGCGGGGAGAATGGCGCTAGGCTTACCGCACCGTGACGTCACTGCTGGAAGATGGCAGGAGGGAGGGGCTACTATATTTGGGCAAAGATGGCCGCTCCCAGACTCAGTTTTTTTTCTTTTTACTGATTTAAGGCCTGGTTATCCTCCCGCAGCAGTGTGTCTCAGTGAGCTTGTTGCAGATATTTTTGATTTATGCTCAATATTGAAGCGTGGTCTGCGCTATGTTATTCCACGCCACAACGCCAGAGGGCCAATCAGGAACTAGCTGTGGGTCTAGATACGGCTGAGGCGGTGAGGAAGTGGGGGTAAGTTTGTGAGACAACGGAGGGACATGAGGGCCAAAAAGAGCGGGGATCCAGGTGGAAAAAGGGTCCCAGCGTTCTCACGCACCTCGCTCGTCTAGCTGCTCCATCTTCGCCAGTCGTTTTCCAGAATGGCGGTCAGACATACAAACAAAACAAGCCGGTAAGGAACCAAACAGGAAACACGCAGTGTAGAGCGGATGTAGATTTGATCAATCAGAGACCTCCTGACTGCGGTCACCTGCAATTTTTGAGAGGTGTACCAGAGTGTCTGCAGAAGGGGCGGGGCATATCTGAGTTAACTGTGAAACACACGCAGACGACCTGGTTTCTGAGAATAAATCAGCCCTAAAGCTAAATTCCTTAAATCACAGTGAATGTATTGGTTTTGGGTATAAATCATGATCCATTGATTATTCCTTGCTGACCGGACTTTTTCCTTTAAATAAATAATTGGTTGGAAATATCAAAAAGGCCAAGAAGTTATAATTCTGCAGATTATATTAAATTTTAGGTTATTGAAACCTTTCTCTCCCAGTAAAATCTCATCAGCCAGGTGTTAATGTAACGCTTAGTTTGCTAAATGAGACAGGAGAAAAAAGACTGGGTGGGGCATCTCCTTTAAACTGGTTGGTTTTGTTCTCACAGTGGTTTGATTTGAAAGGGAAAAAAGGTGCGGTTTGAATGTTATTCTAAACACTAGAGTCAAGTTTCACCTCAGCTGTCATTGTGAAGTTTGCAGACGACACAGCAGCAGTGAGAAACATCACAAACAATGATGGGTTCAAATCCAGAGGAGGTTGAACACGTGGTGCAGCGAAGCAGAAACAATAACTCTATGGAGAAGCCTTCCTTCCTTCCTCTCTGGGCATCAAGATGCAGAAGGAGGGACTCTGCATCCTGAAGGACTCCGCCCATCCTGCACATGGGCTGTTCCAACTTCTCCCCTCAGGCAGGTGGCTCAGGAGCATCGAAAGCAAAACCAACAGGCTCAAAAACAGTTCCTGTCCTGCATCTTCTTTTGAAGGCTTTAGTTTCGCAGTGGGGCCAAAAAGTATTTAGCCAGCCACTGATTGTTCAAGTTCTCCTACTAAGGAAAATGAGAGAGGTCTGTAATATTCATCAGAGGTAAACTTCAACTATAAGAGACAAAATGAGAAAAAGAATCCAGGAAATCACATTTTCACATTTTTTTATTATTTATTTGTAAATTATGGTGGAAAATAAGTATTTGGTCAACAAAGTTCAACTCAATACTTTGTAACATAACCTTTGTTGGCAATAATGGAGGTCAAACGTTTCCTGTAAGTCTTCACCAGGTTTGCACACGCTGTAGCTGGTATTTTGGCCCATTCCTCCATGCAGATCTCCTCTGGAGCAGTGATGTTTCGGGGCAACGCAGACTTTCAAATCCCTCCACAGATTCTCTATGGGGTTGAGGTCTGGAGACTGGCTAGGCCACATCAGGACCTTGAAAGGGTTTTTACGGAGCCACTACTTTGTTAACCTGACTCCGCCAGATGAATTTGCTCCGCATATCCATTTGGAAACCTTCCGTTGAAGTAATCTTGGGAAGGGGCGAAAATACTGGTTAGCTGATTGGCCTATGTTGGTGATAGACGGGCCAAATAAACCAATCAGATCAACGAAGCATATGACGTACTAACAGAGCGACGACGAAAACACAACCACAAGCTAGGCTACTCTTGCTGCTGCAGGTAAAGGCTCGTTAGCTCAGCAAATAAGCAACATGTCGGCAAAGGATATTTGCCGTTTATGTATTCCCATTTTCTTCTCGACAAGAGGAGCCAATTGATAGATCAAACTCTTGCCGAAACCAGTCGGGAGAAGAGCAAAAACATCTTTTCCTCTGAGAAAAGCCTCCAGAGCAGTGTTTTGCTCTTCTTTCAGTGAAGAAATACTCTGCAATTCCGATAAAACTTGCTCGATAGCCACGCTAACGCTAGTTTCATCAGCTGAAGCCGCCATGTTCTTTAGACTGAACTGTCGAGCTTCTCGTTGCGTCACACCTCAACCTGCCTCAAAGCCAACGCTGATTGGACGTTCGTTTGGTGAACGGCTCCAAATTTTCTTTAACGGAGAGTCTCCAGACTGATCTGCGAGTGAAACCTTGAAAGCCCGCGAGATCAGGATGGTCTCACGAGGCTACTCCTTTGTTGCCAGGGCCTCCAAACACCACAAGTTTTACACTGTATGTGTATTTATGTCAGTCACATCATGATGTCTGTAAAGCTGAAGTCTGTCTGGATTCAGCACAGCAGTCTGGAGCTCCTTTCCCACCCAGGATCGTGTTCTTACTGTCGATCCCAACAGAGGTGAAGGAATAGGAGGTAGGATCTACAATTTGAGGAATTCAGAAAGAGACCGTGACAATTTAGTCCCATGAGGCACATCTACACCAGCCCTTCGAGAACTGTAGTCGTAGACCCTGCTTTAGATCAATCCAGAGCCAAACCCCAAAGAATGTTTTCACAGGACACGAAAATTAAAGTTTAATTTAATTAAATTTAGTTTATTTCTATAGTGCCAATTCACAATACGTCATCTCAAAGCACCTTACAATTAAACTAGATCATCCAGTCAGATTGATTCAAAGTTTTCTATCTAAGAAAAACCAGTTGATTGCATCGACTCATTGACTCTTCAGCAATCCCTCACACTAAGCATGCTTGTAGCGACAGTGGAGAGGAAAAACTCCCTTTTAACAGGAAGAAACCTCCAGCAGAACCAGGCTCAGTGTGAGCGGCCATCTGCTGAGGCCGACTGGGGTTCAAGGAGACAGAAGCAGATCTCAGTCCAATCTGAGCTATTTTGAAAGCTATTTTTTTTTTTTTTTTTTTTGCTGTATCATCTGTTGCTGTGGCGGTTTGTCCTTATCTAGGATTTTATTTCTAGCTTTTTTTTTCTTATTTTCGTCTTTCATTCTTGTCCCCCTTTATGTAACACATATTACCCAATTATATTACCTGAATCTAAAAAAAACGAAGCACTAGCAAACAAATACTGAAAAGAAATTCAAACTAAAATAAAATAAATCATTAGAAAAAATAAAAACCGATGAGATTTCCAAACTACTCAAACATGGCTGATGATGCATTCAATGAACAAACCGACCCAAATGGCTGTTTTTGGATTTTAGAAATTAAAAAAATCTTCTAAAAAGTCTATGAATTTAACTGAGGGTTTAAAGAAAACCCTTATGTTTTATTTTAGAACAGACTCCATTATACTGCAAAAACGATCTAGAAATAAGTAAAAATGTCTTAAATTAATTCGAGTTGGAAAATAAATCTATCTGAATATGCAATGAAGATTTTTACTCTTAAAATAATTAGATAATGTCCACTTAACATAACAAAATGAAATTTTTTTTTCTTATTTTAAATAGAAATGATCTTGTTCCATTTGCAAATTGTCTCAATTACCTCCTCAATTCAAGAAGAAAATGATTCATTTTAAGAAATGAGTCATCTAGATTTTGATTTTTTCCAGTACACTGCAAAAATGATCTCAAAATGAGTAAAAATGTCTTAAATTAAGGGTCTTTACCCTTAATTTGAGCAGATAAATAAGATGATTTGCCAATGGAATGAGTAATTTTACTCTTAAAATAAGGTATCCAGATATTATCCACTTGAAATAAGACAATGCAATTGTTTATTCTTATTTTAAGTTTGAATTGTCTTGTTCCATTGGCAAAGTGTTTCACTTAAATCCTTAATTCAAGAAAAAAACATCCACGTATTTTAAGAAAAAAAGACTTCTTTAGATTTCTTTTTTTTTTTGCAGTGTGTAAAGTTTTGTAATGTTTATGGTTGGATGTCCAATGGGTCCAAAAAAGACAAATTAAAACAAAATCTCAGGCTTTAATACACGAGATGCGAGTGAAAACTTCACTCAGTCAAAATGACAAACTTAACATTAACGTCTCTTCATGAAAAAAAAAAAAACACATTCAGAGTAGAAAAAAACAGAAACAAACATTTTGTCTCAGGTTTCAGTGCAGAAAATAAGTCCTAATATTTTCAATTTTTTAAAACTGCTGTCCAGAAAGCCAACATATTAAAAAAAAAAAAAACAAGCAAAAGAAAAACATTTTTGTTCTTGATGAAATCTAGCATCACCTGTATCAACCAAGCAGCTAATGCATGAATGGAAGATCGAAAAGATAGAAACCTTCTTTTCCGACAATTAAACTAAAGCCAGGAGCAACAAAATGGTTCTAATAACTCAGCAATTGTTTGTATAAAATAAAGAAAAAGTTCAAACAGTAGAGAGAGGGGGAAAAAAATAAGATCCCTGTGTGTTAAATGCAGCTCTTTTAAAGTATAAGGAGGCTGTAAAGTTAAACATGTGGCTCAATCTCCTGCAGGACAGTCAGCAGATTTTAAAACAACTTTTTTATGTCAGTTTTTGATCGAAAAAACTTTTGGCCTGAGTTAAACGGAGCAAAAACCTTAATGATTTACTGGGTCCCACTTTGGCTTTCTGCTCGTCATGCTAAGCTATGCTAACCACGACCTGATGTGGATCTACGGAGGGGCATTTCCTAATAGAACCATTTTACGATTAGACTCGTCACACATGCATAAGAAAGGGTTAAATTAATAAATGCTAAGCTAACTTATCACACGTCCATCAAGAGCTTTAAGGAACATTTCCCCCCATTAAATGCACATTTGTTTGGTTAGAAAATATAAGAAGACGTCAGAACAACTCCAACTTAGTCCATAATAACAACCCTGATGGGTTTGATCAGATTTAAAACCGTTTTGCTTTAAACTCGTTCATTTATGCTCCGCTTTGGATAAGCAATTTTCTTGAAATAAGTGTTTTTCCTCTTAATTTGAGCAGCTAAGCATGACAATTTTCCAACAGATTAAGATTATTGATGCTTAAAATAAGAATAAATGAACTATTATCTTATTTTCCAGTACATAGCATTTTATCTGAAGGTCATAAATCCTCATTCCGCTGACTGATCGTTTTATTAACCTGCTCAAATTAGGGACAATACATTTATTTTAAGAATGTTTTTTCTATTTTTGGATCGGTTTGTGTTTATTCTCTGTTCATCATGTAGGTCCATAAGCAGGTATTATAAAAACAAAAAAAAAACTCAATTGAGGTGTGCTGAAAAAAAGTGGGCCATCATTGCAAAATCTGAAATCCAGCACATTTGTCCTAACATAGGTGTATTTTCCTTTGTTCTAAGCAGGTAAGGATGACTTCACCAGTGGAATAAGCTGATTTTATGCTTGAAATAAAATAAATAAATAAATGTTTTTATTTTGGTTGTAGAATATCTAATTATCTTATATCAAAAGGGTAAAAATACTAATTCTGCTGATGGATCATCTTAGCTGCTCAAATTAAGGGTAAATACAAAAATTTGGAGAATTTTTTTGGTTATTTTTAGATAATTTTTTGCAGTTTTTGTTTAATACTACAAAATTGTACAATAAATAAGCATTTTTCTTTTTTTTTTATAAATAGGAATTTCCTTTCTTTTGAGCCAGTAATACAATTTGCCAGAGGAATAAGAACAAGAAAAAAAAAACCAAACAACTCTATTATCTTATGTCTTTCCAATTCATAAATATTATTTTGATGAAAATCCTTATTCCATTGGCAGATCATAATATTTATCTGCTCAAATACCTTTATTTTAGGACGCTTTTATTTATTTTTGGACCCGTTTTTTGGAGTGTGGTTGATGAAATGTCGTAGCAGCTCTGCAAACGGTGAAAAAGTGAAACATGCAACTTCAACCTTTAACTAGTTACAGCATTTCCCATCAATAAATGTGGATTTGTTTAGCGATAATCGGGAAAACCACTAATTAAGCCTAGAATTAAAGATATACCCTCATTCAGGATCCGACTCTGCAGGTCCAATAATACAGGAAAGAAAAGTAAGATCGGAACTTTTAAATAACTCATTTTTTTTAAGAGCAAATAAACCAGTTTTAACACAATTATTATTAAATAAAGGGAAGAAAATAAAAAACAGTGAGCAGAGATGAGAAATTACTAATTGTTTGGACAGTCAGTCATTTTCCTATATCTTTACTGTTTAAAGAAGAGCAAAACTTAGATGAGTATTTTTCTCCATATGATCATCTGAGGATAAGCTGTGTCCAGATCCTCCCTCCTGAAGAGTCAGTGTTAGGAGGAGGAACATCTGGTGTGAAGGCCTGAGCTGATGGTTCAGAGGAGCCATGTTTCCATCCCGCCTCGGTCAGAAACATTCAACATGGCTGCTCTAACGTGGACATACGAGTTTGTGCCATCTAGACGAAGCAGAGCAGCTTTTCTCCGCTCTCTCCTCAGCTTGTTTTCAGTCTTTGAGATGTTCAACGGTTTCTTCAAGTTTTATTTCAGCACCAGTGTGGCCTCCGAGCCGTCCTTCTTCTTCAGGTACAGCCCATAGGTGAGGTGGTGCTCCCTCCTCACGAAGGCGTAGAAATAATCTGACACCAGCAGGATCTGACAGGAAACAAAAACATTATTATTTGCTCATTTTGAAACAGAAAAAACAAAAAACGTTTCGGGTCGTTTCCTCTCGTACCAGCTTCTTTTATAAACTAAGCCATGTTCTGCTGTAGATTATTGTTAAATCAACCATTAGGCAATACTAGGCAGTTGCCTAGGGCCCCATAAAACTCCTTTTACATGTATAATTAATACAGCTGTTCCTTATTTCTGCACATTAATTTGTCAACAACAACATCGACAACATCTAAAAGCAGCGAACTCTGCTCTCCAGAGCAAGTAGATTGGTAACCCCGCCTCCTGCTCTCCTCTATCTTGTCTGCTGTCATGATTCATGCAGCTATTATTTCATCCAAATTCTATTAACATTTCTCTATCTGTAGAGGAAAGATCAGACCCAGGTGCTTTGCATTCTGGGAAAAAAACGGATTATTTATTTTGTCCTGTTTACACATTTTCATTAAAAGATTTTAATGATGATCTTTCTGTGTGAAAAAGAAGAAACATGGACAATGATGTAGTTTCCCTGTCACACCACTAGTGGGCAGTGTGTGAAATTTTGAAATTTATTCGAACATGATACAAATATAAAAATAAAATAGTGCACAGTAACAAGAAGTGCATAAAAAAGAAGAGAAAAAATACAGATATTTGTTTCAATTAACATATCATGCTCAAAATGGGGTAGGAAGAAGTGAAAACTTATTAACTCCTACCCCCTAAACACTTGAAAACTTACAGTCCTACTGTTATTAAAAAAATCAAAGTCAAGTGAAAGTCAAGTGGCAGTCAGCAGTTACTAATATTTACCTAAACATTTCCCTTTTTATGCTGGTTTGTCTTTCCAAACCCTTACACCAAGTTGTTATCTTCAATACACACATTTTTGCTTTCTCTCACTCATATGTCATCTCTATTGAAAATGACCTCCTTATATTTTCTTTTGAATTGTATTAAACTATTGCTTTGCTTTAAATCTTCATTTAAGTTGTTCCATAACTTTACACCGTTAATTGAAATACAGAAGCACTGGAAAAAATCGAAATCTAGATAAGTCTTTTTTCTTAGAATAAGTGAGATTGTTCTCGGATTGAGGAGGTAAAAGATACATTTTGCCCATGTAACAAGATAATTTACACTTAAAATAAGAAAACACTATTGCATTCTCTTATTTCAAGTGCATTTTATCTACTTATCTTATTATGAGAGTAACAAAACTCATTCCATTGGCAAACTATCTCAATAACCTTCCCTAAATTTATGGTAAATACACTTAATTTAAGAAATTTTTGCTTATTTCTAGATCGTTTTTCCAGTGAGCTGCAAATTGCTAAAGATTGCTAACACACATCTTTAAAAAATTGTTAATTACTGTTCGGAGATTATTTTGATGCTTTTTGCATTTTCTTTGTTAAACAGATTCTCTGACGTCATCATGGGACCTTCTCAGAGCAGCCCGGCTAAATATGATGAAACCATATTTATCTGCATTTTAGTTGTTTGGTTATTTAGGTTACGCACTATATAGCATAAGGTTAACTTGAAAGGGAAACATAAAAATCAAAAAGACTAAATTTATTTTTAAATCCAAAGCTGAAAAAGTTAGCACCTGGAAGTAGTGTAGGATCCCATTTCCAGTGCAGATCGGGAACAGATTATTTAATAAATGCATTTATTTTCTCAGGAAATAAATTATTAACTTTTAACAAATTATAGTTTAGTAGGCTTACTATTTCTGGGGAGAGAAAATGTAGATTAGGTCTTTTTTTACTAAATAAAATCGAGGGTGACCCGGATGTATATCTGGTTTTGAATATTAGGTGGTGGTACGGATCATGTTTCTGGTGTAGGTACCAGATCGGCTCGGGGCCCCGCCCCTTCTGATGTCATCAATATATGGCAACTCAACTCGGACAAACTGTATTGCACCCGTATCATAAGAATCAAATGGAGTCTCAACATATTATTACCTATATCTGCTATTATTCTACATTTCGTTGGCGATCTAGTAGCCAAAAGTAGAAAACAATAATTTTCAGTCTTGAAGGAAAGTAATGCACTTTAAGACAGAATGAGCTCTGCTATTTAACAAGGCTTCTTATAATTCTTTTACTTAAGATCTGAGGGCGGTGGAGAGCAAATTAAACCTCTTAAAAATTAAATATGTTGGAGATTTTAGACAAAGAGAACAACAATTATTCTACTGAATGGTGGTTGTTGACATGAATTTAAAAGTAGTGTAGCTTAAAGCTACAGTGTGTAATAATTACAGGGATATACAGTCAGAAATGTAATAAATTATACATAACTATGTTATTTATCATCATCTACGAGCTCAGCCTCTTAACCTTAATATTTGCGTTGCCTTAGAATTCGTTATTTATAATTACATAGGAGCGGGTCTCGCAGCCATGGAGGCAGACATCTTTGCGCTACGGCAGCGCAGAGCCAACAAACTAGCGATTGCGAGATCGCCCATTACGGGTATATTTATTATCTTAAGTCTACATGAAATCTATACCCTACACAGACTAATGAAATACTATCTGTAAAATTATCTATGTAAACAAACCTCATCACTTGAGAAGGTAGGTGATGCGGACGTCGTGGAAGACATTTTGTCCCGTAACGCTCGCCGTACTGTTGGGGGGGGAGAAGCGGTGGGGGGGGGGGGGATGTTCATGTTGCTGCAGTCTGCGGTCTGACCGCTAGATGTCGCTGAAAATTACACACTGTAGCTTTAAAGGCATAGGAAAATGGCCGTTCCAAACGTTGCATTCTCCCAAATTCTCCCGAGTGGTGCCCGACTTTACACGAGTGACTAAAGTGAATGTGATTGGTTTAAATCAAGGAGGCGGGATTGTTGTGGCGGAAGGTTTGCAAGCATGTTTGGTTGTGGCTGGTTTGTTGGAAGCATCTTGCTAACCAGTTAGCAACTTAGTGCTAGTAGGTTTCCAATGGGAAATTCCATTGGGACCAAGTAGCACTAAATTGGTGACTTAGAAACGACGCTGTCAAGGAACGCTATGGACAGAGGAAACATGCAAGAGGAGGAGAGTTTAGTGTCGGAGGTCGTGGATGAGTCTCCTCCGTCATCCATTTTTTATTTAGAGGAGGAAAGCGGGGACGAAGATGTTGTGGAAGAGGACGCCAGGGCGGCAGAAGCTTGGTTTGGTGTAGAAGGCTTCCAGCCGTACATGTTTGAGCCCTTGCCTCGCAACGCTGCCAGTTCTGGTAGCTCTACGCCTGCTGAGGACACAGACGTCCATCCCCGTGGACACTGGGACGCAACTCAATGGGAAAGGAAAGGATTCTGATTTCAATCGTTGCGTATATTAGCTGGGACATATGAATCAAGATGCTATGACCGAAAAGATTTGATTGACAGATGACCGTTGATATATGATTGGATTAATTTAGGTGTTCAGGCTGACGTAGAACTAACTGGCCTGCAGAAGATAACGAAAAAAAAACACAGATTTTAAGACAGGATTTTTTTTAAATAGAAATTTTTTAACTTTTGGGAAAATATGGTCTGATAAAGAGTACAATTATATACATGTTTAAGCCAGAATGATTTGACATTTAAATAGGATTTCCCTACGACTTTAATATGGCTAACTGGCATAGCTAAAAGGGCTAACCTGTTAGCTACAGCTAGCCACAGAGCTACGCAGCTCTCACTGCAAAAAAATGAAATCTAAATAAGTAATTTCTTCTTAAATTCAATGCATTTTTTCTTGAATTAAGACTTTAAGTGACACACTTTGCCAATGGAACAAGACAATTTACACTTAAAATAAGAAATAACAATTGCATTGTCTTATTTCAAGTGCATTTTATCTGGATACCTTATTTTAAGAGTAAAAATACGACTTCCATTGGCAAATCATCTTATTTACCTGCTCAAATTAAGGGTAAATACCCTTAATTTAAGACATTTTTACTCATTTTGAGATCATTTTTGCAGTGCTCCTCCTTTATATGATGGTCTAACAGTAGTCACCAGAAACAGATTTTTTTTTCAGTTTTGTTATCGATCAGGTAAAACTTCGGTCATTAGACATGATAAAGCTAGAGAGGCTCCCGACTCGTCACACGGACGATGCATTATGTTATTATTATCGTTGTCCGATGTACAATGTTTTACATCATGTGGCAACGTTCAATCAATCAGAGCGTGACGTCACTGGCATGAAGCAGGACCCGAGCAGATCTGGTAGCTACGCCGGTACGGATGTGACACCCTCCTCCACGGACCCCCATTTCCCCCATTTCTGGTAAAGACGGTGGAGAAAAATCCAACCTCTCTGTCACAGAACTATTATCACTGGGATTGCTTCTGCTCGCCATGTTTCTGTCGCTGTAAAAGCCCGGCTGAGGCCGTGCTCAGCCTTCAACCTCTCTGGGCGCCACCTTCCATTGGCAACATTTACAAATAACACATGTGGGCAGACGTGCAGCTATGGAACAACATAAAGTTGAAACTAATATCCTGAAAAAAAAAACATCTCTCCCATCCACACCATCCCACCTGCGCTACGTTGAAGAGCAGAGTTATGGCGTAGTAGAAGTTGGAGTTGGCGCTTCCTGCGTAGATCCAGAGGTGCCACAAAACTGGAAACAAAGCAGAGCAGGCCAGCAGGACGCAGGACACCAGGAAGATGTTCCTCAAGACTGGAGGATTGGAAAGAAAGATTCCATGAGGGAAGAATTTGATTAATTAACTGAAATGAAAAACATGAGTCAGACTGGACAACAGAAGAGTAAAACAAGCTATAAAGAGTTTGATGGAAATCCTGCAGAAAGAACGCAGAGTTAGAGACAGACAGACATCAGCTGGACCATCATTTAGGCTGATTAATAGTTTTTTATCTCTATAGTTTGATGCATTCAGAGATTCATTTAGCAATGCGCTATCCATGGGCGTAGGTTTGCATAGGGACCATAGGGACATGTCCCTACCAACATTTTGGACCAACCTATATGTCCCTACCAATAATTTGGTTTGAATAACATGTTTATAATTTAAAATTCAGCGTGGTGGATCCCAGCCAATTCTTTTTCTCTCGCAGCTCCGCAGCTTAGTAGCTGCTGCTGCCGCTCCATCTGAGTCCTGTCCCTTAAATAAGTAACCGTGCTGTTTAGCTCCATTCTCATTGGTTGTTCGGCCTCAACTTCCGCCTTCTCTCTTCCTGATTGGCTGTTTTCTAGTCGGTATGCGTGTGTTCGTGCTTGGAGCACAAAATAAGAATTTTATTCATGCTAGTTACTTCAAAAAATATTAGGCTACGAAACTAGTCCTAATGAAAAAACGTATTCTATCTACACTAAAACAGGCGAAAGCTGCTGATTGCTGATTCTTAGCCATAGCCGACTGAAAAAGAAAATAAGAGGGTTTCCCTTTTAACAATAATTCATTGAAATTAATGTTTTCGTTTCATTACGACCCTTTGAGGCAGTTCAGCTACAAATAGCAGGTGTTATTTCTTTTATAGAGAATAACGACACGAGATAGCGCCTAAACATCTGATATTTTTTGTTTAGAAAGCATAATTACAGTTCTACATAATATTTCTTTGACTATTTCTACTTTTAAAAATAGGATAAAGCCAAAAACAAACAGAGGAACACTATTTAAATTGATCTTATTTTACATAGATTTCCACACAGTCCATACGTTAATTAGTACAATTCAATTCAATTCAGTTTATTTATATAGCGCCAAATTCACAACACATTTCATCTCAAGGCACTTTCCAGTTCAACCAGATCATACAGTCAAATTGATACAAAGTTTTCTATCTAAGGAAAACCAGTTGATTGCATTGACTCATTGACTCAAATACAATCCCTCACACTAAGCATGCTTGTAGCGACAGTGGAGAGGAAAAACTCCCTTTTAACAGGAAGAAACCTCCAGCAGAACCAGGCTCAGTGTGAGCGGCCATCTGCCGAGGCCGACTGGGGTTCAAGGAGACAGAAGCAGAGATACAAAAAGCAGCTGTAAAAGGCGGCCCCGTCCAGGAAACACAATCGCGGATAGAGGAGTGCTTATGATCTTATTTTTAATTTTTAATTACAAACATTAGTGTTTGGTAAAAATGCTTGAATTTTTATTTTTGGATATTATCACATTATAGACAAGATGGTGTTATATTTTCTTTTAATAATTGTTAAAAGGGATTTTATATTGGAATAAATTTTGTCTCATTCTTAGTGTTGTTTTTTGTAGATGATGCTACTAAATGTAAATACAATAAATGTATTTGTGTTCCTTGAATGTGTTATTTTGCGTTGTTTCATGAGAGAGAGCATTTTAAAAAAAACCTTTGCACAATTATATATCTTCCAAAGAAAATACAGGATAAATCCACATATAACAGACATATTTAGACTATATTTGGTTAAGTTAGCACATATTTAACTACTGGTAAGTTTAAATGCAAACCTTTTCAAAGTGGAAAAAAGTCGTAATTCCAGATTCATCAGAGCCAGTGATGCTTCAAACATTGATAAACAGCATCTAGTGTGTGTAGTGCTAATAAAATTAGTATAAATGTAGCAAGAAATGCTGCTTTCTCTTTAAACCAAATGCACCCTGATGTTCACATCAAGCATAAAAAAGCATGCATGCTTTTGCGTGGGTAAAATTACATTAATGAAACTTAGGAGCAATAGTGTCCCTACCAAAGTGGAAATCAAACCTACGCCCTTGGCGCCTCTGATTTAATGTTTTCTTAGATTTATTTCTAAAGGATTCTGATGACTTGTTTAAGAAATGCTCTTCAAGAGTCATCCTGAAAACAAACAATGGCCGCACATATCAGGGATCAGTTATGCTGACGCCACAATAACCGCCATCAGCCTTATGAAACCTGCATCGCTCCATCTCTAATAGGGCTGAACGATTTTGCCAAAAATCTAAATTGCGATTATTTTCAACAAATATTGCGATTTTACTGCAATTTTCCTTTGCACTAAGCACAACCATATTGATGTTTTATTCCAGGGATTCGCTTTTTGCATGAAAGTCTGCTGGTCCAGAATCCAGTGTTGCTGGACTCTACTGTAACCTTTGCATGAAGAAGTTCTTCCTTCTACTATAATGCATAGATCTAGGTGCTAGAGCTGCTCCCTTCTGTGTGACAGCATGCCCACTTTTATCGCATTACTGCCACCTACGGGGCTGGAGGGAGAAATTAAGTGTCTTACTCTTCTTAAATGTATTGTGACTAAAAATTGTGCCACTGCAATATGAAAATTGCATATTCCTAAATTGAGATTATTTTGCAAACATAATTAATTGCCCAGCACTCATTTCTACAAAGAAATTTTCCCCTGTTTTCAGTTAGAACATTAGTAAAGCTGCACATATGAACTAAACGTGGGTGTTTTAGACTTTAGTCAGAAGACAGATAATTTAGGAAGAAGAGAGTTTACATATAAGCCCAAAATGATACCAGAATGTAGATGAAAAAAAAAAGTATACTGAGATATATTATATATTTATCTATTTTAGTCTTTAGAAACACCTTTTAGGCTATCTGGATTAGATTTAAAACATAATAAATCCAAACTTGTGCCCTACTAAAGGTTTTAGATCCACTGAAACATCTCATAGGGAAGCAGAATCAGAACCACGAGACTCCAACATGTCACACATCTGTAGCTTCTCTCCTGCGTGGATCAGTTTCTTTGCAACTTTTTGTCCCTTTTAGGCGACGGCAGCTCTGCTCATTAAAAACTCCAAATTAAAGGTGAATTATTATTTTATCTCAGGGGTAACCAATTAATAATTAGTGGGGTCCAAATACAGAAAATCAACCAGTAAAGGTCCAGAGACATTTTTAATTATATTGTTATTTTAAACAGAATTTAACACTGAAATAAAATTACAGTGGGGCAAAAAAGTATTTAGTCAGCCACCAATAGTGCAAGTTCTCCCACTCAAAAAGATGAGAGAGGCCGGTAATTTTCATCATAGATATACCTCAACTATGAGAGACAAAATGAGAAAAAAAAATCCAGAAAATCACATTGTCTGATTTTTAAAGAATTTATTTGCAAAACATGGTGGAAAATAAGTATTTGGTCAGTTACAAACAAGCAAGATTTCTGGCTCTCACAGACCTGTAACTTCTTCTGTAAGAGACTCCTCTGTCCTCCACTCGTTACCTTCATTAATGGCACCTGCTTGAACCCGTTATCAGTATAAAAGACACCTGTCCACAACCTCAAACAGTCACACTCTAAACTCCACCATGGCCAAAACTAGAGAGCTGTCAAAGGACACCCGAAACAAAATTATAGACCTGCACCAGGCTGGGAAGTCTGAATCTGCAATAGGTAAACAGCTTGGTGTGAAGAAATCAACTGTGGGATCAATTATTAGAAAATGGAAAACATACAAGACCACTGATAATCTTCCTCGATCTGGGGCTCCACGCAAGATCTCACCCCGTGGGGTCAAAATGATAACAAGAATGGTGAGTAAAAATCCCAGAACCACACGGGGGGACCTAGTGAATGACCTGCAGAGAGCTGGGACCAAACTAACAACGGCTACCATCAGTAACACACTACGCCGCCAGGGACTCAAATCCTGCAGTGCCAGACGTGTCCCCCTGCTTAAGCCAGTACATGTCAAGGCCCGTCTCAAGTTTGCTAGAGAGCATTTGGCTGATCCAGACGATGACTGGGAGAATATCATATGGTCAGATGAAACCAAAATAGAACTTTTTGGTAAAAACTCTACTCGTCGTGTTTGGAGGAGAGAGAATGCTGAGTTGCATCCAAAGAACACCATACCTACAGTGAAGCATGGGGGTGGAAACATCATGCTTTGGGGCTGTTTTTCTGCTAAGGGACCAGGACGACTGATCCGTGTGAAGGAAAGAATGAATGGGGCCATGTATCGTCAAATTTTGAGTGAAAACCTCCTTCCATCAGCAAGGGCATTGAAGATGAAACGTGGCTGGGTCTTTCAGCATGACAATGATCCCAAACACACCGCCCGGGTAACGAAGGAGTGGCTTCATAAGAAGCATTTCAAGGTCCTGGAGTGGCCTAGCCAGTCTCCAGATCTCAACCCCATAGAAATTCTTTGGAGGGAGTTGAAAGTCCGTGTTGCCCAGCGACAGCCCCAGAACATCACTGCTCTAGAGGAGATCTGCATGGAGGAATGGGCCAAAATACCAGCAACAGTGTGTGAAAACCTTGTGAAGACTTACAGAAAATGTTTGATCTCTGTCATTGCCAACAAAGGGTATATAACAAAGTATTGAGATGAACTTTTGTTATTGACCAAATACTTATTTTCCACCATATTTTGCAAATAAATTCTTTAAAAATCAGACAATGTGATTTTCTGGATTTTTTTTTCTCATTTTTTCTCTCATAGTTGAGGTATATCTATGATGAAAATTACCGGCCTCTCTCATCTTTTTGAGTGGGAAATCTTGCACTATTGGTGGCTGACTAAATACTTTTTTGCCCCACTGTATGTTTGTTTATGCCTCCATGTTATACACTGACTTTTTAAAAAGTAAAAAGTTATTAAGTAGAGAACAACAATCATTCAGTTTGGTTTATAGACAATTTCCTGATTCCCATATTTTCTCAAACACCTGAACTGAGCGTTTGTTATTTTCTTTCTTTTTTCTGTCTTAATGTTGGCAGTGGGCTTTATGCTGCCCTGCAAGGCTTTAAACCTGGTTTGAATGGAGACTAAGCCATTCTCAAGCACATATCAAGGTGCTCATTCTGAGCCTGGATCCAGATTTATTGTTGATTCTGTTCATGGTGGAGAATCCTGCTTCACAGCAGCAGGTTGAGCCAAACATCCTCTAAATGTGCAGGGTCATCTTTGAGCACCATTTCACTTTTCTTTCACCAGTTCACCACAGTTCTTCCAGCAGTCCACACTTTCTCTGCTCTCTTTTTCTCATCGTCTTCTCCTTCTTTCCCATCGCCCGGCTTGCCACAGGTTTGCCTGCTGTGTCTAAAAGTAGCAGCAGCAGCAACCCAGACTGACAGCTCATTGGCTCATTTGGATCACGTGCAGCCTGGAGCCGGACGCTCCCCAGGGCTTTACCGTATTAACAGGAGAAGTGGAGCAAGTGATATTAGACTCTGATGTCGGACAAAATGCGGTAATTTATAAATGTCTTCTTAAATCAGTTGGGTCCGGATCCGGACCGCGGTCCTCTAATCCATGACCTCTGGTATAAAGCCTGGAACTCAACGCTGTTTCTGAGAATTTCGAATTGAAAAATCTTCCTGGATGGGAAGCGAAACATCTATAAACTTGGAAACAAAGTCCAGCGGACTGTTCCTTAACTTTTTTTTGGAATCTCTTTAATGTATTTATTATATATTGGATGCTTTACCTTACAGTAATTAAGGTAAAAAGGAACTTAAACACTGGAAAAAATTGAAATCTAGATAAGTAATTTTTTCTTAAAATAGGTGCATTTGTTCTTGAATTTAGGAGGTAAAAGAGACATTTTGCCAATGGAACAAGACAATTTACACTTAAAATTACACTTATTTCAAGTGCATATTTTCTAATTATCTTATTTTAAGAGTAGAAATACTAATTCCATTGGCAAACTATCTTATTTACCTACTTAGAATAAGGATAAATACACTTAATTTAAGAAGTTTTTACTTATTTCTAGATCGTTTTTGCAGTGAACCTAGAAGCTTCACACAAGCTGGAGAACCAGCGAAGGCTGAGATTAGTTTCTTTATTTACTCACATCGATGCAGGTGACTCCAGGCAGGAAGGAAGGCCAGGTAGAGGGCTGTGTCGCCCACAGTGGGGTAAGACTTGAAGATGGAGATCACAGCTAACTGCATGAACATCAGAAACACCGGGTGATCCCTGCAGGGCGACCACCAACACGTACAGGGCGGGGGTTAGGATAAAGAACACAAACAACGATGAACAGATCAGAGGGAAAGATGACTTACTTGAGTTTGATGCTCAGAGGGATGGTGTAGAAGAAAACGTTGATCTGGAAGACGCAGAGGAAAAACAGGCGGAAATGCTCAAACATCTCAGCAAAGAAGTACCAGAAGAGGCCGATGTTGGGGGTCAGGTCAGGAACCGAAAGACTGAAAGGAGAGAATAAAACCAAAACATTGGCTATTAACCTCTATATAGATTAAAAACAAAGGTTTGTGAAACGACATTTACAGACGGTGTTCGTTTACGTTCTGACTCACATGAAGCCGTAGACGGAGGGCAGGTAGTCCCAGGATCCCAGCAGGAAGAAGGACAGACAGACGATGACAAACAAACTGCCGAGGTACATGAAGAGATACTGCACCACCAACCACCAGAAGCTGGCGCGCCTCGGGTTCACCGGGACGTACTGGTGCTGAGGGGGGAGCAGCACGTTAGGGAAGATCTCCAAACACTGAGAACTGAGAACCAGATCCTGGACAAAACATACCTGCATCAGATACAGCATGGCTGGAGCGCACAGCGTGAGCGGGTAGATGGACTGATACGTGGCCAGACACAGGAATATGGCACTCAGCAGCATGTTTCCTGACAGCCAGACATTAATATTATAGAAGAACAGAAGCATAAAAAAAACAGGTTCTGTCGTATTCTGGTGAAGATTCTCAGTCATCCAGGTCATAGTTATTACAAAAAAACAATCCACTGAACTTTGTTTTGAAGTTTGAAGACGTTTCTTTTCCATCCAGGAAGCTTTTTCAATTCAAAATATCAGAAATAGCGTTCAGAAGTTCAGAAAACATGCAGATTGGAAGAGACGAATGGGGGTGGTTTGGCTTCTTTGTTATCCTGCAATGCCCCATTCCTGTCTATGTCTCTGAAAGGAGGGTCCTTAGAGGGAATAGTTGGCCTGGCTGAATAGGCGAGGCCTTCTGTTCCTCTGTAAAGCGGTTGGGATTGCAATGATAGCGGGAAGTAGAGACTGACACAGGAGTGGATTTTCACTCCTGTCCCGTCCCACTCCCACAGAAAAAAATGGTGTCCCGTCCCGATCCCGGGCCAGAGTAGAAATCTAAATCCTGTCCCGTCCCACTCCTGGTGAAATTACTCCCACTCCCATTCAGAATGACTCCCGCTCCTGCACCACTCCCATTCTTGTTGTCTTCAATAAGATTTCTGCCGATACATTGAATCTGAATTTCTTTTGAGCTCGGGAGAAAAACTCAGAGCGGAAGCACTGTTGGTTTTTGGGTCGTGTAGTTTTTTTGACTCTCATAGTGTAGGCTTCAAGGAAAAAAACTACAAAATGGCGGCGCCAGTACAGGATTTTTTTTCTGTTTTATTTTATTTTTTGGCATCGATCCTAGTTCTTTTTTTTTTTAGTTACTATTGGTTTGCTCCCGCTCCCGTCTGCTCCCGTTAATGTTTAATCCTGTACCGTCCCAAATCACGTGATCGTAGGGCTGGGCGATATAGAAAAAAAGCTTATCGATAAAAAAAAAATGCATATTGATCGATATCGATAATTATTGAAAAGATTTGAAACCATATTTTACGTGCAGCTCTGCCTGGACTTTTTATAATATTGCTAAATGATTTAATTTTAATAAAAAACAAAAACACAGACTTCGAATTAAATCTTTATTTAACCAACTTTTTTAACCATAACAGAATTGTTTAAAAGAAAAATAACTTAAGAGACCTGAGTTATGTTATTAAATACTGACAAAGAATAAACTAAAGTGTCCAAAATAAATACAACAAATAAATAAATGCCCCCCCACCGCCGCCGCCACCCCCGTTTCCTGCTTTAACCTGAGTTATTACTTTGAAGTTTCTGGCCCCTCAGCATTTTTATCTCAATTGTTAGAACTACGTGGGAAACTGCCCAGAACTGAAAATATATATATATATTTTCCCGAAATTCCCGAAGATTCCTCGGAGGAGAGCCGCGCCGGGGCCTACACAGCTCATACTCCTGCGGGTGTGAGCGGCTGAGATGATAAAAAAAAAAGTTGGTTGAGTTATCAGACTGGTTTCACTGGTTCCCGACACATTTTACAGATGACTGTGGTTTGTTTTTGGTCCGACTTGCCATGACCGAAATACTGCCAAACTGGCGAACTACAAAAACCCTTCTTTGGAACAATTTCCTCCGACTCTCCTTTTGAGAGGGTTTGAGAGGGCGGCGCTTGGTGACGGCGTGCCTGGGTCCGCGATTGTGATTGGTTGGGAGGAAGTAGTGACTAGCATAAACCTACATGCTAGGCTACAATGAGAAGGAAGGAAAACTGCGTTTCTTTTTTATCGAACTTTTATCGACCCTCTTTTTTTCTATTGCGCCACACGTCTATCGATCGATATATATCGTTATTGAATTTATCGCCCAGCCCTACGTGATCGTTACTAATACTGACTCCCACCCCATTCCCGAAAAAATGTCAGTCTCTAGCGGGAAGGAATCAACTCTATTGCTGCATTGTAGGTTTTTGAAAGCTTAACCCTGAGTCCAACCACTGTGTTTAAATTCAAAGGAATTCTCCCAATTGGTGCCCGACTTTATACGAGTGAATAGAGTGAATCTGATTGGTCCTTTATCAATGCCAGAATGAAAGGTTTTTCTTTCTTAACATAGATGGCTTCCTTCACGCCCCTCTCAAATCACCTGTCTTCTTTGTCTCTAGATGTGAACATTCTGGTCCTCCAAAGAATGTCCTTTGTACATCAGGTGTAGATGTAGTGCAGAGTCTTGTCCAGAGGAGGGCGCTCTTCTGTGTTGGTCCATGCATCTGTGGAGAGGTTGTTTGGTTTCTCCAATATAACGATCAGAGCATTCCTGCCTGCATTGACCTGCAGACACCACTCCGCTCAGATTAGGTCTTTAGGATGAACTAGTCTCTGTTTCAGGGTCTGTTTTGTGTTTGGAAAAAAAACCTCTTGAGTTTTTTAGAGACTCCAGCAACATATGGGGCTGAGATATTTTTGCGTTTAATCTTCTCACCGTTTCTTTCTGCTACGTGTTTTTTTGGATTTCCTTGCTGATTTAACAAACGCCCAGTTTGGGTATCCAAATGTTTGGAGAGCATCTTTGATGTGTTTCTGTTCTTTGTGCTTCCGTTGTTTTAGTAGGGACATGTTCTGCCCGCTGTTTTAAGGTTCTGATGACTGAGAGTTTGTGTTCCAGTGGGTGGTGTGAGTTGAAAAGAAAATATTGGTCTGTGTGAGTGGATTTCCTACAGACTTCAATGTTTAGGTTTCCATCTCCTTCCCTGCTCACCAAACAGTCCAGGAAAGGTAGTTTGTTGTCGTTGGCATCCTCTTTGATGAACTTGATGTATAAAACCTAGAACTCAACGCTATTTCTGACATTTTTAAATTGAAAAATCTTCCTGGATGGAAGAGAAACGTCTTCAAACTTGGAAACAACGTCCAGTGGATTGTTTTTTTTTTAACTTCTTTAGGTTCTGTGATTAAATAAAAACTACAGAGAAATCTTTCTAATCCTGGAGAGCATTTCTTTAACTATTTAAATGTAAGAATAATCTGCAGTCAACCTTTAATCGTTGAGAGGAGAAAGAGGGAGAGGACGGCGTTGTTCAGGCCGCAGGTGGACTTGGCAACGCAGGACAAGATGGTGAACGGGTTCAAAAGGTAACTGTAAGATGAAATAAAACAGAATGGCTACTCCTCAAGCTGCATCAATCTGGACGGTTTGAGTGCCCCCTGAAGGAGCTGGAGGTACTTACAACATGGCTACTTTCAGGGGAATGTAGAACATTTCTGTGGGGCTCCTGATGAGCTCCAGACAGTCGGCAGGATAGCGATTCGCCTCAAGGGCAAACTTCTGCTTTCTGAACTGAAAGAGAAATGGCGTGATGCCTAATATTAGCATCAAACACTCACTGAGGTCATCTAGTGGTGAATAAAATATTCTGTAGGGAAGATTTGTCATATAAAGCTAAACAAATAGGTACAGCTATAACTGCATTCAGCTTATGTGAGGTAACCTTAGTAAAAATGGTTGCTTCAAGCTAATTTTTTTTTTTAAGTGCATCTCATTTCAATAAAGCTACCTTATTTGTTGAAATCTGACTTCTGAACAGATGAAAATTTCCTCTTCTGGATTTCGCTACTGTTGTAGACCACATAAAAAAAAAAAAAAAGGCTCTAATCAACCCCCCCCCGCCCCACGCTGATTCACCAAACCTGAATCTGACTCAGTACCCATGACTCATGCCATAGTATTCCTTAAGAGTTCTACACTCACTTTAAATTGGATCTTTAAGCTCCCTGTTTGATAAAATCCCAGAGTTTTAAGGCAACAAATTCTCCCAAATTTTTCCTTAATATATTTAACATTTTCTCACCACTTGCTTGTTGTAGTGCTTCACTGCCATGTAAAGAGCAACGGCTGTGATCACGTCCGCCAGCTAACAAGAGAGAAGCAGAAAACAATAACTGAAATTATCTAAAAATCAGATTTTTGTTCTTCTTTTTCACAGTGCAATTATTTTTGCTCTCTTACCATAAACGTGATTTCTGCATAATCCACCAAGAAGTGAAAGAGGTAAATAATGAGAGGTGTCTGGATGGAAAAAAAGAAAGAAAAGATGCAGGAACTGTGATAAAATTCAACGCCATGCTTCATTTTGGCACCGTGTTTGTTTGCATTCATAAAAAATGAAATAAACTATGATTTGAAAACATTCTAATGCACTTAAATGAGATAAATAAGCGAAGCGTTTTGCTGACTCACCTCGTGGAAAACATCACCAGAATATGGTGAAACTCCCAGATCAAGCAGAGCTAAACCTTCAATAACTGACAGGAAAAACACATAATGAGGAATCCAAGAAAAAATAAGAGGTTATGGCAAATAATATTCAGCCTGAAACTGAACACAGTGAGTTTATGTATATGTATATATATATATATATATATATATATATATATATATATATATATATATATATATATATATATATATATATATATATATATATATATGCATAAAGTTATCATAATATGACAATAAAGAATATTAGGGATGCACGATATAATCGGCCCCCTATCGGTATCGGCCTGTATTGGCCTTAAAACTGAATATCGGACATCGGCCGCCCCACCGATATTTAACCAGATATTTGAAAAAAATAAAAATACTACTTCTTCTTCTTCCTCAAAAACGTATTTTTTACAGAGTTAAAAACTTCTAAAGACGAGGGAAAAAATATTGATACATTAAAATATCCCAATATCTTTATATGCTGATATATTGCCATTTAAAAACACCATATCAATCTCTTTTACTAATGAAATATTGCTATATGTCATCGTTATGCTACGAAATACCCCGAAAATTCCCGAAATGTTGCCATATTTTTATATGTTGATATATTGATGCGGTATCGATATATTTTACTAACAAAACCTCACAAGAATTTCCAAATATCACGAGAGTCTGTAACACAACAATGAAATTTCACAAGATTTTGAAAGTAAAATAGATCGATACCGCGTTTTTAAAAATCAATTTGATATCAGCATATGAAAATATATTTGAGTATATTATTTTTCAAAGTGTCAGAAATGTCAGAAACTGCTATTTTCAATGACTACTTATTTTTGTCCAGCTTTAACATCAGTATCGATATCTTTTATCGGCTACATGAGTTTTAAAATATCGGCATATCGAATATCGGCCAAAATCCCAATATCGTGCATCCCTATATATATATATATATATATATATATATATATGCACATAAATGCATATATACGTTGCGCAAACATATGTTTTCTCACAAGCTTTGAATTTTTTGGCTTTAATTGTTTGGAAAATATACAATTCAAAAGAAAAATTCTGTTTATTTAATTCCGTGGAAGTGTATTTAAAAACTAAAAAATAAAAGTTCTAAATCTAACATTGATGCTTTACAAACATTTCACACAAAAGATCTTAAGTGTGTAATATTGATGTATTTTAAGATACTTTGAGGAACAGAATCAATGTTGGATATTAGGATATCAGCTAAAACGTGAATATTGGAATATGTATATATATTATTCTTGTAATGTTACGACTTTATTCTTACAAAAGAAGAATAAACAATCTGTAGCCTGGCATTAATACTCCATCAGGTCATTTGGCACCAACATGAGCAGCCCTACCATCCCTTTAGTTCTTTATTGATCCATTTCTGTGTTTAAACCATTAAAAATGCGCGTTAATATTTTATTAATCAAACATAAAATATTAAAACCGGTAGCAAATTTGATCGTATAAAACATGTATATGTTTGATTCCATATCCCTGCTACATGTTAAAGCAGATGAACCGGTTTGACTTGAGCGCGGTGCCTGGAGCAGAGAGGAGCTGCAGGAGTTTAACATCAACCAGGGGCCCCAGAGCACCGCTCCCACCCGGCTTACCTCTCTTCCAGGCGGTGATCGGAGACACAACCTCCACCCTCTCTGCGATCAGCTCCGCTAAACTGGATCTGTAGAGAGCCGCGCGGATTGTGACGGCAACGATCAGAAGCAGAGTCAAGGGAGCCGCCATCTTGACAAGGAAGCGCACTCCACCCGACCTGCGACAGGAATGATGGGAAATGGAGTCTTATGTAGCAAGGATAAAATATTTTTTATCCTTGCTACATTTTATTATTTTATATCACGGTACACCTTTGCTATCCTCTCTGAGAGTATTTTTTCATGTAAATGTTTGTTGACTTAATAAAAATAAAATAAATAAAGTAGATTCCAGTTCTTAATACGCAGACAGGAAACAAAAATAAAGATTTTATCACCGAAATGCTAAAAAAAAAATTTTCTGTTTTGTTTGTTATAAATTAAGATATTTATCTTAAATGTTTATTTGAAAAATAAAGGCGATACCTAAAACAACAAAAACGGAACCTATAATTCTAGCAAGTGTTTTCCTCCGGAAACTTTATGTGTTGCTTCAAAACCAACAACACCCTGTCAAGTTTGAAAAAATAGATTAAAGCTACAGTGTGTAATAATTACAGGGATATACAGTCAGAAATGTAATATATTATACATAACTATGTTATTTATCATCATCTACGAGCTCAGCCTCTTAACCTTAATATTTGCGTTGCCTTAGAATTCGTTATTTATAATTACATAGGAGCGGGTCCCGCAGCCATGGAGGCAGACATCTTTGCGCTACGGCAGCGCAGAGCCAACAAACTAGCGATTGCGAGTTCGCCCATTACGCTCGAAAGTAACTACGGCAAGTTGAGAGAGATGAACTGAGACGGTACTGAAATCTATACCCTACACAGACTAATGAAATACTATCTGTAAAATTATCTATGTAAACAAACCTGATCACTTGAGAAGGTAGGTGATGCGGACGTAGTGGAAGACATTTTGTCCCGTAACGCTCGCCGTACTGTTGGGGGGGAGAAGCGGTGGGGGGGGGGGGGGGGATGTTCATGTTGCTGCGGTCTGCAGTCTGGACGTTAGATGTCGCTGAAAATTACACACTGTAGCTTTAACAGCATTTGTTCCCGAGATTTCTTTTGGACTACAATAAGAGTTACTTAAATCAGAACGCGTTTAATTTTGCTTAATCAGTAGCTTTAAAAGGCATGACCTTTTATAAATATATATTTTTTAAACAAACATAAGGAGACACCAAAGACCTTTAACGGTTAGCTCCTTATTAAAAACCTCCCCAATGCCATTTGATAGTATCATTACTTTTAGTGTTTTTTTTACAAAATGTTTTTTATTCATATCAAGTTTCTTGTTCGCTTGATATATTTGTACTTTTGTAAGATTTTTCAAAAATCTATTTTATACCATTATATATTCGAGTCAATTATATTCTGTCGCTTTTATTTTGAAGTTTCCTGACAGGAAGTGGAAGCGGTCGCTGTCAGACCTCAGTGAAGGCATTCGTTTTCCTTTCATCTGTGTTGATGTTGCGCTGCTTTGGGCAGATTGGGGGAAAATGGCCGGTTTAGAGGTGATGTTCACCTGTGTCGCAGATAAAATCAGGTGTCCGCAGGACGCCGTAGTTTGCTTCGTTCACTGGGAAATGATCAAAGATGGATACCGGTGCATCGGATCCGGAGACGAGGTGAGGAAAAGAAACGGCGGTTAAAGAGATAAAATAAAGAAAATAATTAAATTAATTCATCTTAGAATGTTCTCTATTGATGAGAATCACAATGGTTCAATTATTCTGACCTCATTTTGTCATTTTTTCTGGACTGGTGAGGTTAAATCGGGTCTCTTTAACTTGAGGAACAAAAACTTAAAATATATTTTAGTGACTTAGAATTTGCCAAATAGAAGAAACGATTGAAAAGAGTTTGAAAAACTTTATATAATCAGTGATTAAAGGTTGGCTGTCCAATGACAGTCAGGCAGAAATTAAACTGCGTTATTTCTACGTAGTTCTGAGCTATTAGCTTAGCTTAGCTTTAGCTTCACTCATTTAACCACCATTAATGGTAATATTATCAGTCAGATCAATATATTAATGGTTATATTATAAATCAGATCAATATCACACTTGTTTAGTTTGGTCTGTTTCATTCTGTCTCATCCATTTGGCTTTAAGGCTAAAAACTAAATTGTGAAAAAAAAGGTCAGGTCATGTTTCTGATATGAGGCTCCGTTTGTAAAGTTAAGCATTCAAAAATTAGGAGCAATATTTATTTAAATTTAGCGTGTTTTAAGAGAGAAAAGAGGGGGTTATTTTTTCCCAATTAATTTATTCACTGACATTTTTAAGTATTTTGTTTGAAGCTAAAGATTTAGTTTTCAAATTAAATATTTAGTTTTTTATATAAATATTTATCTTTAAAATAAATAATTAGTTTGTTGGATACATATTTAGTTTTTTAATATAACTTTATCTTTAAACTAAATAATTAGTTTGTTAGATAAATATTTTTTTATATGAATATTTATCTTCAAACTAAATATTGAGTTTGTTAAATAAATGTTTAGTTTTTTATATAAATATTTATCTTTAAAATAAATAATTAGTTTGTTGGATACATATTTAGTTTTTTAATATAACTTTATCTTTAAACTAAATAATTAGTTTGTTAGATAAATATTTTTTTATATGAATATTTATCTTCAAACTAAATATTGAGTTTGTTAAATAAATGTTTAGTTTTTTAATATAAATATTTATCTTTAAACTAAATAATTATTTTGTTAGATAAATATTTATTTTTTTATATAAATATTTATCTCCAAGCTAAATAATTAGTTTGTTGAATAAATGTTTAGTTTTTTTTATATAAATCTTTATCTTTAAACTAAATAATTAGGTTGTTAGATAAATATTTCGTTTTTTATATAAATATTTATCTCCAAACTAAATAATTAGTTTGTTGAATAAATATTTAGTTTTTTTTATATAAATCTTTATCTTTAAACTAAATAATTAGTTTGTTAAATAAATATTTCCTTTTTTTATATAAATATGTATCTTCAAACTAAATATTTAGTTTTTTAAAGAAGTATTTAGTTTTTTATATAGATATTTATCTTTTAACTAACTATTAAAACACGCTAAAATATATAAAAATAAAAAAATTCACTTTGTTAAATAAGTATTTTGTTTGGAGCCAAATATATAGTTTTCAAATTAAATATTTAGTTTTTTGTATAAATATTTATCTCAAAACTAAATTAGTTTGTTAAATAAATATTTATTTAAGAAGCTAAATATTTAGTTTGCAAATTAAATATTTTTTTGTTTTTACTTAAATATATAGCTCCAAATTAAATATTTATTTAACAACGTAAGATTTTTTTTATAAATGAATAAATGACATAGTGAATAAATGACTTGGAAAAAAATAACCCTGTTATTTTTCTCTTAGAACACGCTAAATAAACATTATTATTGCACCGAATTTTGGACTTCTTAACTTTACAAACGGCTCCCCATATTCTGCTTAAGTGTGTCTTTTGCCATCGCCTTTTTGGAAACACAGGAAGGAGCAATCAGCTAAGTGAGCTTAGTGCTTGGAAAAAATCTTTCATTCCTTTAGAGACAGCATGAAAAGTCAGCTGAGTACAAAACATAGAGAGGAAAACAAGAAGAAAAGGGACAAGAAGAGAGGGACACAACCTAGAACAGATAATGGATGTCTATTCTATTAACATTTCTCTATCTGTAGAATGGGGCTGTTTTATGTGTTGTCTTCTCAGTTCAGAGGGCCCCCTGCCTGTCTTTGCCTAGGGCCCCAAATTTCCTAAATCCACCCCTGATAGTTGGTATATAAAATATGTGGACAGCAGCGTTGCTGGGAAGCAGACTGTTAAATATTGTAGCTGTGATGATGTGTCTTTCTCTCCTTTTCTATCCCTACAGCCTCGCAGCAGTGATAAGAAGTCAGAACTGCTTCCTGCTGACTGGAGTTCCAACAAGGAGCTTTACACTCTGCGCTATAAAGCCAATGATTCAGACACACAAATGGTCCTAAAAGCCATCACCATGGACTCCACACTGATCTTAAACTTAATGGTAACTAAAAAAAAAATAAAAAAATTGAGGGTAATCCTTTCAGGTTTTCACCTTTCAGGTGTGAAATAAAATTTTTAGTAATTAAAACTAGATTACCTGACGGCGTTTCTGTACATTATTTTAGTAGATGGAAGGTTTTAGTCATATATTCCTGGATAACAGCTGATTGTCTTTGCAGAACTCCAGCACAAAGCAGGTTTCAGACTTGATGGTGAACATCAGTGATCACGTGAACCCAGATCAGCTGCACACATTCGACAGGTTGGTGTTTGATGAGTTTTGTTTAGTGATGCTGAAATGAAGCCTCATTGAACCGTTTGGCTACATTGCTTCAAAGATCCGTACAGTTCATCAAGCCTCATGTGTACATGTCACCACCTACTGGTGGAAAGCAGAACTACAGCTAGTAATTGTGATTTTTTTTTTTTTTTTGGCAATTGTTTTTTTCTCCATATTAAGTTACTTTGAAATTGTTCATGATTGATGTGTATAATAATATCTTTTGTTAATTTTTTTTGTGCGTAAAAAGAGAAAAATCATTTAAAGTAGTAGGTAGGTCATATTTAAATGTCAAATCGTTCTGGCTTAAACATGTATATAAATTTACTCTTTATCAATTTATGTTTTTAAAAAATCCTGTATTACAATCTGTGTTTTTTCCATTATCTTCTGCAGGCTGGTTAGTTCTACGTCAGCCTGAACACCTAAATTTGGCCAATCATATATCAACAGTCATCTGTCAATCAAATGTTTTCGGTCATAGCATCTTGATTCATATGTCGCAGCTAATATACGCAACGGTTGAAATCAGTTGCGTCCCAGTGTTCACGGGGATGGACGTCTGTGTCTTCAGCAGGCGTAGAGCTAACAGAACTGGCAGCGTTGCGAGGCAAGGGCTCAAACATGTACGGCTGGAAGCCTTCTACACCAAACCAAGCTTCTGCCGCCCTGGCGTCCTCTTCCACAACATCTTCGTCCCCGCTTTCCTCCTCTAAATAAAAAATGGATGACGGAGGAGACTCATCCACGACCTCCGACACTAAACTCTCCTCCTCTTGCATGTTTCCTCTGTCCATAGCGTTCCTTGACAGCGTCGTTTCTAAGTCACCAATTTAGTGCTACTTGGTCCCAATGGAATTTCCCATTGGGAACCTACTAGCACTAAGTTGCTAACTGGTTAGCAAGATGCTTCCAACAAACCGGCCACAACCAAACATGCTTGCAAACCTCCCGCAACAACAATCCTGCCCCCTTGAGAATCGACCAATCACATTCACTCTATTCATTCAGGTAAAGTCGGGCACCACTCTGGAGAATTCAGGAATGCAACGGTTGGAACAGCCGCTTCCCTACGACTTTAAAGTTAACTGTTTTTCTACCATTTTATTGAAATTAGCTCAAAGACAGTGAAAGTATTTGTTTTGGGCAATGATGAGGAAAATGAAAGGTGTTAAATCGTTTTTATGCAAAAATAATGGTTTGCCACAGTTTTTGGTTTTAATCAGGTTGGAAGTTATGTGTTCAACCAATCTTTTGGTTAAATTAAAAAAACTAATTTGCAGTGTTTTTACCCAATCTAAATTTGGCTCCTCCCCTAAATGAAGCAAGCCTCGATACGCGCTTCGGGGCAACGCCCCGCTCGATTACTCGACGCTCACCCTGCAGCCTCGGCTAATCTCATAACATCACTAGTTTTGTTTTTTCCCACCATCGAAGTAATGCAGGCCCAAAAGTTTTTTATTTTCTTTTTTTAAGCTAGGTTTATTTAATTTTGAGTATAAACGTGTGCAATACAAATTCTTGAATAAGTACTGTAATTATCATCACCCACCCCTTGTAGACCCGCCCCCTCTGGCGTCATTCAGAAGATGGATATAACCCAGAGCAAAAACAGAGTAAAATAAAAAGACATAGTATAATAATGATAATAATAAATAGATTAATAAAAGAAGATAGATAAAGAAATAAATACAGAGAGTGGGTTAAAGGGGAACGCCGTTTTTTTACATTGGGCCTTGATTTTACGTTATTACATCATGTTCTACTCACCCATATGAGTTTTGTGTCATTTGGGTTAATGTATTTCAACAACTAATTTAGACACAAAAGTATTTTAACCTTCTTTCCTTCATAAACGTCTCCAGATTAAAACCTCTCTTTCTTTAAGTGTATATAAAGATGCAGACAGTTTGGCACAAAAGGTGAGGACTCGGCTGCTGCCGTCCCAAGAGAAACAAACAGCCGGACCAGAGAGGAAGAACAGAAGAGAGGAAGATGAGGAGTCGCAGCGAAGAAGAGAGTCGGACAGCGACCCGCTCCGAATGCCCAGCAGACACCCTCGGCAGGGAGTACAGCCTCACTGGTAAGAACAGGAAACTGGGACATGTTTTTACAACATTCTGCTCAATATTCACAAATCAGCTCCATGTTGTTAATTTAGTATAAGAAAAAAAACAACCTGAAGAATAAATCTATAGTCAGTCTTATCACCTTGTGAATGGGATCCTATTTGGGAGAGAAAGTCCAGCTTTTATTTATTAATCACTTTCAAAAATAGTAGTAAAGGTTGATATTCTTCACCATTATGGGATGTTGGCCCCCAGGAGCCACTTGGTCCCTGAAAAGGTCCCTCCCAGCGCTGAGGGAAGGATGTCGCTTCAAACAGTAAATTCATTTAGTAAAACCACAATTTAGAGAAGAAACAAGATGGATGTTCTGGTCATCTTAGTGGGCCGGAGGCAGGAGACTGTTAGCAGCTTAGCAAACCCACCGTGGATGACTGGAAGGATTATTCTGTAGATACAGGTGGGCCAAAAAGTATTTAGTCAGATTGCGTAAGTTCTCCTACTTAGAATAATGAGTGTTCTGTAATTTTCATCATAGGTAAACTTCTATGTAAGATGAAATGAGAAAAAAATGTAGAATGGACCAATCAGAGGCTTCCTTTCTGCGCTTACCTAGAATTTTGGAGAGGAGCATATCTGCGTTCACTGTGACACACGCAGACCACCTGGTTTCTGAGAATAAATCAGGCTTTAATTCAATTTCAATTCTATTCAGTGTATTTCTATAGCTCCAATTCACATCATGTCATCTCAGGTCACTTTCCAGTTCACCAGATCATCCAGTCAGATTGATTCAAAGTTTTCTATCTAAGGAAAACCAGCTGATTGCATTGACTCATTGACTCTTCAGCAATCCCTCACACTAAGCATGCTTGTAGCGACAGTGGAGAGGAAAAACTCCATTTGAACAGGAAGAAACCTCCAGCAGAACCAGGCTCAGTGTGAGCGGCCATCTGCTGAGGCCTACTGGGGTTCAAGGAGACAGAAGCAGACATAGAAAAAGAAGCATAGATACAAAAGGCAACTGTCAACCAGCTCCACAGGCAGCCCCGTCCAGGAAACACACAGCCAGGCAGACGAGCTCCGAGCCAGCTCCCATGTCAGAGGATGAAGAGAGCACATCCAGTTAGTCACAGTCAGAGAAACAGGACCACACTGGAAAACAGGCCAAGCTCCAACATCTAGAAACAAAGGTGTTGATGGCAGCAGCACAGCTGATATTTCTCTCCAGGATGGAGTCACAGCCAAACAGGAACAGACGAGGCAAGAAAAAAACATTTGACCTCTGTCATTGCCAACAAAGATTATGTTACAAAGTATTAAGTTGAACCAAATACTTACTTTCCACCATATTTTACAAATTATTTCTTTAAAAATCCTACGATGTGATTTCCTGCTTTTTTTTTCCTCATTTTGTCTCTCATAGTTGAAGTTTACCCATGATGAAAATGACAGACCTCTCTCATTATTCAAAGTAGGAGAACTTGCACAATCAGTGGCTGACTAAATACTTCTTGGCCCCACTGTAATCTAAATGTTACAAAGCTGCAACCTGATTAGTAAACTATAGATGTTAAAGCAAAGCTGCAATAGCTCCTTCCTTTTCTACTTTCTTATTTTCATCTAATTTATATAATATAATGCTGCATATTTACTGCAGACACAGTGTTCATAAATAAAGCAGCACCTGGAGGAATTAAACTGGAAGCATAAGAATACAGCGAGCCGCTCTGATGCTGGAGGACAGATTCATTCTCTCTGCCTCACGTCCGCCTCCTCCTCCTGCTGCTCCTCCTCTCCTAACCCTGACCCGATCTGACAGGATGGGACATGTCAGCACTTTATCGACCACACGCTGTCGGCCCCGTTCCCCCGCAGGACAGAGAGGGAGAGAAAGTAAAGTCAGTGAGGAGGAACGTCAGGATCAACAGCAGAGAGAAACAGAAAGACGGACAGTCAGCAAAGTTCAGCAGCAGCTGCAGACAGAAAGCATGGAAGGCAGAGAAGAGCTGAGAACGATGACTGGGTGGAGATGGAGGAGGTGGAGATCAGCTTCATTCTGGATTGAACATCTTTTTTCACATTTTCACCTGTAATAAAAACCTCCAGAACTGCAGTTATTAGAACAGATTGAGGCGGTTCTATGATTTTGCGCCTCCTCCATTCAAATACGCTTCACTGTAGGATGAAAAAGCTGATAAATTTCTTCTTATTTAACATCTACAGTGATGTAAGATCATTAATCTGTTTGGGAATGTTGAATTAATTTGTTAGATTAAAAAAATATGTTTGTTGATCTTTTTTTAGGCCCGACCCGTTGGCTCCTCCATTCGCTGTTGGAGGAGCTGATCTGGATCCATTTGGGTGAGTTAGTGATGGTTAACGAGGCATCTAGAAGCCAAACTGTACTGTACAGAATACTGACACCTGCTGGACATTTAAATACACTACAGGCAGCTGATTGGACAGAATAAACTGAATTGATTTGATGACCCAGTACTAGTACTCTTTAGTGCCCCCTTTCTAGCTTTTTCAAAAATGTATGAATATTGACCATAGAAAGATTATGTGATTATGTGTGTGTGTATATATATATATATATATATATATATATATATATATATATATATATATATATATATATATATATATATATATATATATATATATATATATATATATATATATATATATATATGATGAGAAATTAAGTGTTTAGAAAAAAATAATTTCTATTTCCTCTGATTTTTGGATATTTTTAATGTTGGTCTCTCTGACCCCCCCCTTTTAGATCCCGTGGCGGTGGTGGGATGATAGTGGATCCGTTAAGGTCCGGGTATCCTCGCTCCGGCTTTGACCCATCCAGTGGTATACCTGACATCCTGCCTCCCGGAGCCGTTCCCCCAGGAGCTCGTTTTGACCCCTTTGGACCCATCGGACGTCACAGACCGGGGTAAGGGGCTCAGAGTTCTAACTTTATATTATTTAAAGTCGTAGGGATGAGATTCAGAATGAAAATCTAAGACGTAAATAAACATTATTTGGTCGAATAATATTTTATTAAACCGTTTGCATAAATCCGAAACCAATAAACATTTAGGTGAGTGATACTTAACCTCCTGTGATAATTCCTGAGAGCCGGGGGTTGAGTTTCTTCCGTAAAGCGGCCTGTGCGAAAAATTCTCCTACGACTGGAGAATCGGCCCGAAAAGGGGAAACAATCCTACAGTTTACGCCCCGCTTAACAGTGGAAGAAAGTCCTGGTAATAATTCATATTTTGGAGAACTGGGATAGTTCCATTGAAACTTAAACTCACTATTTCCACCAGGCTACATAAGGAGAAATCTTTAGGAGAATAAACACAGTGACACACATTAAGAATTTATTTTATTTATTAATTGGATGTAATTAAATGAATAACTGTTGGTCACAAAACATACGACCGTGTTGAAACGGTGCATTTCAGCATATAGAACAGCAGCAATAAAGCAGCTCAGTATTCCGGCTCATTGTTGCCATGTAGCATTCAGAAACAGGATATGTTTTGAATCCTTTTCCACACAAAGACAATTCCTCAACTTTGTGTGAATCAGACCAAAGTTAGAGAAAATCTGCTCAATTGGGGCAGACGAAGCACAGACTGTGCTTTTCGATCGGGCCAGTTTCATCCTGATGGTGCGTGTTGTAGTGAACAGGGGGTAACGAGGGGCGATCAGCCTCTAACGAACACCTCCCCATCAGGAATCAGAAGGTCAGGAGAAAATCAACCATGTTTGAAATTCAGTCGGCTGTCTTGAGGTTGCATCAGAGCGTTGTGTGAGAACATGTATCATGAGCCGTGAACATCTAAACCCTGCTTCTTTGTCGTACAGTTTGAGCTGTAGCTGTGTGCAACGGCTGAAAATATGGCAGAGTGGATGCCCGGCTTTACTCAGAATCCACCTGCTGGCTTTCTTTTTCTTTCATTTCTTTTGCTCTTCATGCCACAAACCCCCTGGTTTATAGATATTGAACCTCACCTCGAGGTTATTTGTGGATTTGGGCCTGCTTAAGGCAAAATATTCACCAAAAGAAGCAAAACTTTCCAGTAAATTTGATCTTCCAAGTTTATTCCGAAAGAAACTGGAAGAAACAGTTTCTTCTAGCCAGAAAAAAAAAACACTTTTAAGAGAGTCAAAGAATGTGGTTCTGGGCATCTTAAAGCTGTACAGGACACACAGCAGGAGGTCCTTTGGATCATTTGGCGTGGCCTGCAGAGGGGTCTGGTGCATTCTATAAAGCAAAGCTCTGTGCAGCATCTAGAACCAGAACAGATAAAGAATGTTCATCTATTAAGATTTACGTCTAAAGAAAAGAAAAACGCAGCAATAAACGCCGTGGGACGGTTTCCATGGTGACTGAGGCAGAGAAGCTATTCTCAGAGAGAGATCTGAGAAGTTTATCCAAGTTTTTCTTTCTTTTTTCCATAAAGAGGTGAGAGAGATAAGCTGCGCTGACCTGCTCTGTCTGCCGCTTGTTATTCTGGTTTCTGTGAGGCTCAAAGAGGATCACTACTTTATCCGTTTTCTGTTCTTAACTCCTATCATGGGGAAAGTTTTCTATTTTAATGTTTCATTCATTGTTTTTGCTCCAGTTTGTCCTGCTTACTATAAACGCGATGTGCGACTCCAGACTGACTCTTTCCTCGTCAGATTAACAGATTTTATTTTGGATTTTCCCCCAAAGCGGATGTGCTTTGCTTTGTAACCGCGTCTCTCTTCTTGTCAGACCCTTGAAATTGCTGCTGAATCGCTGCGTAGTCCGACTAAAATAGACCTTGGCTCTGTTCGAAGTTATAGGCTGCATCTTCCAAAGACGCGATCTACCTGGACTGGATCCATCGAGGTGAAAATAAGGAGACTGGAAGAGTTTTGGCTGTGAATTCGAACAGGTCCAGCCTTCCGAAAGCAATATGCTCTGTTGCTTAGCAACCATGAGAGTTGAAACACAAAGCAGGGAAATTCTATTCTACTCTATTCTATTCTATAAAAGGGGTGGAAAGATTTAAGTAGATATAAACAAAACTAAATAAAACATTTGCTAAATCCTTTATATTCAATAACAAAAAATACTTAGTTAAGCACATTGTACAAAATAGCAATTAAAAAATAAAACTATCAGATTTATAGTCCCAACACTGCAGATATATTAGAATCTGTCCTTAAATTACAGCCAAACCCATTTAATCAGTAACAGATAATCAAACATTACCGCCACATATCTGACTCAATAACCGTTAAAACTATTTTCATTCATTTCAGACGGAACTATTCACATATTAGATTATATTAAACTGAACTTCCAATATTCACCACTGTGTGGTGCCATTTCCCTGTTTCCTCTGATCACAGAGCAGCTTGCTTGAACTGGCAATGAATCCTGGGATACCCAAGGATAGAGAGGATACACCAGACCCGTCCTTCAAATCGGGCAAACGAAGGACGCGTTTGTCGGCCGCATAACGATGAGTCTTGGAATCAGACCAGACCTCGGCGCCGCGCTATGATGTAATCGGCTTTCGAATCTGGCCTTCAGAGGACGCAGCCCATGAATTCGCTGCCCCCTGCAGGAAATCATCCCCATTAACTTTTAATGAGCACTAAATTCCACGACCTCTAAGACTCGATTTTCTGTCAGATCAGACGCAGAATCGGATTCGGCGCGTTCTGGCCTTTAACCTGGGGAGCAAAGCAGACCTGCACCATGTTCCACCAATTTTTTAGGGACATTTTTTAAAGAGACAGAATTTCCTGCAGTTTCTGGAATGTTTTTCAACTTTATAAAATCAAAAAAGATCATGAGCTTAATGTTTCTATGTCGTCTATCTTTACAGGCCTGATCCAGACCACATGCCGCCGCCGGGATATGATGACATGTTCATGTAGCCCAGCCGGGTTTCCTGCTTCAGAACTGACCCAGACGGAGAACCTGGATGATGGGTTCGCTTCCCCAAGCTTTCCTCAAATAAAGAAAATATTCAGAACAACAGGTTAAACAATGTTTCTCATGTCAGACTTTCAAATAAAACATGATCCTATCGCTTTACAGTAAAAAATAATCCCATCCACAGATGAAAACTGGCTCACATTCTGTGTTTTTAACCTGTCTGCCTGTACAATTGAGACATTTCCTGAATTTAAAGCAGCTTTTTTTGTGAAGTTGAGTGAATTACACGATAAAGAAAACCAGAAAGCTGATAATAAATTAGGAGGAAAAAAATGAAAAAAAATCTACCTTTTCAAGGTTTGGGTTTCCTGTGATTTGTTTCATGCTGAGGAAATGTTTGCGAGTAATTTTCATTTCTTTTGCACATTTATAAACTCGGCTCCAGTTAATTGACCAACATTGCTGTTTAATCATCTTATTTCAAAACATTCAAATAAAAAAAACTTTGCAGTCTGTTTGCGTTTCTGTGAGTTTTTCTTATATTGGACATTTGCACCTCTTTTATGTTTTTTGGGCCGGATTTATCAAGATCCAATTTTGCGTGCAGTAATTTGCGGTCGCAAACTGGAATTTTGCGCGAGGGGCTGAACCATGGTTTGCGGGTGATTTAACAAGAGCGATTGCGTAACTGGTGGCAGGTGCAAAACTGCTGGAGACGCCCTATTTAAATGATGGCTTTGCGCGTTTTGTGGTTTGCGGCAAAGTAGTTTGTACTTTGTTCAAACTAGTGCAATAAGAAATTTTAATCTTACAGTGACACCCCCACCCCTCCAAATATATATATATATATATATATATAAAACTTTGGCAACCTTTATTCCCTAAGGCGGTATGTGGCTGAATTTCTACTTCACTGCAGTAAAAAAAAACAAAAAAAAACAAACAGGTGTTTTATATTGGCCTGTAGAAAAATGCACATACCAAATGGCTCACAATGGGACTGTGGAGGAGATTACTGCGCGTACGCATCCCCGCAGCATTGGCATGTTGCTCCACAGGAGCAGGGAGGAGGTCGGGGTTCTCTGGTAGGGCGTCAGGGCGACATGGCATTTAGAACGTCGGACAGCACTTCTGAAAAACGAGATTGGGAGATCCCAGATGCAAAAAAGTGCAATGTTGCAAGGAGTTTTGTGATATCTGGTATTGTGTGGGTCCTCCTTGTGGCTGGCTCCAAATCCATTCGGAGTTCCCCCAACAGCTCCAAAATGGCAATGCTGGATAAACGATACGTTTTGATGATCGTTTCCTCGTTCATTCCAAAAATATTCACACGGAGTGAAAAAATGCGTTCTCTGCGTCTCCTTGCTTCATTTCCATGTCTCCTTCTTGCGACAATAACCGCTGCCATGTGTGCGCAATTACGCATACAGACCATTTGCACCTTCTTTTGAAACGTGTTAAATATAGAGTCAGATACCGTTAGCAAAATTGCTTTCAGGTTTGATAAATCACTTTGCGAGTGCTAAATTAATTTATTTACATGTTCTCCTCCCACAAGACGCACTTTTGCGTGTAAACGCCCCATATTGCATATTCATTGCAGAAAAAGTACTAAATGGATAAGAGGCGCTATTTAGCACGTTTTAAAGACCAAATCCTTTTAGCACGCTGTTGATAGATCAGTTTGTACATTTTTTAGCGTGCGCAGTGAAATAGCTTACGTTTTTATACACGCAAACCTTTGATAGATCCGGCCCTTTGTGTGTAAAAAAGTAGAATTTTAAATACATGTAAACTCTAGGCCTTTTTTCAGTTCTTTACCTCCTTACTTTGCTCTCTACCAGTAGTTATATTTTGTCTGAAGGGATGTCTAATATGGATGATAAAAAGTGGCAAAATTAAATAAATAAATACAGCATGAAATAAATAATTAAATGTGTCAATTAATTAAATGTGGAATTAAATAAATAAATGTGTCATTCATTAATTAAAACCATGTCACTAATATAAAGTGCCACATTTAAATAAATAAATACAGCGATAAACAATTAAATGTGTAATTCATTAAATAAATAAAGAATTAAATATATAAATGTGTCATTAATTTAATAAAATGCGTCTTCATTTTATTAAAAATATATATAATTATTTCAGTGTGCTTTTAATTATTTCATGGTCCTGTGTCGCAGTGCATCGAAACCATTAAAAGAATCTGTCAAACTCACCCATCAAAGTTAGGGGGCGGGGTTAACGCGAATCGAGTCTCTGTAATCGATTTGCTTCTCCTTAATGTGCAGGGTGACCAATCAGGTGTTAGATAACCGCCCCCCTAACTTTGATCTTTTTATCCTCCATAGTCTAAACCAGACAAATGCTTTGTTTTGTTTTTTTCCCTCCCTGTCCTGAATGTGGTTGTGTCGCCGCCGTACGCCTCGCAAACAGCTCACCGGGCCCAGCTGACACCAGCTCATGTTTATCTATTTATAGAAAGGGCCAAAACACAGTCACATGGTGTTTCATCCACATGCCTTTCAAATGGGTTTTTAAAATTTCTAAAAAATGTTTAAAAATGTATTTTTCACAAATACTTTTTGTTTTATAGCTTAATAAACAACATTAGATTTAAATTCCACCTGATGTGTGACTCTGCGGGGGGGGGGGGGGGGGGGGGGGTAATGCAACAGCAGGTATTCATGGAACCAATAACCAGTTTTAGTCCGTGAGGCAGACACCCTGTCTACTTTTAAGGCTAGGCTTAAAACTTTCCTTTTTGATAAAGCTTCTAGTTAGAGTGGCTCAGGTTATCCTGAGCTATCTCTATAGTTATGCTGCTATAGGCTTAGACTTACGGAGGACATAGGGACCCCTTTTTCATCATTCTGCTTCATTCTATCTCTATTCTCCCACTCTGCAGAATCTGTTAGTTCAATCTCTAACGTTCTGCTCTCTCTGCTTTTTCTCATAGTAGCTTCATCTGGTCTGTTCCTGTTTGGCTGTAACTCCATCCTGGAGAGAAATATCAGCTGTGCTGCTGCCATCAACACCTTTGTTTCTAGATGCTGGAGATCGGCCTGTTTTTCAGTGCAGTCCTGTTTCTCTGACTGTGACTAACTGGATGTGCTCTCTTCATCCTCTGACATGGGAGCTGGCTCGGAGCTCGTCTGCCTGGCTGTGTGTTTCCTGGACGGGGACGCCTGTGGAGCTGGTGGACAGTTGCCTTTGTATCTATGCTCCTTTTTCTATCTCTGCTTCTGTCTCCTTGAACCCCAGTCGGCCTCAGCAGATGGCCGCTCACACTGAGCCTCGTTCTGCTGGAGGTTTTTTCCTGTTAAAAGGGAGTTTTTCCTCTCCACTGTCGCTACAAGCATGCTTAGTGTGAGGGATTGCTGAAGAGTCAATGAGTCGATGCAATCAACTGGTTTTCCTTAGATAGAAAACTTTGAATCAATCTGATCTGGTCAACTGGAAATGAGCTTAAATGAAACAAAACTAACGAGTCTATTTTAAAAATGTTAGGAGCAGAAGTAAAAAGTTGTCAAAAAAATAATTCCTCCAGTAAATTTCTACTTAAGGAAAGAAACTAAGTGTTTCTCCTTCGTAATTTGATACCTCTGGTTTATCTCAGCGCAGCGACACAGTGTGACATCGTCTACATTTACGCCAGTCAGACGCAATACAATGCTAATGTTAGCATTCCTCTGAAGGTTTTAGTCCAGTTAGACCTAACCGCGTCATTACCCACAATGCATTGCACAGGTGAAACAGATGTGACCTCTATGGAGGAAAAATATAACAAAGGTGTTGTTGCCATTTATGCTAAATTTTTGTCATTTCTGCCAATTTAGTTTTCTTCTTTTGGTAGGTAGAATATATTTAAGTTAATTTAGAACCAAAATGTATAATTTTATAATTATATTTGGATTTGCTTAGATTACGTTGTTAATTTTTAGACCCTCCCATTAATCTGAGTAATTAAGAACACACCAGATGTCGGTGCATTGTTTGCTAAATGTCTGGTGTGGATGGGAGGTTTTTAAAAATTATTTGTTGACCACTTTGTTAGAGCTTTGAATATTAAATTAAATTTTTTTGTTTTGTTTTGACTAAGTTGAGAGACATTTTTATTTTGTTAATGTTATTTTTTTTTTTATTTCTCTATTATGTCATAATTGTTTTGTCTTTGCTTTTACAATAAATAAGTCAAGTCAGAAATGCGTACAAAACCAAAAGCCACCCGTTACCAGCCATCTTTGTTGGAAATGTTGGTATTTTTTGGAACAGAAGGCCACAACAAAAGGATATTTAATTCTTGGAGTAATTATGAGTTTTTTTGTATCACAAATTAAAACATATTTAGGCTGACATAACAACTGACATAACTATTTGTTTATTTCCTTTAATTAATTGCAATTTAATTACAGAGAACATACGGCTAAATTACAAACCACAGCAGAAAAAAGAACTTTATTGCTCACGTTAACAAAATTGGACTTTAAAAATCAGCATCATGATCACAGACGGGATAAAGCTCAGAAATATGTACAGGAACAAGGCGTCAGAACTTTACAGCATCACTCCAGTAACATGCAGTCCATCCTTCACAGCAGTGGGAGGGGGAGTTTCAATTAATTACAGCACCCAATTCATCTTTAATGAAGAAAATCTTTCATCAGGAAAAACGAGTTAAATTTCACCTTTTAACCAACAAAATAAAACGTTATGCTTCATAAATCCAACAAGAACACATGATTCCCTGTGCTTTTCACAAAATACATCAGCGAACAAATCAGACGTGTGTGCAGCGGAAATCGATCCAGATTGATTGTGACTGGACAGCATGCTTTAAAATATCAGCAAATGCGCTAATCAATAATACAAAAACGAATATTTGAATTTAGTATGAGGTTAATTTATTAGTCGTAAATGGAAAAAGTTTTTATAGAGCAGGTGGCTTCAAGCAAGCTTTTTGACATGATTATAGATATTTAGTGCGAAATATGAGGAATTTAACTATGAAACTTATTATTCCTCATGTAATCTTAAACTAAACAACATAAAAGTGCATTTTCTTTATGTCTGTCCTGCATGTTTCAGATGTTTCTCACTGTAACAGGCCTGGTAATAGGTCATCAGCTGAAATCTGGGGTGCTGAATCATGACAGGTCGCACACCATGAGCGGATCAGGGTTCGAGAACACTGATCTACGGACCCCCAATATGTAGATTATCTGGTTTAAAGGTATTTAGATCTGTTTAATGATATTTAAGTTTAAGCCATGTGAGAGAAATAAAAACCAGTTTATATATCTGTTAAATTTCATAGAAATAAGCCATATGTGCTGTTTTACTCTCCATACTATATTTATTATTCTACTTATAAATCTGGTTAAATAAATTCTTGTTATCTTGTGAGATTGTATAGCAAAAACTGACTAAATCAAATGATTTGTTTTAAATGCATTAACAGTTAGTGTCCTTAATTGACTTGTTTTTATGCTTTTATTTTGAAGGCTATAAATGTAGCTTCATGATTTAATGAATCTTTATTCATTTAAACAACTGATTCTTCATCTGAATAAGTCAAAACATGGAAACGCTTTTTTCCAAATGATTCTTTTGGGAAAAACTGTCTATATGTTTTTGACAATTTATCAAAATTTTTTTTTTTACAGCTACAAATTCTTGCAGATTAAAAGAAGTGGTAGGAAACGAGGCCCAAATGACTTCTATTTAATATAATTTCTCCTTAAGATTATTAAACATGAATTCCATAAGGTTTGTATAAGTAAATTACAGTTAAATTACAGATTATGACTCCTTTAACTATTTGGTGCTTATGTTATTAGTTCGGTTTTTTTTATCAGCTTAAAGCATAATCTTTCAAATATACAGCAATAAATGTTTGAAGTGTATCACTTTGTAGAGAGATTAACTTTTTTAAATAAAATAAATGTATTTTTAAAGGTTTTTTATGTTGCTTTTTTATCCCATCAAATTCAACTTTAAGCATAAATATAATTAAATGCCGCCTGTGGGCCTATGGAGCGCTCGTTTATGAAATACTAGTTATTTTACGGTGCTACTTATTTAATGTAGAGCAAAGGCACTTGCCTTTACAGCGACATAGCCGCTATCCTCAGGGAAGCCGCTTCTGATATATCGCCTACTTTTGGCAATTAGGCTCTTTTTTAGGAAGGCTTAACAAGGTGAGGCCTAACCTGACTCCGCCAGATGGATTTGCTCCGCATATCCATCTGGAAACCTTCCGTTGAAGTAATTTTGGGAAGGGGCGAAAATACTGGTTAGCTGATTGGCCTATGTTGGCGATAGACGGGCCAAATAAACCAATCAGATCAACGAAGCATATGACGTACTAACAGAGCGACGACGAAGAGGAGCCAATTGATAGATCAAACTCTTGCTGAAACCAGTCGGGAGAAGAGCAAAAACATCTTTTCCTCTGAGAAAAGCCTCCAGAGCAGTGTTTTGCTCTTCTTTCAGTGAAGAAATACTCTGTAATTCCGATAAAACTTGCTCGATAGCCACGCTAACGCTAGTTTCATCGGCTGAAGCCGCCATGTTCTTTAGACTGAACTGTCGAGCTTCTCGTTGCGTCACACCTCAACCCGCCTCAAAGCCAACGCTGATTGGACGTTCGTTTGGTGAACGGCCCAAAATTTTCTTCAACGGAGAGTCTCCAGACTGATTAGCGAGTGAAACCTTGAAAGCTCGCGGGATCAGGATGGTCTCACGAGGCTAGGTGAGGCCTATCACAGCTGAAAAAACTTTCTTTTATGGCTTAGATTTTTGCTCAAAAGGAGGCGTTCGCTTTACTGTGTAGATCATGTGCTAGAAAAACTAAAAGTGGGTTTGTCTGTTGGGCAGGAGAGCCACATTCAAGATAAGTGCTTCCTGGAAGGGGCGGGAGATTACTTAATCAGGCAAGTTAATTCAAGCAAAATACCATTTGTGCTGTCATTTTAATGAAGAAAGAGCATTAAAACACAGTTAAAAGCTTACAACAGTGGAATGTGCTTGATACAGACCCTTTAAGGTATTTTATAGTGTGGTCGGAAAATTTACATTTCTCTTGTTTTATATATTTAGTTATGCTATTTATTAGTGAAAAGTTTGTTTCACCTGCAAGGCTGAGAAAATGTCTGAGTGAGGGGCGGATTTAGACAAAACATACTTATTCTCACAGCAAGCCAAATTGTTTCTCAAGGTTTTTTAAAGTTTGTGTCATTTGTTTTGACTCTGACACAACCTTCACAGTTTTTCCTCAACATAAGTAAGGGAGACAAGCTCTGTCTAGTCAGAACAGGGCTGCTTACAGAGCCGTAACGGCCGTATGATGAACTGTTCTCTCTTTGCAAAGATAAGAAAATAAAGTGCTGAGTGAAATCCATCAGTCTTCGTTTATGTAACTAGGGTGAATAGTTGAATACTTTTTTCCCACTACACTAGTTTACTGATACGTTTCTGTACAACAGAGGCGCAGATACGATTTTCTCTACTGATTTAAATATGAATCTATACTTTCAGCATTCAAACATTCCTCTAATGTGAAATATCAAATGTTCTCATTGAATATCCATCTATCAACTTTGAAAAATCAAGAAATAAACTAAATATGAACTTCAGTATGTATGCATCAGCATTTCCATGGCTGCTGCGCTAAACTTATGTGACTTTGTAATACCAGAAACGTGATGGTTGTGGTGAGACTGCACTGCGCTTCCATTCATACATTCATTGCGTCTCTGCTCTGTGTCACATCTGTGCACGTCGGGTTCTGTACATAAAGGGAAGCTTTCTGCAGGAGGATCTTTCCTGTAAACCCCCCACCCTCATCTGGTTGTCACGACAACCTTATAAGCATTTGCTTATGCTTACAGGCTGCTGGACATGTAGTGATTAATGAGACAGAACCCCACGCTCTACTGAAGTGTCCTTGAGCATAGCGCTGAATCCAAAGCAGCTGTGCTTCAGCTGACCTCTGACCTCAGCGGGTTTGGTCACCGCTGCAGCATCTAATCCAAGTTCACAGCTGCAGCTGCATGGCAACAGAGCTCATCTATAGGTTACCTGTGTGTCTCAGCCCCCCCTTCAGTGTCCACCATATTGGATCAGTCCATTTGCTGCACATGTTCAGAAAGGTCCAAACAGACAGCAGCAAACCATTTGAAAACAAACCATGCAAAGAGCAGTGTTGCCAACTTAGCGCCTTAGTCGCTATATTTAGCCACTTTTCAGACCCCTCTAGCACTTTGATTTCTAAAAAGCTCCTAGCGCCAAATCTAGAGACTTTTTTCTGCTACTGGAGACTTTGGAGACAACATCTAAAAGCAGCGAACTCTGCTCTCCAGAGCGAGTAGATTGGTAACCCCGCCTCCTGCTCTCCTCTATCTTGTCTGCTGTCATGATTCATGCAGCTACAAATCCAAACAAACTGTAGCTCGTGTTTTGTCACCTTTTGCTGGGCCAACAGTAAAATCTCTATCCAGGCCAGAGACGGAGCTCTGGGCTGCTGTGTGGTACCCCTACACTAGAGCTCATGGATTAGCAGACTGTGGTCCGGATCCGGACCCAACCTGATTTAAAACATTTATAAATTACCGGAATGTTGTGTGACGGCAGTGTCTAATTTTACTGTTTATACGGTAAAGCCCTCCGGAGCGTCCGGCTCCAGGCTGCATGTGATCCAAATGAGCCAATGAGCTGCTGTCAGTCTGGGTTGCTGCTGCTGCTACTTTTAGACACAGCAGGCAAACCTGTGGCAAGCCGGGCGATGGGAAAGAAGGAGAAGACGATGAGAAAAAGAGAGCAGAGAAAGTGTGGACTGCTGGAAGAACTGTGATGAACTGGTGAAAGAAAAGTGAAATGGCGTGCTCAAAGATTATATATATAGTCTTAAGCCTTATGGAGGCCATTATGTGTCAAATCAGGAATACAGCCTTCTTGAAAAGAACTACAAAAAAAAACAAAGTTATTCAAACTTAATCAATGGCTGAAGCTCTCCTTCATGCTAAACATATGAAGGCATGTTTAGCATGTGTCAGAGTAAATGTGAATAAACTATTGGGGTGAGCAGTACCTCTACATCCTGTCAAGTATCTATGCTTCTTTTTCTATGTCTGCTTCTGTCTCCTTGAACCCCAGTCTGCCTCAGCAGATGGCCGCTCACACTGAGCCTGGTTCTGCTGGAGGTTTCTTCCTGTTCAAAGGGAGTTTTTCCTCTCCACTGTCGCTACAAGCATGCTTAGTGTGAGGGATTGCTGAAGAGTCAATGAGTCGATGCAATCAGCTGGTTTTCCTTATATAGAAAACTTTGAACCAATCCTACTGGATGATCTGGTGAACTGGAAAGTGACCTGAGATGACATGATGTGAATTGGAGTTATAGAAATAAATTAAATAGAATAGAATTGTTTAGTACATGCCATGCAGGGGGAGCAAAGCAAAGAGTGGAGGAAACTGATCAGACAAGACAAAAAAAAACAACCTCTACAGCAATGTCTAACATGACGTGCTGCAGAAAACCAGCTCCAGCCGTTGTGCAAAGAATGGGGGAAATGTCCGTCCTCATTTAAATAGACAAACTCCCTTCAAACAATGCAGCTGTGAAATTCTACTAATGAATACTAATGTATTTAATGCATTTGCAATTCTAATTCTCAAAAAAACGGAAAAAATATTAACTTTTCTTCCACTCAACGTTAATCTACATTTTTGAGTTCTGTCGCATAAAACACTAGGAGGGTTTGAATATTTTTCCCCTGTAATGTCATAGGATCAGTGTCTTTGTTTCCTAGAACCAAACGACTCTCGATTCTGGTTGGAAAGTAGAACTTTGTCTTGAGATCATCCAAACAGAAACCCGTTAACTCCTTCCCAAAATGACCGACTGTGAGCTTTCTAATCTGGAGGGCTTTGAGAGACTTTAAGAGATTGTCTGTCGCTCCTGCTTTGTCCTCACAAGGACTTTGACGACATCCGAGAGCTGTTCCAGTGATATAAATAGTCTCTCTCTGTGTGGTAGCAGTCATTGTGAAGATTGATTTACTCTGGTGTCTTTGGACAAGGTGCTCCTGCTTGGTTCTCACATTCAAACTACAGAGCCCGAAACATGTTTTAGTGTTTATGAATTGACCTCCTCTGTTCTAATTTCATGAAGAGAGACAATTAAAAGATCATTCTGAGGTCATTATTCATTGTTTGCTTCTGGAAATATCTGCTGTTGTATGACTTCCAATAGGAGGCATCACTGCAAAAAATCTGAATCTGGATAAGTCATTTTTTCTTAAAATAAGTGCATTTGTTCTTGAATTGAGGAGGTAAAAGAAACATTTTGCAGATGGAACAAGAACATTTACACTTAAAATTAGAAAAAAAAATTGCATTGTCTTATTTAAAGTGCATATTATCTAATTATCTTATTTTAAGAGTAAAATTACACTACTATTGGCAAACTATCTCATTTACCTGCTCAAAATAAGGGTGCATACACTTGATTGAAGAAAGTTTTACTGATTTCTGGATCGTTTTTGCAGTGATGGAAAGGTCACTTCCTTATTCTGCATAAAACAAGCAGCAAAACTAACCAGAGATATGGAGTCAATTTTGTTCCATAATTTTTGCAACAAAAGAACAAGTGTTCCAAATGATTTTGAAAAAAAAAATGCAATTCAGATATGAAACTTTGAAAAAAGTTTGATTCCAAAAAGCCTCAATTGTTTTTTTTTCTTTTTCACATTTCATTTTTTTCCAATGCTGTTTTTCAAAAACGTTATATTTTAAAATGTTCTTTTTTCAAATTATTTTTTCAACAAACTATCTTTACAGATTTTATATTTTAAGTTTTATATTACATTTAGTTTTTATATTATCTCTTTTTCATATTTCTGTTTTTCAGAAATGCAATTACATTTCACAGATCACTTGTTCACTTCCCAGATTTCTTCTAGAGTGAGGAGCGAAGATGCATTTCTATTGGCTTGCAGGGATGTTAACAAAATCACTGGACTGGTCCATGTGCTCCTCAAAAATGAGCATGAAATTAGCTTTAAGTGAAAAGAACGAGAATCTGTGAAACAATTTGAAAAGAATGAAACCAATAAAACTGAATCTGAAATCTGTGAAAAACAGAAATAGAAAAACAAATTGTCAAATTTAATTTTAAAAGAATAAAATTACCAAAAGTAACTTTTGAAAGAAATGATTGGAAAAACAAATCTATGAGAACAACAAAGTTTCATTTCAGGTGTCAGGGCTCTGCCTTTCTCTCCCTTCTCCGCAGGTGGCTGGAGCTGACATGTGGGCGTGGTACACACCTGTGGCTTGTTCAGCGGCGTGCGGCTCTGCTATTTAAGCAGCACTCTGACAGCTGATGGACGCCAGAGTGTTAACCTTGTTGGTACGCTTAGAGGCCTCTGTCTGTGACAGCTTCCTTTTTCTCTCCTGTGTTTCCCAGGTCTTTTCTCCTTGTGAAAACTGTTCCAGTGATCCCTCGAGCTCTGACGTCTTCAGTGGAAGATCCCCGGTTCAGACTGTTCTGGATCTACCTCTGAATAATCCCTCCAGCTCCCTTGGAGGTACCAAGCCGGGCTGGAGAGCCTTTCAAGTCCATCTGGTTCTATCAGCTGCCCCCGGATTCCTCCTCGGCCGCTGCTGCTCGGGCCCCTCCTCACAGACTTCAATCACCTGCCACCTGTCGCTCAGTCACCTGCCAACTTCTCGGGAGGTTCCTCAGTGAGTCCGTCTCTCCACTCCCCCCTGCCCGGTTCCTTCATCCGGCGGTAGGTTTATTTAACGTTTTCCCTATCTCGTTCTCCCTATCTCTGTGTCTAACTTTGGCTCTCACCGCAGATCGATCAGTCCTGCCTGCGCTGATAGTCCACCTGCTCACCGTGCCGCAGCTCCCATTGTTTGGTTCCCTCGCCTTTTTAATTAAACGTCTGAAAATTGCTCTTGCCTTCTATGTTGGTTCTGCATGTGGGTCAAGCACCTCAAAACCATGACAGAACAACACTCTGGCCACACTGACCCAGCAGACTCAGTTGGGAGGACGCTCTCCACCCACCAAGAGCAGCTTCAGACGCTAGGTTTAGCCGTGCAGTCCACGCAGGATCAGCTGCAGGGACTTTCTGCTCAGATCAGTCAGCTGTCTGACGCAGTGCTCGCTCTAACGCATGTTCCATCTTCCGCTTCTATTAGTGCTCAGCCCGAGCCCGCGCCTGCGGCCCCGCCTTCGCCTGTCAGTGAAAGCTCCTCTCCGAGCCCAGAGAAGTTTTCTGGGGAGCGTGGGGACTGCGGAGGTTTTTTATTTCAATGTTCATTGGTTTTTAATCAATCCCCACGAACATATGCCCTAGATAACACTAAGATCTCCTATGTCCTGCGTCTTTTGTCTGGGAGAGCTTTAAGATGGGCTGAGGCACGTTTCCCCGACTGCCGTAATTTTGGCTGCACATTTAATAACTTTGTGCAGGAGTTTAAAATGGTGTTTTCTGCTGAGTCCGATCCTGCGCAGCAGTCCCGTCAGCTGCTGGCTCTTAGGCAGTGCGGTCGGCGCGTCTCTGACTTTGCCATAGAGTTCCGCACCTTAGCAGCGGCTGCTGGTTGGGAACCGTGCGCCTTAAGAACTGTGTTTTTTCATGCCCTCGATGAGTCCCTCAAGGACGAGCTAGCCCGCCTTGAGGAACCCGACTCTCTTAATGAGTTTATCGCATTAGCCATACGGTTAGATAATCGTTTAAGGAGCAGGAGTGGTGTGAGGACGGAAAGACCCACATGCCCGTTGGCTCCTCCTCTCCCCGAGCGCGTTCCTCTCCGGCCCGTTGCGGCTCCCCCCTCTCCTCCGGAGCCTATGCAAATAGGTCGGGTCCGTCTAACACCTGAAGAGAGGCAGCAGCGCATGGATGCCAGGCTTTATCAGTGCCTGTCCGCGTCGGCCAAAAGATCAGGTTCGTCGGCAGTAGTGGGGAGGCCGGCGGACCCACTTAAGTTTTCGCACCCCACATCACCTCGTCTCTGCTTACGAGCGACTGTTCCCACGGCTCGTAAATCTCTAAACCTTTCAGCCCTAGTCGATTCGGGCTGTGACTTCAATCTCTTAGATCACTCCCTAGTTCAGCAGCTCGGGATCGAGATGGTGCCCTTGTCCACGCCTCTCCAGGTATCCGCCCTGGATGGAGGCAGCCTTCCCCAAATAACCCACCGAACCCAACCCTTGGAGGTTGTTATATCGGGAAATCACCGTGAGCGGATCTCGTTTTTCGTTTTCCCAGTAAAACAAGCCCCGCTTGTCCTCGGTTATTCTTGGCTACAAGAACATAATCCCCATATAAACTGGACGGAGCAGCGCGTCGAGTCTTGGTCCCCTGCGTGTCATTCTCGCTGTTTACTCTCTGCGGTACCCTCCAATCCTTCAGTGGATGGTCCAAATCAGTCTCTGGACACGGTCGATCTTAGTTTAATCCCGAAACAGTATCACGATTTAGGAATGGTGTTTAACAAGAGCAGTGCAGCATCCTTACCGCCGCACCGCCCATACGATTGCGCAATTAACCTGTTACCCGGAGCACCGCTGCCCACCAGCCGCCTATATAATATCTCCAGAGCTGAACGCCAGGCTCTTGAGAAGTACATCAGTGACTCCCTAGCCTCTGGTTTCATCCGTCCTTCTTCCTCTCCACTTGGAGCTGGCTTCTTCTTTGTGGGGAAGAAGGATGGAACCCTCCGTCCGTGTATAGACTATCGTGGTCTTAATCAGATTACTGTAAAGAACAAGTATCCACTACCCCTTCTCTCTTCTGCGCTAGAGCCGGTCCAAGACGCCAAGATTTTTACCAAACTAGACTTGCGCAATGCGTACCATCTAGTTCGGATCCGCCAGGGGGATGAGTGGAAGACGGCTTTTAAGACCCCTCTGGGTCATTTTGAGTATTTGGTAATGCCCTTTGGGCTTTGCAATGCCCCATCCGTCTTTCAGGCTTTGGTTAATGACGTCCTCCGGGACTACCTGAATGTTTTTGTCTTCGTTTACATCGATGACATTCTAATCTATTCCCGAAACCTCACTGAGCACATCCGTCATGTAAGACTCGTCCTTCAACGCCTGCTCGAAAATCGTCTGTTCGTTAAGGCTGAGAAGTGTGAGTTTCACCAGTCCTCTGTAACCTTCCTCGGTCTCATTTTAGAGGGGGGACAAGTCAGATCTGACCCTGTTAAGATTAAGGCGGTCCTTGACTGGCCGATACCTGAGACTCGGAAGCAGCTCCAGCGTTTTCTTGGCTTCGCAAACTTCTATCGCCGTTTCATAAGGGGCTACAGTCAAATAGCCGCCCCCCTACATGCCCTCACCTCACCGAGGGACCCGTTCATTTGGAACCCTGATGCTAACTCTGCGTTCGAGAAACTAAAGGAGAGGTTCTCCCAAGCACCTATCCTCGTGCACCCCGACCCTCTTAAACAATTCACTCTCGAGATAGATGCCTCTGACACAGGGGTAGGTGCTGTTCTTTCTCAACAGTCCGACACTGACCGTAAGCTCCACCCCTGTGCTTTTTTCTCTCGTCGTCTGTCCTCCTCAGAAAGAAATTATGATGTGGGCGATAGGGAGTTATTAGCCATTAAACTGGCCCTGGAGGAGTGGCGCCACTGGCTTGAGGGGTCCGAGCAGCCCATCATTGTCTGGACGGATCATAAGAACCTGGCCTACCTCCAGTCAGCTAAACGACTCAATCCTCGGAAGGCACGCTGGTCACTGTTCTTCTCCCGTTTCAACCTGTCGATTTCCTACCGCCCTGGCTCCAAGAACCTTAAGCCTGATGCTCTTTCTCGCCTCCATGCCCCACAAGACACAGATCCTGAACCAGGCCCCATCCTTCCATCCTCCTGCACCTTTGGTGCTCTCCAATGGGAGATAGAGGATCTAATCTCCCGGGCTCTAGAGGACGATCCGGATCCAGGAACTGGACCCCCCAACCGTCTCTTTGTCCCCAAGACTGCCCGCTCCCAAGTTTTAGACTGGGGCCGTTCAAACAAGCTCTCGGCTCACCCTGGCTTCCATCGAACTCTCAATTACATCTCCCGCCGCTTCTGGTGGCCATCCATGGCTAAGGAGGTCCGGGAGTATGTACTTGCCTGTCCAATCTGCGCCCAAAACAAATCGTCCTACCGGCCCACTGCTGGTTTACTTCAACCACTTCCTGTCCCAAGTCGCCCTTGGTCTCACGTCGCCCTAGATTTTGTGACTGGTTTGCCTCCCTCACAGGGAATGACGACAATCCTAACAATCATTGACCGATTCTCCAAGGCCTGTCACCTCGTTGCCCTCCGTAGACTCCCCACGGCCTTTCAAACTGCTCAGCTCATGATTAAGCATGTTTTCCGCTTGCATGGCCTCCCCAGGGACATTTTATCTGACAGGGGGCCTCAATTCACATCACGGGTCTGGAAAGAGTTTGCCTCTGCCCTAGGTGCCAGGTATACTCTTTCTTCAGGTTATCATCCCCAAACTAATGGTCAGACTGAGCGGCTAAATCAGGAACTCGAGGCAACCCTCCGTTGTCTCACTTCCTCCAATCCGTGAGACTGGAGTAAATTCCTTCCTTGGGTAGAGTATGCCCATAACAGTCACACATCCTCCGCCAATGGCTACTCTCCCTTTGAGGTCTCCTTAGGCTACCAGCCCCCCCTTCTTCCTTCAGATGAGAGACTGATCTCTGTCCCATCGGTTGACAGCCATGTTCGTCGCTGCCGACAGTTCTGGGCTGAGACCGTCCAGGCTCTTCACAGAACTGCCGAACAGAACCGGAGAAGAATACCAGCACCTCCCTATCGTGCCGGCCAGCGAGTCTGGCTGTTCACCCGAGACTTACCCTCCAGATCGACCCCCGCAAACTGGCACCCCGCTTCTCCGGACCTTTTACTATCGAATCCATTGTTAGTCCCACAGCTGTCCGTCTTCGCCTCCCCACACACTCCCGAGTGCACCCAACGTTTCATGTGTCCCAAATTAAGCCTGTGCTCACCAGCACGTTGTGCCCTCTGGCCGTTCCCCCTCCGCCCACCCAGGATCTTCAGGGCCGCAGGATCCGGCGGATAGTGGCCTCCCGTCCTCGGGGTAGGGGCTGCCAGTACCTCGTCGACTGGGAGGACGGCAACCCCCAGGACCGATCGTGGGTGCCCGGCTCTGCCATCACAGATCAGTCCCTGATCGACTACTTCCTTGCCTCTCGCCCCTCCACGTCTTCCTCTGGGTCGCCGGGTGGCGACCGTTGAGGGGGGGGTGGTGTCAGGGCTCTGCCTTTCTCTCCCTTCTCCGCAGGTGGCTGGAGCTGACAGGTGGGCGTGGTACACACCTGTGGCTTGTTCAGCGGCGTGCGGCTCTGCTATTTAAGCAGCACTCTGACAGCTGATGGACGCCAGAGTGTTAACCTTGTTGGTACGCTTAGAGGCCTCTGTCTGTGACAGCTTCCTTTTTCTCTCCTGTGTTTCCCAGGTCTTTTCTCCTTGTGAAAACCGTTCCAGTGATCCCTCGAGCTCTGACGTCTTCAGTGGAAGATCCCCGGTTCAGACTGTTCTGGATCTACCTCTGAATAATCCCTCCAGCTCCCTTGGAGGTACCAAGCCGGGCTGGAGAGCCTTTCAAGTCCATCTGGTTCCATCAGCTGCCCCCGGATTCCTCCTCGGCCGCTGCTGCTCGGGCCCCTCCTCACAGACTTCAATCACCTGCCACCTGTCGCTCAGTCACCTGCCAACTTCTCGGGAGGTTCCTCAGTGAGTCCGTCTCTCCACTCCCCCCTGCCCGGTTCCTTCATCCGGCGGTAGGTTTATTTAACGTTTTCCCTATCTCGTTCTCCCTATCTCTGTGTCTAACTTTGGCTCTCACCGCAGATCGATCAGTCCTGCCTGCGCTGATAGTCCACCTGCTCACCGTGCGGCAGCTCCCAGTGTTTGGTTCCCTCGCTGTTTAATTAAACGTCTGAAAATTGCTCTTGCCTTCTGTGTTGGTTCTGCATGTGGGTCAAGCACCTCAAAACCATGACATCAGGATTGCATTTTTTTTTTACATTTTAATTTACCATATTTACAAAATTTAAAAACCAAAAGTTGCTTCTTTATCACTTTTAGCCACAATCAAGAGCCATTATGGAGGATCCACAGAGCCACTTATGGATCCGGAGCCGCAGGCTGCAGACCTTTACCTTCAGAGCTTCTTCCCTTAATGAAGAGCCAGATTACCCAGAACAATACCGTCCTGATATGATCACCTGACATGTCTTTGTCTTTTATTGAAAATCTACTTTCCTATTTCTGTATTATACTTAAATGTCCAAATGAGGTAAAATGAAAGTCAAATTCCTTATTTTGTGTCAGAAAATTCCTGTTGGGAATTCCAGCTGAAACAAGACGTTAGCAAACTGACTTTCTGCATCTCTAACTTTGAGCAAAGATTAAAGAAAATTAAATGTCTGTCCTTTATATCTCAGCAAGGAAATAAATGCGTACATCTAACATCTCACTGGTTAATCTTTAATTTGTTTGTTGACTTTCAGCTTTTAAAAATGAACTTTATTGCTAATTTCTGCTCACAGATGAAATTATATCTCAGTGAAATTTGGAGTTTTTTGTCAAATTGTTAATTTCATAGCTTGGGGTTCCAAAATCATTCCAATGTTATTTCTCCTGAAATAATGCAGTAATGCTCAGTGACACTTCAGCAGGGGAAGGAATTTAAACTAGCAACTGATTAAAGACTTCCAACATTAATCAGAAACAGCAAAGATTTTTCATCCATGCTCTTATTTTTTTATATCTATAGCAGGTGACCTGTATATAGTTTAATATTGTTAGACTGAGTTAAACAGTTAAATGCTAAAGAAAACGCTGATATCATCTGCAAAAAGGTTTGATATTTGCTGTTTTTCTTGTATTTTTATTTTATTGCTATGTTCATACCTAAAGCAGCAGAGGAAGCAAAAACGAGCGTCCTGCTATATCTGCTGTGATCAGCGGGTAAAAAGTAGTTTGGATCTATGTTGAAGTGAGAAAGTCCTCCTGAAAACATGGTCTGTGCAGTCAGTTCATCCAGATTACCATCCTGCCTTCAAAGATCATTTCTCTGTGGGAGCCGCTCAGACCCCCACATACCGGCGCTGCGCTGTCACTGGGAATCCCCAGCAGCAGCTGCCTCAGGCCCGCTCGCCTCTTCGCTGTTGAAAATCATGTTTCACTGAGTAATCCAAACTACATTACATACAAGTTAATTTAGGCGTTAATAAAATGGAGTGATCATAGCGCTCTGCATCATCAGCAGGCAAATCTAGATGAGTCATTTCTTCTCGAAATAAGTGCATTTGTTCTTGAATTGAGAAGGTAAAAGAGACATTTTGCCAATGGAACAAGACAATTTACACTTAAAGTAAGAAAAAACAATTGCATTGTCTTATTTCAAGTGCATATTATCTAATTATCTTATTCTAAGAGTAAAAATACTCATTCCATCGGCAAATCATCTCAAATTAAGGATAAATACACTTAATTTAAGACATTTTTACTTATTTCTAGATCGTTTTTCCGGTGCTGTGTCTGTCTCCCTGCCAGCTCCCAGATCACACTGCAAAAAACATCTAGAAATAAGTAAAAAATGTCTTAAGTTAAGTGTATTTACCCTTAATTTGGCAGGTAAATAAGATGATCTGCCAATGGAATTAGTATTTTTAATCCTAAAATAATATAATTAGATAATATACGCTTGAAATAAGACAAAACAATTGTTTTTTTTCTTATTTTAAATGTAAATTGTCTTGTTCTATTGGCAAAGTGTCACACTTACCTCCTCAATTCAAGAAAAATGCACTTAATTTGAGCAAAAATGACTTATTTAGTTTTCTATTTTTTGCAGTGCAGCTTCTCTGATTGGTTGATGTGGCGCGTCCAGCAGCTAAAGGTCAATTTTTCCAACGCATCACGCGCCTCAGCTGCTCAGACGCGCTGCGGGACCTTGCTGCCTCTGCTGCTTCAGGTGTGAACGTAGCATAAATGAAACTGTGCATCAACCAAGTCTACACTGGAAAAACAATCTAGAAATAAGTAAAAATGTCTTAAAGTAAGTCTATTTACCTTTAATTTGAGTAGGTAAATAGGATAGTTTGCCAATGGAACAAGTATTTTTACTCTTAAAATAAGATAATTAGGTAATATGCACTTGAAATAAGACAATGTAATTGTATTTTCTTATTTTAAATGTATGTTGAAAAGAAAAACTGACTTATCTTGATTTCAAATTTTTCCATATCCTTTAAAACGAACCATCCTGTAGGTCATTTTTCACATTAGTAGACAGTTAAGCGCTTGATTTGTTTTCTATTCAGTCGTTTTGGTGTCTGTGAAGCTGATCCAAGCTGCATATCTGGTCTCTGTTGCTGCTTTTCTCTCCATCTCTGGATTGGATTCAACGTTTACATTTATGGATTGATTCTGTGCAACCGTGGTTCTTATTGAGGGAGGTTTGTGAGTTTTTCGCAGCTGTATGGAATTAAAAAATGTTTTTGTTAGTTGAGCTGCAAAACTGGAGGAATATGTGTGTGTGTGGCTACATTACCCTTGGCTAACTGGTTCAATAGACACACTGGATTACATTAGCATAATTATATGTGTGTATACACAGTTTAGAGTGTGTATACTCGTTAAGGCTGTATCCTTATAAGACATTAATACCATCAGTTCGTATATAATGCAAGGGAAAAAAAACAGTGTTTTTAAAAGTTAATTCCATTCAGAAGAAGCTTTGTATCCAAAGCGTAAACCGAGCTCACCCCTCTGGTTCTTCATCATTTTATCCTCTTCATCCCCCCCTTTCATCTTTTTATTACAACCAGAGGTAACGGATTGGCCTGCATTCAAGAGCAGCTTTGATGATCACGTTTTTTTTGTTTGCTCTGCTTTCCTTTTAACCTTGGTTTGTTTCAGTGGGAATTTCTGGAGTGTTTAAAACACAACATTCGTGTGGCGACTGCGACGATATACTGTAAATATCACAATTAAGTGTAAATCTGCTCTTAAAAAAGGTTGCAACAGAAGAAATGTGACTTATTTTTTCCAAAAAAAGCATCATAAAGTGTGAACGTTTGTTTGTTTTCAGTGTCACTCAATTGAAAGTTTGCATTCTGGTTTCAATCAAGAAAGAAATTTGTCATGAAAATCCATAAGTCACCAGATACGCATAATAAAAACAAAGCTTTTTTTTTTACATGAGGTCAAATTTAACTATATCTGCTAATTTAAACTACACAACAAGCACATTTTAAACATGTTAATTCATGAACAACACAATTTATGAAAGGGATTTTTTTTTTTTTGCATGTATATATTTTGTTTGCAGGAACCGTTTCACCCCTGATTATAACGTCAGCTCCATCTTTCAAAGTGTAAATATGAGCCGGAAGTTTTACGGTTTGATTGCAGCAGCACTGATGAGCATCCAGTCCCAGAGCTGATCCCTCTGATGCTTCAGAAAGTGATGCTGGTAGAAATGTTGTTGTTTGGTAAACAGGAGGCAGCGCTTCTGGATGAAACATCATTGCATGCTCTATGGCCCATCCACTTTCCAGTTATGTTTTCTTAATGAAGGCTTTAAAGTCATAGGGAAGTCATATTTAAATGGCAAACATGTATATAATGTACTGTTTATCAGACTATATTGTCCCAAAAGTTAGAAAATTTCTATTAAAAAAAAAAAATCCTGTCTTAAAATCTGTTTTTTTTTCATTATCTTCTGCAGGCCAGTTAGTTCTACGTCAGCCTGAACACCTAAATCATCCTCCACCATGGATGTTGTTTTTCTTGACGCTTCTGCATAGCAAAATGCTGAATAGTGACCTTTGTTGAGTATTTATGCCATTCAGGTCAGAAGAATGTGACCTGGCCATTCAGACACAGGTCGCAATTGAAAAGATCTGATTCGTATCCGATTCAGGACCACAGAGCCAAGTGGCCTGGGTCGGATTGGAACAGACTGCCGTTCAGACTGCCATGAAAAGATCAGACCCATAAGGAAGAGGATTAGGGCCACTGAAAAAAAAAACAGACTGATTTTTGAATTTTATTTGAGTATACTACAAGAAAAAAGTCAGAATTCTGACTTTAATCTCAGAATTCTGACTTTCATCTCAGTATTCTGACATTTTTTTCTTAGAATTCAGAGTTTAAACTCAGAACTCAGAATTCTGACTTTAATCTCAGAATTCTGACTTTAATCTGAGAATTGTGGATCTTAATGTAGATGGGAACCATGAAGGCAGAGATGTGGAGAACTCAGCTTCACTGACAAAGATGTGAGTCGTTTGGAGGGTCAGTAAAACAAAAAATGGAAAATAACTGAATTTAACTTTTTTAAATTTTTCCAGTGGCCCTAATCCTCTTCCATAGATCCAGGTCACATCTGGGCGAAAAAAATCGTATTTGGGTGAATTCAGGCTGCTGAACGTAGCTTTAGTTGTGCAGATATTTTTTTTTTAAGTCTGCTGAGGAATTTAAATGTCACTTTAGAAAAAAATGTGCTTCCTGTTTACGTCTTTACAACAAATCTAAAATAGCTTTTAATTTTCTTAGAACTAAATGAATCATGAATGTATTCTCTGTCTAACAGCTGTGGATTTGTGAAGTTAAAAGGTGTTGAACTTGATTTAAGGTGGTCTGTTAGTTAAGTTGTGGAATGCAGATAAATACAATTTTTTGGTCTCTGCTGAAACCAAAGCAGCGTTCCTGCTTTCTGCTGTTTTCTAGATAATGTGCTTTTTTTTTGTTTGAATAGGATTAATATCAGGAATTATAGTTTTTAATATTCAACCCTTCTTTAAATGTGCTCTGATCCTCATTGCCTTACCTCTCTTCCTCACTCAGTCCTTTTCTTTTAAAGTCCATCATTTCGTCTGACCAATCAGATTAGCTCTAAGCCCGGTTCATGGTTCGCCCAGTTGGGATAAAGCTGGAGCGAAGCTGTGCTTCTGATGTTCTTCTCCCGGCTGCACCGACAGAGGACCTGCATCCCAGTGGATCCTGGTACCTCAACCCCTCGATTGAAGGTCGCACATTTGCAGCCTGGATGCAGAGCAAAGTTAGACTCCACATGCAGCGGCTGAAGTAGACACAGCACAGGACAGTCTGCTCGGTCCTGCTTCTGATTTCAGGTCCTGGCTAGTCTCTGGTTCTGTTTGCTCCACCAGAAAGCCCTCGCCTCCATCCCTGCCTTCTGCGGCCTCTCCGCTCGCCAGCTGCATCATCCTCAAGTTGATGGAGCCGTAAGTCCTCTTGGGTCGGACGAAGGCCGCTCGACGTCTATACATCTCCCCGCGGCAGATGGAGACCATGAGCAGAACCGACAGGAACATCCCCCCCAGAGTCAGCAGGCCCAGGCCCGCGATGATGCACTTGTCCAGGTGGGAGCCCAGCTGGGCGTAGTACATCTCAAGCTTCTCCATCTGACGCGCCGACACAGAATCCGGATCGACCTTGGCCTCCCTGGGGATGGTGTAGGCGATGACTACCAGCACGATCCCGCTCACCAGGAACACCAGCGCCAGGATGAAGCCGTAGTCCGCAGAGTGATCGTCGGCTGGGCTGAACGCTGGGAATCCTCCTCCGTCCTCCTGCCCTCCGCCTCCTCCGCCGACTCCTTCCTCCTCATCGTACGACTGTGGAGAAACCGGCTGCTTCTGTCGGAGGGGAGCAAATGGAAGAAGGAGAGATAGAGGACTGGATTTCAAGAAGCAGCAAAGTTTAAACAAGATTATAAATTAAAACAAACAAGAAAACATAGAAAAAGAAGCAAGATAAAGCAAGATAGTCTGTCCTGTTCTGTTTATCCTCCCTGTTGGATTTCAGATCTACCGTAAGATGAAATCTAGCTGCAGTGCAGCGGTTTGTTCACCGCCCACCGTATGATTCTATTCTATTCACTGTATTTCTATAGCTCCAATTCACATCATGTCATCTCAAGGCAATATCCAGTTCACCAGATCATCCAGTCAGATTGATTCAAAGTTTTCTATCTAAGGAAAACCAGCTGATTGCATCGACTCATTGACTCTTCAGCAATCCCTCACACGAAGCATGCTTGTAGCGACAGTGGAGAGGAAAAACTCCCTTTGAACAGGAAGAAACCTCCTGCAGAACTGGTGATCTGTTTCTATTAAACAAGACATAAACAAACAAACCCGAATTCATCTCTTGGTAGCAGAAAACCAGTACAAAAAAAAGTCTAGTAAGTTGGATCATCTTTCTTTTCCAAAAAAGGTTTAATGTGAAGCTAAATACTGAATCCTAAACTCAACGTCAGTGAGTTTAGATCAGGAAATCTCGAAAGCCGCCGCTGGTTTACAGTATAACAAAACCTTAAAATGCTCCTCTGTGTGATGAGTTATGGAAAGATAAGAAATTTAGACTAAAGTGCGGAATTAAACCAACATTAACTGTAAAACCAAGTAATTTTCCAGATTTACATTTCACTCACTTTACTGGTTCTTAAAGTTGAAGTCTGATTAACCTCGGAAGCAGCCGACCCCAGCTCATCCTCCTCAGCATGGTCCACATCCTCGTCCTGCTGGTAGGAGGCGTTCTCAAAGCCTCTGGCTCTACAGGCCCCCCCGACCGCTGTCCAGGGGGCAGAGGTCGCCGTAGGGGGCGGGCCTTTCCGACCTCCTCGCAGCTCGCGGAGCTCCACGGCGTTCAGAGACGTCTCCATCAGTGTTGGCTCGTGTCTTCATCAAACCTCTGATCCCACTTTGTCCTCACTGATTGATTACATGGAAAGCAGCAGTCAGCAGAGGTTAAAGGTCACCTCGTTCACATGCAGTCACCTTTACTTAGAACATGCGCTCCTATCAGGCTCGTTTGTCAGATTGAAAGTAGCTTTTAAAGCAGGTATTAAAGGGACAGTGTTCCACTAATTGGGCTTTTCTTTTTTTATCAAGTATTCTTTAATACATATTCTGCCATATTAAGAAATAAAAGTATTCCTATAGCTGAGAATGAGTTTCTAAATGCATAGGTGGCAGTTTACCTTTTCATGCTGATACAGAGGCATCATGGGAAACATTACTGCTGTAAAGTACATATAAATACTTAGTAGCTTTTTCCTGTATCTGTAATTGGCCCTTTTTTTTTCCAAAGTACTGTATTTTCGAGACTATAAGGCGCATATAAACGCCTTTTTTTCCCCCCTCAAAATGTGCGGTGCGCCCTATAGTGCGGTGCGCTCTATGTGTGTTGTTACTGCGGACGTTGTTGAGACCGCCATGAGAACGTTAAAGGAGGAAGTGTGGGCGTGGATTGTGTATAAAAGAACAGGTATGTGCTTTATGCAGAACTCCTCATTGAGGAGATGATGAAAGCGTGGCTGAGGGAGGTGAATGTAAGGAGACCAGGTGGTTTTTCCACTCATCACCATCGCTGTTAATCTGGGACTCCATGCGTGCCCATCTCACAGCCGATGTGAAAAAGATGGTGAAACAAATGAACGCTGTGCTCTCCGTTATCCCGGGGGTCTGACAAAGGAACTTCAACCGCTCGACATCGGTGTGAACCGGCCGTTCAAAGTAAGGCTGCGAGCGGCGTGGGAGCGATGGATGACAGACGGAGACCACAGTTTCACGAAAAGTGGAAGGCAGCGCCGGGCAAGTTACGCCACCGTTAGCGGATGGATTGTAGATGCTTGGACTAACGTGTCTTTCGGCTCTGTTGTTCAAGCTTTCGCAAAAGCCGGCATCATTTCCGAGGAGCCGCCCGGCACGGAAAGTGACTCTGACAGCGAAGAAGGGGAAATTGGCATGTCTAATTTAGCGCAGCTGTTTAATTCAGAAACAGAGGATGATGACTTTGATGGGTTTGATTAATACTTTGTAATAAATACATGAATAAAGCTCAATCATACTCAGTTTTGCTCCCGCTCTATTTTTAAATACGCAGTAGAGGTATTTAAATGTAGTAGAGGATACGTACCTGTATATATAAAACCCGCGCCCTATAGCCTGATGGAGTTTTATTTCAGGCTGGGGATGAGTAGCAATAACATTCTGAGAAGTCTGAGAATGTTTAAAGAAATTGTCATTTGTGAGACGCAATTGTTCCTGTTAGGTTTCTTATATTTCCATTTTAAGTCCGTCTCACCTGTAAGTCAGACTCTGTGGGTATTTCTGGGTTGGCTGAGGCTTGCTGAATTACAAAAGACAAAAAGATGTGTTGCATTTTAAATGTAGAACAGCATTTTTTTTCTTGTAAACTTTCTGGTAAACTTGGAGATATATTTTATCGCATATTTCAAATCCCACTAAATCTGTTTCACTTTTAAATTTGCAGCTCTCCCTAATTGTGTCTCTGTGCTCTGATGTATGAACCTGTCTGCTAACAGGGCTCGATGTTAACCATCGCCCGATCGCCCGGGGCAAGTAGTTTTTATTGTCGGGAGAGTACAAATTTCATTGCATTTGCCCGCCGGGCAAGTGCAATGATCGCAAAAAAATTACTTTAAAATCACTGACATTCGATGAAAATGACCCAGAATTGCTGGCGCCATTTTTGTTGTTTTGTACACATTCTCGCGTGGAACGATCTGCCTCTGAGCATAAGACAGGCCTCTTCTCTTGCTGTTTTTAAGTCCCCTCTTAAGACTCATCTTTTTTCCTTGGCTTTTGGCACAATTTGAGAGGTTTTACTTTGTTTTATTCTTTTTGTATACTAATATGTATTTTACACTCGTTTTTTTCTATTTTATAATTTTATTGTATTTTATGATTGTGTACAGCACTTTGGTCCTGTCCGGTGCATAAAGTGCTTGATAAATAAAGTTGGTATGGTATGGTATTTGAAAAAGCCGGGTGATTTTCCGCCAGATGGCGTGATTTTTGTCAACCTAGCGGTAATTTTGATGTAGTTACCAAAACGACAAACAAGCTAGAAAGCGCTATCATATAGCAGTCTTCTGTACAGTGATGCAGGTCATACATTAACAAATTTTGATTACATTTTTTTTGTCTTAGACATTGGAGAGGTGCATTTAAATGTTATAGAGCTAAACATGTTAAATTGGTGACCTGTTATGTTATTATTATTGTCTTGTTGCTGCATTTATATTGTCAGGGAAAACTAATCCTGAGTCAGTTAAAAGTCAGGGAATTCTGAAATGATGTCAGACTGGAAACCCAGACTGGAAACCCTGCGGAGCAAATCCATCTGGCGGAGTCAGGTTACTGTATCGGTCCATCTCTAATAAAATTATTTAAAAAATTGTGTTCATAGTCGATCTCCATACATTCTGATCAAAGAAGAAAAGGCCGTCATTATGTCTGAAGCTGATGCACACATAAACTCTAGCAGCAGAGATTCACAGAAGGCGCAGACATGGATCAGAGCTGGTTAACACCTTATCAGCTAAGCAGAAACACTGAAGTTATTACAGGAGAGGTGAGAGCTGTAATCTGCATAACAAGGCTTCAATATGTCCGCCTGACACCATCTTCCCTTTAAAGGAAAAGTCCAGTCAGCAAGGAAAAATCAATGGATCATTATTTATACCTAAAACTCATACGTTTGCTGTGATTTAAGGAATTTGGCATTAATCAGTACAAAAATAAAAATAATAATTGTCGTTGCGATCACTGAGCCTGGGAGCGGCCATTTTTGCCCAAATATAGTAACCCCTCCCTCCTGCCATCTTCCAGCAGTGACGTCACGGTGCGGTAAGCCTAGCGCCATTCTCCCCGCTTTACAAGCTAAATCAATGGGAACTACTAGACACATCTGCAATCAACAACAATTATTGAAGATTTCCAGAGGACTTCACCATTGAAATTCACCAGAGCTATAGTGAAACTGACAATGCCCACGTGCATGGCAGCTGGATGTTGGAATACATCGGGTAAAAGAGAAAAAAAGAGTTATTCCACCTTTCTGATTCCTGATCCTCCACGGACGGGTTGGTCGTTGGATCGCCAACTTGAAGAGGGAGGATTTGCCATCGAACTTCTGGCCAGAGAAAAAACACGTAATATGTAGCCAACATTTGGAAGAAGAATGTTTTCAAGATGACTTTGATAATAGCGCGTTGTGACAAACACCAGATACAGCACTGGGACTTGATCAACAGCCGATACCGCACCGTGACGTCACTAACCAGTAGGTGGCAGAAGGGGGCGATTTACCCTTAGGAAATAATAGGCAGTTGCTTATAAGCAGCGAACTCTGCTCTCCAGAGCAAGTAGATTGGTAACCCCGCCTCCTGCTCTCCTCTATCTTGTCTGCTGTCATGATTCATGCAGCTATTATTTCATCCAAATGAAAAATGGAGAACAGAGAAGCAGATCATGGCTTGTCTACAGTGAAAAGAAGGACTGGGTTATTTACTTTGGCCTTTTTGGAAACACAGGAAGGAGCAATCAGCTAAGTGAGCTTAGTGCTTGGAAAAAATCTTTCATTCCTTTAGAGACAGCATGAAAAGTCAGCTGAGTACAAAACATAGAGAGGAAAACAAGAAGAAAAGGGACAAGAAGAGAGGGACACAACCTAGAACAGATAATGGATGTCTATTCTATTAACATTTCTCTATCTGGATAATGGGTCTGTTTTATGTGTTATGTTTGCTCAACAATTTATTGAACGGTATGTCATAATTTCATATTTAAAGTCGTAGTGAAGCGGCTGTTCCAACCGTTGCATTTCCGAATTCTCCTGAGTGGTGCCCGACTTTACACAAGTGAATAAAGGGAATGTGATTGGTCGACTATCAAGGGGGCGGGATTATTGTGGAGGAAGGTTCACAAGCATTTTGGTTGTGGCTGGTTTGTTGGAAGCATCTTGCTAACCAGTTAGCAACTTAGTGCTAGTAGGTTCCCAATGGGAAATTCCATTGGGACCAAGTAGCACTAAATTGGTGACTTAGAAACGACGCTGTCAAGGAACGCTATGGACAGAGGAAACATGCAAGAGGAGGAGAGTTTAGTGTCGGAGGTCGTGGATGAGTCTCCTCCGTCATCCATTTTTTATTTAGAGGAGGAAAGCGGGGACGAAGATGTTGTGGAAGAGGACGGCAGGGCGGCAGAAGCTTGGTTTGGTGTAGAAGGCTTCCAGCCGTACATGTTTGAGCCCTCGCCTCGCAACGCTGCCAGTTCTGTTAGCTCTACGCCTGCTGAAGACACAGACGTCCATCCCCGTGAACACTGGGACGCAACTCAATGGGAAAGGAAAGGATTCTGATTTCAACCGTTGCGTATATTAGCTGCGACATGAACCAAGATGCTATGACCGAAAACATTTCATTGACAGATGACCGTTGATAAATGATTGGCCGAATTTAGGTGTTCAGGCTGACGTAGAACGAACCGGCCTGCAGAAGATAAGGAAGAAAAAACACAGATTTTAAGACAGGATTTTTTTTTTTTATAGAAAATTTCTAAATTTTGGGACAATATCATCTGATAAAAAGTACATTTATAAACATGTTTAAGCCAGAATGATTTGATATTTAAATATGATTTCCCTACAACTTTAATCAAGGCTGATGTAGGATATCAGAACCAGAAGGCAGCTCTGGTTTTTCTCCTCTAAGTCCCAGGCTTCAGTGGCCCACTGACACACATCTCATTCATCAAGCTCTCTTGGAGGGTGGGGGGGGGGGGGGGGGGGGCTTAGGTGCCAATGAGCAAAGGCGTTATTTGAGTGTGTGGCGCGGTCGTCACCATCATAGTGACCTTGTGATGCACCAAGCTGCCAGAAATGTGGACCAAAACACTCCGGCTGTGTTTGCAGAGAAAATATCAGCAGCATGAGCTGATAAAGCCGCAGACACTAACAGGCTCTTCATTACCAGACCTGCTGCCAGATCAGCGGGATGATGGATGACGGACAGTCCGAGTCTCAGAGCTTTATTCTGGAAGATTTAAGGAAAAAAAAGATAAAGCGACGCTTTGTTTCAGCGGAGAAAAACACCGGGATGGAGCGCGCGTCCATGCGCGCTGACTGGAAGCATCCTGCCGGGAAGGGAGCAGAGGAGCTGGGGGAAGGGGGGTGAGTGCTGGCTTACCTGGAGAGGAGGCTGCCGGTGGGGGCTGGAGGCTCGGTTCAGGCGGCTGAGAAGCGTCAGCATCCGGAAAGCTGGATGCTGCTGGAAGATGAGTGAGGAGGATGCAGAGAGGATGAGGATGGTGGCTCATTCTGACCATGCGCAAAACCAGCCTGTGGTTTCAGGCTGGTGCCTTTTGACCTACATCACCATCAGATTCATGACGTTTACTCTCTATATTTTATTTGCATATTTCTAAAAAAAAAAAAAAAAAAAAAATCCCAAATTTTTAAATAAACTTGCATTAGAAAGTTGTAATGAATTTATTTATATATACTTTCTTTAAAAAAGGGAAGAAAAAAAATGCCTGGCTATTTTATTCAGTGTTGTGGAGCTTCAGCGACCCCACGTGGTCGCTGAATGACATAGCAGTTAATATAAATATATTAAAGGAAGAGTCCGCTCATTTTATAAAATCAAACTTCTTAAAAGTTCTTTAAATATGAAATTATTCAATCCTGTTCATAAATAAAATTGAAGAATTTAATGGACAATACATAAATAAGGTAATTATTACAAAGGCAAAAACCAAAGAAGCTAACTAAAGAGATATATACATTTATGTCTCACTGTATAATTTAATTTCTATATACATTTATTTGTTTATTGTGTTTTTAGGGGCGAATTAGGTAATTCTTATTTATTTTTTTTATCATTTATTTATTTCTGTATTCATTTTTAATTATGGCAGGATTCAATTCAATTCAGTTGATTTATATAGCGCCAATTCACAACACATGTCATTACTGTATTGGTCTTCCATATATAGAGAATACACGCGGCATGACAAAGCACTGAACAACAATTCAGTCTCATCAGCAGTTTGGTTAAAAGTTTTCAATCCCCAATAAATCCAGTCGATTGCATCCAATTGTACGGAGCCCCTCTGATGACATGGTCAAAAAAAATTTTTAATTGTGGCCACGAAGTAGTATTTCGTGTTTAAGTTTAACGTGCGCACGAAATACTTATTAATAATATTAATATCATTCCTGGACAACTGGTGCGCTCGATTTGCTTACCCAGTCGGTCTCCGCCAGTCACGTGACATTTGTTGCTAAGACGCCATTTTAGGTGGAAAAGGCGTAGTGTAAACAACCGCAGCATAGCTAAACGAAGGACTAAAGGCCCGTTTACATAGCTGCCTGTCCAAGATAAGTCATTACAGTTAACATAAGCCTGAAAACAGGGGCGGATTTATTGATATTATTAATAAGTATTTCGTGCGCACGTTAAACTTATTGCGTGGCCACGAAGTAGTATTTCGTGCGCACGTTATACTTATTGCGTGGCCGCGAAACACTACTTTGTGCGCACGAAATACTACTTCGTGGCCACAATTAAACATTTTTTTTGACCATGTCATCAGAGGGGCTCCGTACAATTGTTATCTGGACAGGATTTGATCCTCCTGGATGAGCATGTCAAGACAGAGGGTGTTAATTATTCCGGAACAGCGAAGCGCTGCGAAAGTCTATTGTAATTCGAATCTTTATTATTATTATTCTCAGCCTTAGAATGCATTTTTGGGCCCCTAAACATATTCAAGAACTACAGCTAAAGTGAGTTGGGGAAAACCGTAAGTCACAGAGATTTGAAATTTGGCACACCAGTAGATCTCCTTATATATATTTTTTTTTTTAGTCTCTACGAGGTATGCGCTAAAAACTTACAGGAAGTCACGCGTTTTGGCTCAAAGTGGGATTTTTGGCGAGTTTTCATCATTTTATAATTTCATCTTTATACAGGTTGTATCATTGAGATCCAAGATCCATCTTATTTACAATAAGAGATATTTGCTTGCATTGCGTCAATGACTACAGTAGTCCCTCACACAGAGCGTACATGCAGCAGTAGTGGAGAGGAAAAACTCTCTTTGAACAGGAAGAAACCTCCAGCAGAACCAGGCTCAGTGTGAGCGGCCATCTGCTGAGGCCCACTGGGGTTCAAGGAGACAGAAGCAGACATAGAAAAAGAAGCATAGATACAAGAGGCAACTGTTTACTAAGGTTTAACCAACAAGTAATGCAGAATGGAAAAACAAAGATAGAATGAAGCAGAATGATGAAAAGGGTCCCTACTGTATGTCCTCCAGCAGTCTAAGCCTATAGCAGCATAACTATAGAGATAGCTCAGGATAACCTGAGCCACTCTAACTGTAAGCTTTACCAAAAAGGAAAGTTTTAATCCCAGAGTCTTAAAACTATATATCAAACCATTCAGATATGTTTAAGATTAAAAGGGAACTTCCAAAAAAAAAGAAGAAAAAAAATTGAAAATGATCTATTTCCTTTTGGTGACAGGTATTTGACCAATTTAAATCTAAATAAGGTTTTTTGTTACCCCTCTGGTTTACCAGGTATAACTAACAGCTGTGTTTGTCTTCATGTGCACCATTTTTCATTCATGCCTTAATATTATCTATAAAATGGTATTCAGTGTAAAATCAAAAATGCATTTATGAGTTTTGAGACTTGCTGAATGTTTTTGGAAAATTAGTTGCAATGTCATGAAATTAATAACAATATTATAATACTAAAACCATCTGATCCATTTTCTGCCTCTCAGTCCTTGTCAGGGTCACAGTGATTCGGCAGTCTTGTGGCGAGAGGCAGGTCACCCTGGACAGGTCACCAGTCTGTGGGAGGGCAACACAGAGACACACAACCATGCACACACACACACTCACACGTAAGAACAATTTAGGGAAGCCAGTTAACCTAACAGTCATGTTTTTGGACTGTGGGAGGAAGCTGGAGTACCCAGAGAGAACCCACGAATGCTCAGGGAGAACAAGGAAACTCCATGCAGTAAGACCCCGGGCTGGGAATCAAACCCAGAACCTTCTTGCTGCAAGGCAACAGTGCTACAAACTGCCTCACTGTGCATCAAGTACAAATCTAATGCGTTTTATTTTCTTAGAAAAAAAAAAAAATCAGGAAAAGGATAAAACAAACATTTAAAATCTGGACAAAAAAAAAGCAAAGGCAGTTACAAATACAAATGCTAATAATAAATAAATAAAAGCCAAAACTTGGCACTGAATAGAGTCTCCATGACCGTTACCATAGCAACGCATATCTAGTTCAACCATGAGCAGTATCTGAATAAAGCAGTGGTTCTGATGGTGTCGATTCTGTCCCCTCTGTAACACGTCTGCAGAAAACATCAAGCACATTTTCAGTTTCCAGCTTGAGACGCATTTTTCAGATTGATTATAAGGAGAAACTTTTGTTTAAAGCCTAAACGCAGAATGCATGGCAAAAAAAAGATATCAGAAGAAAAACAAAGCAAAGTGCTTCCTTCTGCTGGTGTTTTATTCCTCCAAATGGTGTCTATATGTTTGAACCTGGAACAGTTGATTTATCTGTTAGTCACAGCTGCTTTGATTACCATGAACTCTCTCTCTGAAGCTAACTTAGCATTAGCCTGACAGCCTGCAGTGCAGGCGATGATTAATCGTCCAGAAATAGCTCCAACTAACGCATGAATTGTCTCTGTTTGAGCAACATCAATAGCAAACTGATGCAGGTGTTATTTTTCTCATTAGGGGTGCTATGTGAATAATTAACAAGGTGACTTTATATTCTTTAATATTTAATCCAATTACTCTCCAGCTGTCATGTGTTATTCTGTGAACAAACATCCGATGGCTGTTAGAACAGAGACAATGGTGATTCTGGCTCTAATCATCGAAAAGAATTTCCTTCTTTCATCTGAGGAACATTGCAAAAATGAGAAATCTCCTGTCCAGGGGTGATGCTGAGAAACTAGTCCATGCATTTGTTACTTCAAGGCTGGACTATTGTAATTCTTTACTATCAGGAAGTCCACAAACTGTAGTTAAAAGCCTTCAGCTGATCCAAAATGCTGCAGCCAGAGTTCTGATGAAAATTAAAAAGAGAGATCACATCTCTCCTGCACCCCGAAGGTCCTGGTTTGTCAAAGAACACTACTGCCACCTACTGGTTTGTGACGTCACGGTGCGGTATCGGCTGTTGATCAAGCCCCAGTGCTGTATCTGGTGTTTGTCACCAGATACAGCACATATTACGTTTTTTTTCTCTGGCCAGAAGTTCGATGGCAAATCCTCCCTCTCTAGGGCTGATTATCCTCCCATAGCAGTGTGCCACAGTTAGCTTGTTGCAGGTATGATGCAGATATTTTTGATTTATGCCCAATTTCGAAGCGTGGTCTGCGCTGTGTTATTTCACGCCACAAAGCAAGAGGGACAATCAGGAACTAGCTAGGACTGTGGATGTCCGTGTGTCGGTTTGACGAGCTTGTTCGCCGTCTACAACCCCTGATCCAACGCCAGACGACACACAGTTCACCCGTGAGTGTTCTCCAAAGGCTGGCCGTGACGCTGCGTGTTTTGGCTTAGGGTGCAAACCAACAGACCGTTGCACAGAGCTACAAACGACAGACGACCTGGTTTCTGAGCATAAACCAGACTTAAGAGGTGAAATAACTCTGTTTTTTCCACTTTTACCCGATGTATTCCAGCATCCAGCTGCCATGCACGTGGGCATTGTCAGTTTCACTATAGCTCTGGTGAATTTCAATGGTGAAGTCCTCTGGAAATCTTCAATAATTGTTGTTGATTGCAGATGTGTCTAGTAGTTCCCATTGATTTAGCTTGTAAAGCGGGGAGAATGGCGCTAGGCTTACCGCACCGTGACGTCACTGCTGGAAGATGGCAGGAGTGAGGGGTTACTATATTTGGGCAAAAATGGCCGCTCCCAGGCTCAGTGATCGTGATAAAAAAAGTTTTATTTTTGTACTGATTAACGCCAAATTCATTAAATCACCGCAAACGAATTAGGTTTCCTTGCTGACCGGACTCTGCCCTACATTTTTATTTCTAATTGGCAGGAATATTTGTTATCTGTGTATTTTATCCTGAGGCTGACGGGATCAATTCTTCTTTTGTTGAGTTTTTTTTTCCACTGGTTGCATAAAAAACAGAAAAACAAAACAAACGTAAAGGGAAGATATTTTTTATTTTACAAAACTAAATGTTTGCAGGAAACAACGGTCACAAACAATACTGCATCTTGTTATAATTTACAAAACCATTTTTTTTAACATAAAGTGGGATAAAACTATAAAGTTTTCTCTGACAGCAGCGCTGATAGAGGAGAAAGTGTAGATGCTACACACCCACGATGACCAGCTAGCCATTAGCAAAGCGCTCAAAACCTCATTAAAAACAAGTAAAACACAATATTCTAAAACTTGATTTTATGTTGGGTTTTTTAAATAGTGGAAAGATCCAATGGTGGAAGAATCTATAAACAATTTGGGTTTTAATAAACTTTCCCAAAAATAAAACCCTAACTTTATTATCTGATATAAAGTTATTTAGATGTTTTTAAGTAGAACAGATTTAAAGAAGAGATGTGCTCTGCATGATCTCTTCAAAAACAAAAAAATGAAGGTCTGGTACTTCCACGAATCAACCAGGAGCCTCTTTAATGCCTAAGAAATCACATTTCTAAAAGAACTATTTGTATTTTGACTCTACTGCTTTAATAGAAGCGTCAGAGTAACAGAGGAACTAATCCGCAAATAAAAACACCTCACTGCTGCAGAGACACGTCCCATAAACATGGCGTCCGAACCGATGCGCGTCCAAGCAGAGCAGAGAGCTGCACCTTTATTTTTCTCTTATTGGCAGCAAAAATCAAAATGAAAATTAAGAGCTTCGTTCTGGAAAGAAACAAACAGAAAGATCCAGCAGAGAGAAGCGACTTCAAACCCTGACCTGGAGGGGAGGTCAACAGCTGGAGGCTCCCTGAAACCAAAGTTTTCCAGTTAGACGAAGGATTGGGAGCTGACCTCGTTTTATAATATATATAAACTCTAAAGCGGATTAAACAAAAACTAACGATTAAAACAAAATCAAATCAGTTTTTTTTGTTTTTTGTAATTGCAGAAGCCGTTCTGGCGTATTTAGCCATTGATAGACATGAATCTAAAACAGACATCGGTGGATCCGACTCTCCGTCAGGTTTAAAAAGAGTAGAAATAACCCTAAAGAGGAGCGTCAGAGGAGCAGAACGGTTGATGTTCCTTCAGTCGCCCTAACCTCTCATCTTTTGAAGTCGGTAACGATCAGAACTTGGGAGTTTGGTAACAGAAAAGGTCTAAATGCTAAAGGTAAACGTGGGAAGACGCCTCCATGCGTAACTGCTGCTTTGAGTCTTTTATTTGGAGGCTGGTCAGCGACTTTGCCGCTCAGACACCACGTCCTGAAGACGCTTCAGCAGCACGTCCGGACTGCTGCCGTTCTCCGGACACGACCTCTTGCTGGGGGAGTCGCACGCTAGTGACATCATCAAGTCTCCCTCCATGGTGAAGGCCCTCTTCCTGCTGACCGAACCCTGGCGGATCATCCGGTTTATGTCGGACAGCTCCTACAGAGGCAGGGAGGGGAGAGGCCTTCGTTACACAAACAGAAGCTGCATAGTCTAGGATTATTTATAATCCAAAGTCATATTTTCATACTAATCTTCAACTGACTAATGTGTGGGTGATATTAAATCAGTTTATAAACAAAATATAAAATTTTCTACATGTCTCTGATCCTTAACTGATGAAGTTGTAGCTTATTGGTGTAAAACTATGGAGTTAAAATTATGCCATAAAACCGTAATAACGCTATATCCTAACTTGCCTGTATAATCTGTATATAGTTTCCATATTTATTTATTTTATAGCCTCTTAAAATGACTGTTTATATATACTATTTATAGTCGATACATACATAGTTTCTGTACATATGCAAATAAATATTCATATCCTTTATACCACTTCTGGAAACTACATTTGGTTGCTTTGTAATTGTGACAACATAATGACAATAAAGTTTAATTCTTTTTTTTTTGCACATCTCTGGTGTTGCTTCTATTTTTCACGTATCAGTTACTGTAAAAATGTCCACAGATGTTATTGTTTTTTTTTTATTGTCCAGATACAGAGTATTTATATTGTAAATCACTGCACAGTACAATACTCTGTTTTATTTTGCTGTTTGGTAATTGACACTTTTCTAATGTTCACACTGTGCGGCCACTTCTACTTAACCTTTTGCTGCTCTAACACCACAATTTCCTATGGAAGAGGATTAGGGCCACTGAGAGAAAAAAAAAAAGTTTACTGATTTTAAAATTTTATTTCAGTTTAAGATGGGAAAAAAAGTCAGAATTCTGACTTTAATCTCAGAATTCTGACTTTTTTCTCAGAATTCTGGCAGCTAACAAACATGTTAGCATCAAGCCATAGCCATGTCTGTTTTAGAGACTAGCTCTCTTGTTTTAATGACCTTCTCCTCCTCCATTAATGAGGGGACCCCTCGGGCACGTAAAAAGTAGCCTAATTTCGTCATTTTCCACCAATGTGTCACTGGCCACCTCAAATAACTCACATCTTTGTCAGTGAAGCTGAGTCTCCACATCTCTTCCTTCATGGTGCCCATCTACATTAAGATCCAAAATTCTGAGATTAAAGTCAGAATTCTGAGATTAAAGTCACAATTCTGAGATTAAAGTCAGAATTCTGAGATTAAAGTCAGAATTCTGAGATTAAAGTCACAATTCTGAGATTAAAGTCAGAATTCTGAGATTAAAGTCAGAATTCTGAGAAAAAAGTCAGAATTCTGAGAAAAAAGTCAGAATTCTGACTTTTTTCCTCATATTAAACTGAAATAAAATTTAAAAATCAGGTAACTTTTTTTTTTTCAGTGGCTCTAATCTTCCGTAATTTCCCAATTAAAGGGATTTTCTAAAAAAATGAAATGTAAAATATGAAAATTATCTTTCAAACTGGGAGGATTTGAAAAAGGAAAGAGAAAATTGAAAAACAAGATAACTAAAAATGAAAACAGAACATTTGGCATTTGAATTGAGAAAGCTTCCTGAAGAGGTGGCAAAACGTCTTCAAATCTTGGAAACCAAATCCAGTGGATATTTTTGAACTTTTACGGAATGACTATGACCTGGATGACTGTGAACCTTGATCAGCAATGTGAAATTGAAAAATATTTTTCAAAATGAAAAAGATTGAAAATAAAAGAAGAAAAAGATTTAAACCTGAAAATAATTCTTGAAAGTTAGTTTTTACGGCGCTAGTGGCTCGTTTTTTTTTTTGGACAGTAGGCTTACAGGAAAGGTGGTATGAGAGAGGGGAGAGATATGCAGGAAAGGACCACAGGCCGGATTTGAACCCGGTTTGGCCGCGTCGAGGACTAAGGCCTCCAAACATGGAGGTCATGTGCGCTAACCACTGCGCTACCATATGTGCTTCTTCTAGAGGTGATGTCACCACCCGATCCGTCATGGAAGCACGCTCCGTGCTGCGCATACCTGAACAGATACACACCCGGGTATCCTTAAATAATGTAATTATGGTTATAAAGTTACTTATTTCTATCCTTAACTCACTAAAGAATGCTAATATACATCTTTAAAAAAGTTTTATGACTTTTCTAAGACAATTCTGATGCTTTTTAATCTGCATTTTAGTTGGTTCTTTCGTTAGATTACGCATTATATACAATAAGGTTAACACAAAAGGAAAACATAAAACTCAGATTTTCACTTTAATATGGGGGAAAGTCAGAATTTTGACTTTTATCTCAGAATTGTGGCACCATGAAGGAAGAGATGTGGAGCGCTCAGCTTTACTGACAAAGATGTGAGCTGTTTGGAAGAGCCAGTGACACATTGGTGGAAAATGCTGGAATAGCTGTCAGAATTCGTTCAAAATTCTGAGATTAAAGTCCGAATTCTGAGAAAAAAAGTCCGAATTCTGAGATTAAAGCCAGAATTCTGGGAATTCTGGGAAAAAAAGTCAGAATTCTGAGGAAAAAGTCAGAATTCTGAGGAAAAAGTCAGAATTCTAAAGAAAAAAGTCAGAATTCTGAGATTAAAGCCAGAATTCTGAGATTAAAGCCAGAATTCTGAGAATAAAACCAGAATTCTGAGAAAAAAGTCAGAATTCTGAGATTAAAGTCAGAATTCTGAGAAAAAAAGTCAGAATTCTGAGAAAAAAAGTCAGAATTCTGAGATTAAAGCCAGAATTCTGAGAATAAAACCAGAATTCTGAGAAAAAAGTCAGAATTCTGAGATTAAAGTCAGAATTCTGAGAAAAAGGTCAGAATTCTGAGAAAAAAAGTCAGAATTCTGAGAAAAAAAGTCAGAATTCTGAGAAAAAAGTCAGAATTCTGAGAAAAAAAGCCAGAATTCTGAGATTAAAGCCAGAATTCTGGGAATTCTGGGAAAAAAAGTCAGAATTCTGAGATTAAAGTCAGAATTCTGAGAAAAAAGTCAGAATTCTGAGATTAAAGTCAGAATTCTCAGAATTCTGAGAAAAAAAGTCAGAATTCTGAGATTAAAGCCAGAATTCTGGGAATTCTGGGAAAAAAAGTCAGAATTCTGAGATTAAAGTCAGAATTCTGAGAAAAAAGTCAGAATTCTGAGATTAAAGTCAGAATTCTGAGAAAAAAGTCAGAATTCTGACTTTTATCTGGTGGAAAATGCTGGAATAGCTGTCAGAATTCGTTCAAAATTCGAAGATTAAAGTCTGATTTCTGAGATTTTTCTCATATTATACTGAAAAAAAAAAAAAAAGAAATCAGAAATCTTCCGAATTTAACACATTATATTTTAGTACGTTTACTATTTTTTGGAAGGGAAAAACGTGATTTAGGTCTTTTTGACAAAATTAAATTGAGAGCGACCCGTATGTATATCTGGATCATGCTTCCAGGACGGATCAGGTAGTGACAGGTGACTCGGGTACTGGAGCCGTTCAAACCCGCAGCCGCCCCCTCTGATGAGAACTAGTGTGTGGGTGTTTGTGTTCTTGCCTTTGATGGACTGTTGTTGATCCTGTACGTGTACGAGTTTGGCGTGAGAGAGCCCACAGAGTTCTTGTGAGGCGAAACGTACAGCGAGTGCCTCTGGCTAACCCGGCGGGGCGACAGAGGCTGAGCCCGGACCGAAGGGAACGGAGAAAGCGGGGGAGCGTCCGCCTGATTGGGGGGAAAGGGACACAGAGGCGTCATGTTTTCAGTGGATCAGAGCCTGACCTGGTAGGCTACACGGAGCACGCCCTACCCGGTTATCGTTGGCAACGTATCGCTGAGCGAAGCTCTTCATCTTCAGCACGAACACGGTGTTATAAAACTGGATGAGGTCACCACGCTCCTCCTCCTCCTCTGATTGGTCCGACTTTCTTTCGGCTGGACGCTGACTGGCTTTCTCTGCAGCTGAAAACAAACACAGCTGGTGTTAATAATCACAAACAGATATGAACAGTTTATTATTGCAATTTAAACCTGCAATGACAGCATTGATCAGATTGATGGCTGTTTCTATCATCACAGATGTTCCTACATCACCCTGATGCTCTGATCTCGGTCACTCAGCTCCATCTAAGTGTAAAATGTAAGATCAGTCCATCCTAGGAACCCACTGATGTTCTGAAAGCAGCATTTTAACGCAACTGAAAAGTAAGAGGCTAAAAAAGAAAAACTGTATGGAGCTAAACTGGGGCTTTTTAACAGAAAAGAAAAACATTTAAAAAGATAATGAGTTACTATCTCATTATAATGAGATAATTTTTTTTCTTTTTTTACAGAGTGGCGGAAACGGGCTTCCATACAAATGTTTATAAAATGTTAAGAAAATATAATAAATTGGGTGAATGTTTCAGTTCCTTGTGCTTCATTTTAACATTTCCAAATGAAACGAAGGGTGAAAGCTAAGAAATGTTTAAATAACTGATTATAAACCAGCGGCTGATTTTATTTCAGCGTTTAGTGGTTAAAAAATTATTATTACCACTTTTATTACGGTGGCAGATAACATAGGATTTTCTGCATTCTGCTCCTTTTTAAGTTGTATCGTGTTTCTCCTGTTTGGTGAAAAAATAAATAAATGAATAATAATTTTGTTTTGGATCAAGTATAATATCATTAAGGGTTCATCTTTAGTTTTAAACATATTTAAAGGTGTGTTTAATAACTTTTTCTCCTGGATCAAAGGTTTTAGGACGGCCAACAGCAGCTTTCCTTGCTTTAATTGCTTCCATCTGGTTTTCTGCTTTGGCTTCGTTAAAGCGGCGAGTTTCTTTTCTTACATTCTCCACCAGACGCAGAGTCCACCTCCATGTTTTCATCAGCTGGCTGCTCTCTGGGAGTCCGACACAGTAAGACGCTGCGGTACACCTGAACACACACACACACACGGTCAGCTGGGGGGGGTTTACTCTGTAGATGTTCAGTATGGAGTGTTTCTCACATGGCTGCTGGCTTGTGGTTGGCTGCGGTAACACTTCATGATGTCCTGGAAGGTGTGAGTCTCTTTGGTGATCTGGAAAAAACAGAGAAACTCGTTCAACAGGAGGCTCCGCCCTTCCAGCCCACAATAACAGTTCCCTCAGCTCAGAAGCTCTTAATGTTTATTTTACCTTTTCACCTCAAGATTAGTTTTTATTTTCTAAATAATATCAAGCGACAGGAAAAAGGATTTTTATCTAACACCGACAGTAAATATGACAGACAAGGGAAAAGTCCAGTTTGGTATGGAGCGAATTTTGTTCCACTATTGTTGCAATGAAAATGTTTCGGTAAATTGAAATCCGAATAACAGCAATTAAACATTAAAACTCGATTTTAAGAGTCATTTGCATGTTTTTAAATTTTTTTGTAATATATTGTAGACTTTTAGTCTATATTTTAGACTTTTATAAACACATTTTTCTAAATTTAAAAAGGTTTATAATTATTTTGTCTTTTCAAAGATTACTTCTTTAGATTTAATTGTTTTATTTTGCATTTTTACATATTGTATATATATTTATTATAGATTTTATTTTCCACATTTATTCTCAAGATCGGGTTTGTCAAATTTTTTTCCCTCCATGTCCCTTTAGGGGCTCCGTAAATTCCTCTTTATCAGGACTCCCATAAACTGCGGACGACTTCCTGCTGATGAGCAGATATGATTTTCAAAGAGCTAAAAAAGATTCAAAATCTTAATTGAGACAGAAGCAGCTGTTAGAAAGCAGACTAGATGTTTTCCCTCTGGTCACACAGCAGCATCTGTTTCTACCTGGAAACAGCTGTCAGCAGCTTTATGCTCTCCTAATGAACAGCCCGGCGTCTCCGTGTCCTTACCTTGGATATTATGTAGATACAGCAGAGCAGCAGCTGGTCCAGATGGCGGTCCTTCATCAGGTCAGTGCAGTGGACCAACGCATGCTCGAAACACGTCCAGATTTTCCCTCTCAGCTCAGGTGAGATGTCCAGCTTCAGACACAGATCCCTCAGACGAACGCTGGCCAGGTGATACACCTGCGTGGGCAGACAGAGCGTGAGCAGCTGAGCAGGCTGTCAGAAGGTCTCTCTGGAGGACTGCCCCCTCCCACTCCTACCTTCCTGAAGAACAGAGCGAGGGACCCGGTGCGCCGCGGCCGCCCGTTTCCTGACTGGGCTTCGGCGCCGGAGGCGGGGGCGGCCACGGCTCCTCGACTCGGGGAGGAGGTGAGAAGGAACTGAGCTGTGACCACGCCGGAGGGGTCACACTGCTGGACTGGGATCAGCGTAAAGGTGCGCTCACCTGGAGAGGTTCCAACGAAACCAAATTCACATCAGACAGGAGTTAACCCTTTGAAATACTTTTAAAATCAACATTTCAAGCCAAGAGTGTCATTGGAATCCAGGACAAGACCTTATTACTTTTGTAACATTCAAAAAACATACACTGTGTACTACTCCCTTCAGAGGACAGCACAAACGGGCTAATGTGGGTTCTATTTAATGAAGATGCCAGTTAGGGACCTGTGATGCGTCTGTTTCTCAAACTAGAGACTCTAATGTACTTATCTTCTTGCTCAGTTGTGCAACGCGGCCTCCCACTTCTTTTTCTACTCTGGTTAGAGCCTGTTTGTGCTGTCCTCTGAAGGGAGTAGTACACACCATTGTAGGAAATCTTCAATTTCTTAGCAATTTCTCACATGGAATAGCCTTCATTTCTAAGAACAAGAATAGACTGTCGAGTTTCAGATGAAAGTTCTCTTTTTCTGGCCATTTTGAGCGTTTAATTGATCCCACAAATGTGATGCTCCAGAAACTCAATCTGCTCAAAGGAAGGTCAGTTTTGTAGCTTCTGTAACGAGCTAAACTGTTTTCAGACGTGTGAACATGATTGCACAAGGGTTTTCTAATAATCAATTAGCCTTCTGAGCCAATGAGCAAACACATTGTACCATTAGAACACTGGAGTGATGGTTGCTGGAAATGGGCCTCTATACACCTATGTAGATATTGCACCAAAAACCAGACATTTGTAGCTAGAATAGTCATTTACCACATTAGCAATGTATAGAGTGTATTTCTTTAAAGTTAAGACTAGTTTAAAGTTATCTTCATTGAAAAGTACAGCGCTTTTCCTTCAAAAACAAGGACATTTCAATGTGACCCCAAACTTTTGAACGGTAGTGTATATATTTTGATGGCAAAAAATGTAATAACAAGAAACGCCAACTTGACCGAATATATTAAGTATAATAACAAAATTCCTTCATGAAAAACACTGAAAGAGAGTGAAAGAAACTGATTTTCTTTGGTCCAACATAACCTTAGAGGCATTAATAGTGGACCTAAATATAATAGTTAACTAGGCTTATTAATTTTTTTACTTTACTTTTAACTTTTCAATTAGCTTTTTGCCTTTTTTTTCCCCCTCAACTTAATTTCCAGTAGGTAATACATCATTCGAGGGCTCATCTAATTGGTCAAATGCCAAAATAAGATGTACGGCCATGATTGCCTTTCATGCAATCAGCTGGTTTTCCTTAGATAGAAAACTTTGAATCAATCTGACTGGATGATCTGGTGAACTGGAAAGTGCCCTGAGATGACATGATGTGAATTGGAGCTATAGAAATAAACTGAATAGAATTGAATAAAAAAAAAGACACTTAGGGGAAAACAGACCACAGATATGCTTAAGAGCAAATGCTGATTAATGTTTCTGCTGACCCCCCATCCCAGAAAAGAGGCAGACGTGCACCAACCTTGCAGCGGGATACTGAGCACCGTGGTTTGGTTTCCCGGGGCTCCGGTCTTCTGGACGCTGCTGCTTGTCCCAAACGTCAGCCTCTTGACAGGAGATGGCAGCGGGCTCCCGCTGATGCTCAGGCGTGCGGAGGTCGCTGGCGGGTCGTCGCCGAATAGCCTCCGTTTGGCGCTCCCGGCTGCAGGAGAGCTGTATCTGTCGTGGACCGAGAGCGGAGAGGGAGGCACTTCTGAAAGCAGAAGAACGTGGGAGAAAAATTTACCAAGAGAAGATGTGTCAGGTCTAAGCACCTAAAACATCATACATACATATAGGGAAAGAAAGAAGGCACAGTGACAATTAATTTAGTTACTCGCGAGGAGAGTAGGAAGAGACTGCGGAGTTTACAATCTCCACCCCACTCTGCAGTCTTCAGCTTTCTCCTCGCTATTTATTGAAGAAAAGGGGATAAATAAAATATTTCTAACAAGATGAGAAATCCCAGTAAACAGAGGAATTCACCAAAACCCACCTTTACGTGTGCTCCCCAGACCCGACCTGAACTCCCTGATCCGAGGGTGGATGATGGGAGAGTGGGCCACCAGTGGCAGGTGAGACTGAGCATTAGTGGAGCCGGAACCGGAACCAGAACCCGTATCCAGACAAGAGGAGAAGTTCACCTGCAGAGACACAGACGTCCATGGTAAAATGATCAGCAGGTGGATCCAGAGGTTTGCCTCACGTTGGAAATCTGTCACTAAACTGCAATCCAATAAGTTACACTATCTGGTACTATTTCATTTTCTTTATTTTATTTAACAAAATGCGAACAGCTGCTTTTTTGATTGAGCTGAACCACAAGAATTAGCTCATTAAAATAATTCTTCATTTATTCAGTTATTATTCGTTCGCTTCAGTCACACAGGGCCACGGTTTCACAAGGTTTGCACGTGTTAAAAAGGTGAAAATGTTTTTACGTAGAGTAACTCTTTAAAGTCGTAGGAATGCGGCTGTTCCAACCCTTGCATTTCTGAATTCTCCTGAGTGGTGGACGACTTTACACGAATGAATAAAGTGAATGTGATTGGTCAATTATCAAAGGGGGCGGGATTGTAGTGGCAGAAGGTTCGCAATCATTTTGGTTGTGGCTGGTGTCTCAGTTATTCAGTTTGTTCACAATGTTTAGTTGGAACATTAGAAAAGCTCGTTTCAGGCCGACCCAACACGAGCGCCTAGAACACTTTAGCCGTCATCATTCCTGCAGATCAGAAGCTTTTTCGTGTCGCTGCCTCTGCTCACCTCCTCCACTGTGGGGACTTTATTCCCAGCCGCCTCCAAGGCGCTCCACAGAGCAGAATCTGAGGTCCAGGCTCGGCTCTCCAGAACCTGCTCCTCTAAGGAGTTCAGATGCTTCACCATGTCACGGGAAAGGCCTTCCTCAGAGCGGATAAACACCTCGATCACCTGAATAAAAACACCAAACCATCTTGTTCAGTTCAGGAAAACAGGAACATTTAGCAGACAAAGATTTTAGCAAGTGATAAACATCCTGCTCTTTCTGTTTCGCGCTAGCTGCCGTGTAATATTAGTTCTGTTGTTCTGTCAGATGAGCATACCTCGTCAGGCCAGCATACCGTTAGTCAATACCTGTTTATCCCTTTAGTTTTGTATGAAAAATAGACTTTAAACTACCTCGACGGGCGTGTATTCCTTTAGTCATGTACAAAAAACCAATTTATGGTCATTTTAGTAGAAAACTAAAGGGATAAACGCCCATTGATGTAGTTTAATGGGTAATTTTAGTAGAAAACTAAAGGGATAAACGCCCATTGATGTAGTTTAATGGGTAATTTTAGTAGAAAGCTAAAGGGATAAACGGCCATTGAGGTAGTTTAATGGGTAATTTTAGTAGAAAACTAAAGGGATAAACGGCCATTGAGGTAGTTTAAAGGGTAATTTTAGTACAAAACTAAAGGGATAAACGGCCATTGAGGTAGTTTAAAGGGTAATTTTAGTAGAAAACTAAAGGGATAAACGGCCATTGAGGTAGTTTAATGGGTAATTTTAGTAGAAAACTAAAGGGATAAACGGCCATTGAGGTAGTTTAAAGGGTAATTTTAGTACAAAACTAAAGGGATAAACGCCCATTGAGGTAGTTTAATGGGTAATTTTAGTACAAAACTAAAGGGATAAACGGCCATTGAGGTAGTTTAATGGGTAATTTTAGTACAAAACTAAAGGGATAAACGGCCATTGAGGTAGTTTAATGGGTAATTTTAGTAGAAAACTAAAGGGATAAACGGCCATTGAGGTAGTTTAATGGGTAATTTTAGTAGAAAACTAAAGGGATAAACGGCCATTGAGGTAGTTTAAAGGGTAATTTTAGTACAAAACTAAAGGGATAAACGGCCATTGAGGTAGTTTAATGGGTAATTTTAGTAGAAAACTAAAGGGATAAACGCCCATTGAGGTAGTTTAATGGGTAATTTTAGTACAAAACTAAAGGGATAAACGGCCATTGAGGTAGTTTAATGGGTAATTTTAGTAGAAAACTAAAGGGATAAACGGCCATTGAGGTAGTTTAATGGGTAATTTTAGTAGAAAACTAAAGGGATAAACGGCCATTGAGGTAGTTTAAAGGGTAATTTTAGTACAAAACTAAAGGGATAAATGGCCATTGAGGTAGTTTAATGGGTAATTTTAGTACAAAACTAAAGGGATAAACGCCCATTGAGGTAGTTTAATGGGTAATTTTAGTAGAAAACTAAAGGGATAAACGCCCATTGAGGTAGTTTAATGGGTAATTTTAGTACAAAACTAAAGGGATAAACGCCCATTGAGGTAGTTTAATGGGTAATTTTAGTAGAAAACTAAAGGGATAAACGGCCATTGAGGTAGTTTAAAGGGTAATTTTAGTAGAAAACTAAAGGGATAAACGGCCATTGAGGTAGTTTAATGGGTAATTTTAGTAGAAAACTAAAGGGATAAACGGCCATTGAGGTAGTTTAATGGGTAATTTTAATAGAAAACTAAAGGGATAAACGGCCATTGAGGTAGTTTAATGGGTAATTTTAGTACAAAACTAAAGGGATAAACGCCCATTGAGGTAGTTTAATGGGTAATTTAGTACAAAACTAAAGGGATAAACGGCCATTGAGGCAGTTTAATGGGTAATTTTAGTACAAAACTAAAGGGATAAATGGCCATTGAGGTAGTTTAAAGGGTAATTTTAGTACAAAACTAAAGGGATAAACGCCCATTGAGGTAGTTTAATGGGTAATTTTAGTACAAAACTAAAGGGATAAACGCCCATTGAGGTAGTTTAATGGGTAATTTTAGTACAAAACTAAAGGGATAAACGCCCATTGAGGTAGTTTAATGGGTAATTTTAGTAGAAAACTAAAGGGATAAACGGCCATTGAGGTAGTTTAATGGGTAATTTTAGTAGAAAACTAAAGGGATAAACGGCCATTGAGGTAGTTTAAAGGGTAATTTTAGTACAAAACTAAAGGGATAAACGGCCATTGAGGTAGTTTAATGGGTAATTTTAGTAGAAAACTAAAGGGATAAACGGCCATTGAGGTAGTTTAATGGGTAATTTTAGTACAAAACTAAAGGGATAAACGGCCATTGAGGTAGTTTAATGGGTAATTTTAGTACAAAACTAAAGGGATAAACGCCCATTGAGGTAGTTTAATGGGTAATTTTAGTACAAAACTAAAGGGATAAACGGCCATTGAGGTAGTTTAATGGGTAATTTTAGTACAAAACTAAAGGGATAAACGCCCATTGAGGTAGTTTAATGGGTAATTTTAGTACAAAACTAAAGGGATAAACGGCCATTGAGGTAGTTTAATGGGTAATTTTAGTACAAAACTAAAGGGATAAACGGCCATTGAGGTAGTTTAAAGGGTAATTTTAGTACAAAACTAAAGGGATAAACGCCCATTGAGGTAGTTTAATGGGTAATTTTAGTAGAAAACTAAAGGGATAAACGGCCATTGAGGTAGTTTAATGGGTAATTTTAGTACAAAACTAAAGGGATAAACGGCCATTGAGGTAGTTTAATGGGTAATTTTAGTACAAAACTAAAGGGATAAACGGCCATTGAGGTAGTTTAATGGGTAATTTTAGTAGAAAACTAAAGGGATAAACGGCCATTGAGGTAGTTTAATGGGTAATTTTAGTAGAAAACTAAAGGGATAAACGGCCATTGAGGTAGTTTAAAGGGTAATTTTAGTACAAAACTAAAGGGATAAACGGCCATTGAGGTAGTTTAATGGGTAATTTTAGTAGAAAACTAAAGGGATAAACGCCCATTGAGGTAGTTTAATGGGTAATTTTAGTACAAAACTAAAGGGATAAACGGCCATTGAGGTAGTTTAATGGGTAATTTTAGTAGAAAACTAAAGGGATAAACGGCCATTGAGGTAGTTTAATGGGTAATTTTAGTAGAAAACTAAAGGGATAAACGGCCATTGAGGTAGTTTAAAGGGTAATTTTAGTACAAAACTAAAGGGATAAATGGCCATTGAGGTAGTTTAATGGGTAATTTTAGTACAAAACTAAAGGGATAAACGCCCATTGAGGTAGTTTAATGGGTAATTTTAGTAGAAAACTAAAGGGATAAACGCCCATTGAGGTAGTTTAATGGGTAATTTTAGTACAAAACTAAAGGGATAAACGCCCATTGAGGTAGTTTAATGGGTAATTTTAGTAGAAAACTAAAGGGATAAACGGCCATTGAGGTAGTTTAAAGGGTAATTTTAGTAGAAAACTAAAGGGATAAACGGCCATTGAGGTAGTTTAATGGGTAATTTTAGTAGAAAACTAAAGGGATAAACGGCCATTGAGGTAGTTTAATGGGTAATTTTAATAGAAAACTAAAGGGATAAACGGCCATTGAGGTAGTTTAATGGGTAATTTTAGTACAAAACTAAAGGGATAAACGCCCATTGAGGTAGTTTAATGGGTAATTTAGTACAAAACTAAAGGGATAAACGGCCATTGAGGCAGTTTAATGGGTAATTTTAGTAGAAAACTAAAGGGATAAACGGCCATTGAGGTAGTTTAATGGGTAATTTTAGTAGAAAACTAAAGGGATAAACGGCCATTGAGGTAGTTTAAAGGGTAATTTTAGTACAAAACTAAAGGGATAAACGCCCATTGAGGTAGTTTAATGGGTAATTTTAGTACAAAACTAAAGGGATAAACGGCCATTGAGGTAGTTTAATGGGTAATTTTAGTACAAAACTAAAGGGATAAACGGCCATTGAGGTAGTTTAATGGGTAATTTTAGTAGAAAACTAAAGGGATAAACGGCCATTGAGGTAGTTTAATGGGTAATTTTAGTAGAAAACTAAAGGGATAAACGGCCATTGAGGTAGTTTAAAGGGTAATTTTAGTACAAAACTAAAGGGATAAACGGCCATTGAGGTAGTTTAATGGGTAATTTTAGTAGAAAACTAAAGGGATAAACGCCCATTGAGGTAGTTTAATGGGTAATTTTAGTACAAAACTAAAGGGATAAACGGCCATTGAGGTAGTTTAATGGGTAATTTTAGTAGAAAACTAAAGGGATAAACGGCCATTGAGGTAGTTTAATGGGTAATTTTAGTAGAAAACTAAAGGGATAAACGGCCATTGAGGTAGTTTAAAGGGTAATTTTAGTACAAAACTAAAGGGATAAATGGCCATTGAGGTAGTTTAATGGGTAATTTTAGTACAAAACTAAAGGGATAAACGCCCATTGAGGTAGTTTAATGGGTAATTTTAGTAGAAAACTAAAGGGATAAACGCCCATTGAGGTAGTTTAATGGGTAATTTTAGTACAAAACTAAAGGGATAAACGCCCATTGAGGTAGTTTAATGGGTAATTTTAGTAGAAAACTAAAGGGATAAACGGCCATTGAGGTAGTTTAAAGGGTAATTTTAGTAGAAAACTAAAGGGATAAACGGCCATTGAGGTAGTTTAATGGGTAATTTTAGTAGAAAACTAAAGGGATAAACGGCCATTGAGGTAGTTTAATGGGTAATTTTAATAGAAAACTAAAGGGATAAACGGCCATTGAGGTAGTTTAATGGGTAATTTTAGTACAAAACTAAAGGGATAAACGCCCATTGAGGTAGTTTAATGGGTAATTTAGTACAAAACTAAAGGGATAAACGGCCATTGAGGCAGTTTAATGGGTAATTTTAGTACAAAACTAAAGGGATAAATGGCCATTGAGGTAGTTTAAAGGGTAATTTTAGTACAAAACTAAAGGGATAAACGCCCATTGAGGTAGTTTAATGGGTAATTTTAGTACAAAACTAAAGGGATAAACGCCCATTGAGGTAGTTTAATGGGTAATTTTAGTACAAAACTAAAGGGATAAACGCCCATTGAGGTAGTTTAATGGGTAATTTTAGTAGAAAACTAAAGGGATAAACGGCCATTGAGGTAGTTTAATGGGTAATTTTAGTAGAAAACTAAAGGGATAAACGGCCATTGAGGTAGTTTAAAGGGTAATTTTAGTACAAAACTAAAGGGATAAACGGCCATTGAGGTAGTTTAATGGGTAATTTTAGTAGAAAACTAAAGGGATAAACGGCCATTGAGGTAGTTTAATGGGTAATTTTAGTACAAAACTAAAGGGATAAACGGCCATTGAGGTAGTTTAATGGGTAATTTTAGTACAAAACTAAAGGGATAAACGCCCATTGAGGTAGTTTAATGGGTAATTTTAGTACAAAACTAAAGGGATAAACGGCCATTGAGGTAGTTTAATGGGTAATTTTAGTACAAAACTAAAGGGATAAACGCCCATTGAGGTAGTTTAATGGGTAATTTTAGTACAAAACTAAAGGGATAAACGGCCATTGAGGTAGTTTAATGGGTAATTTTAGTACAAAACTAAAGGGATAAACGGCCATTGAGGTAGTTTAAAGGGTAATTTTAGTACAAAACTAAAGGGATAAACGCCCATTGAGGTAGTTTAATGGGTAATTTTAGTAGAAAACTAAAGGGATAAACGGCCATTGAGGTAGTTTAATGGGTAATTTTAGTACAAAACTAAAGGGATAAACGGCCATTGAGGTAGTTTAATGGGTAATTTTAGTACAAAACTAAAGGCATAAACGCAAATCTGAAGTCTTGGGCATGAGGAATGCTCATCTGACAGAACACCATTCTCCTGGGATTTTCTCACCTTAAAGAAGTAAAATGGGGCCAATTTGAAGATTCTGATGATCCAAGGGAAGGTCCTCTGGGAGCTGTAGGAGAACAACACCACCTCCAAACAGCACGCCATCAGAGAGCAGTGGAAGATGTCCTGTTCGAGCAAAACCTAACCGCAGAAACACAGATCTCCATTCAAGGCCAATAAATCTCATTAAATATTCATTCAGGTTTGGTCCATAAGAAAAAGCTGCTTACGCTCATGTCTCTGCCCTGCAGCCGCTTGGTCTCCTGAACCAGGACGTTCTCCAGAATTTTGTAGTAGAGGATTTCTGCCAGCTTCCAACGATTCTCAGCAAAGTCTGGATAAAAAAGGTGATCTGGTGAACTCCATGCTGTGTTCAATCAGTTTAAAATCTGTAATATCCACCATGATATCAGCTCTATGACCACAGCCTCACTGAAGTCACACGGTTTACAGCAGGGGGCCCAATGCGTGGGTCAGGGGCCGTTTATGTCCCTTTGAAGAATTTAAATTGGACATGGCGATAAATCGAATTCATATTGTACTGATAAAAAAAATCAGTACAATTATTGTTGGGTGAACATTTGTGTTACTTGCACAAGATTTATGTAATGGTTTTTTAAGCTTACATGTTCTATTGTTGGCTAAATATTTGTTACTTTGCACAATATATTTTTGAATAAAGTAAACCTATTTTAAAATACATGCATGTAGTAAATACTTCATTAATACTTCAATTAAAATCGAATAAAATCTGAATTGAGATTTTATCTTTTAGCCAAATCGTCCAGCCCTAATTTTAACAATAACTTAGTTTATTCCATATTAATTCTGCCTGCTTTATTTATTGTAGAAATACAAAAAAAACCCAAAAGAAAGTAATGTTTTTAATTGGAGGAAGGAAAATCTGTAGCTGTCAGAGTATAAAGCCTATAAAAGGGGTGTGATACAAAGACATCATAAAATGGGAGGGGCTGAGACGGGTGGTTGTCTGGGCAACATTTCATATGATGAAATGTTGCCTATAGGCAACATTTAAACCGTAAAATAGAAGAAAATAAGACATTTAAAAGCCAGTGAATGGATGAAATGAACTCGTTTTTCCCTCCACAGCGATTGCTCGTTTGTTTGTTACCAATATGGGATCCCGGCGTGTCGTCAGAGTCGTTGGTGTAATGTTCTTTGAAGGTTTGTCCCAGAGTTTTCACTCGAGTCAGAATGGACTCTGTGGGACTTCTGGAACAAGACCTGCAGGAAATAAACAGGATACCTTTACATTCTACCCCAAAAAGCAACATCATTAAGCTTCAAACTGTTTTCTTACTGAGGGTAACATCAGAAGGCATGCCGCCATATTTTATGTTTATTCGGCGAAAATGCATTTTTGACTGGAAAGATGAATATTAAGACTGAATGGAGATAAATAGCAAACATGGTTTAACAGAAATTCTGCTGCTATTTACAGGTTAAATCGGGAATGGTGGCCTGGTGGTTAGGGCATAGAGTTCCCAAGGACTGCCAGTCTGGATCCCTGAGCAAGACCCTTAACCCCACACTACTCCCACACAATGGCAGCCCACTGCTCCACAAAGGAATGGGTTAAAATGCAGAGGCACATTTCTCCAATGTGAGATACATAAAGTTCAATTACTATGCTCATTATTATTAAATCTTAAATGTTTTGTTTTATATGTGTAGCACTTTTATTACAGTTAGGAAGGGACAAAGTGCTTCACCACAGAATGAACAGTTATAAACACAGAATAAAAACACAATAACTGAAAACTTCTTGGAATAAAAATGTTTTTAGATGCTTTTTAAGACTCATCCAGACTGCAGAGCTGGTGAGAAATAAGGTGAAGCATTTAACCGTCTGGGTCTAACAGCTTGGATGGAGAAGGATTTATCAGTTAGTCCATTTCATGGAGCAAAGTTTTTAACATTCCTCTAAGTCAGCGATTACCACCGGGGTACGCCTATGAGACCCATAGGCGTACCCCCGGTGGTAGTTTATGTGTTGAATATTTGCTCAATTTATTGGACAGTATGGCATAATTTCATATTAATGTCGCAGGGAAGCGGCTGTTCCAACCGTTGCATTTCCGAATTCTCCCGATTTGTGACGACTTTACACGAGTGAATAAAGGGAATGTGATTGGTCGATTATCAAGGGGGTGGGATTGTTGTGGCAGAAGGTTCACAAGCAGATTTGGTTGTGGCCGGTTTGTAGGAAGCATCTTGCTAACCAGTTAGCAACTTAGTGCTAGTAGGTTCCAAATGGGAAATGCGGGGACGAAGGGAAAGGAAATGATTATTATTTCTTATTTGGACCGTTGCGTATATTAGCTGCGACATATGAATTAGAGACTGACATTTTTTCGGGAATCCCACGGGTCACGGAATTCCCGTGGGATTCCCGTGGGATGGGAGTCAGTATTGGTAACGATCACATGATTGGGACGGTACAGGATTAAACATTAACGGGAGCAGACGGGAGCGGGAGCAAACCAATAGTAACTAAAAAAAACTAGGATCGATGCCAAAAAATAAAATAAAATAGAAAAGAAAAAAATCCAGTACTGGCGCCGCCATTTTGTAGTTTTTTTTTTGAAGCCTACACTATAATGAGAGTCAAAAAAAACTACACGACCCAAAAACCAACAGTGCTTCCGCTCTGAGTTTTTCACCCGAGCTCAAAAACAATGATGGAGGGACCAACAGTTAGTGGCGAACTCGACTTCGAAAAGTTTGAAAAAAGTGAAATCTTATTAAAAACAACAAGAATGGGAGTGGTGCGGGAGCGGGAGTCATTCTGAATGGGAGCGGGATGGGAGTGGGAGTAATTTCACCAGGAGTGGGACGGGACAGGATTTAGATTTCTACTCTGGCCCGGGATCGGGACGGGACACAATTTTTTTCTGTGGGAGTGGGACGGGACAGGAGTGAAAATCCACTCCCGTGTCAGTCTGTAATAGGAATCAAGATGCTATGACCGAAAACATTTGATTGACAGATGATTGTTGATATATGATTGGCCGAATTTAGGTGTTCAGGCTGACGTAGAACTAACTGGCCTGCAGAAGATAATGAGAAAAAAAAAATAATTTTGGGACAATATGGTCTGATAAAGAATACATTTATATACATGTTTAAGCCAGAATGATTTGACATTTAAATATGATTTTGCTAAGACTTAAAAGACAATGCTAACATCACTAAGTCTCTCCCAGTTCTAATTGTTAGATCTCACTCAGGAAAGAGAGCTGCATCACAGTCAGAATCCACCTCATAGAAACCAGGTGGCAAATAGTCTGACAGTATGTCGGAGCGACAACTTCATTCTTTAAATCATAGTTCTACATCTTTATTCATTGGAAATCATATTATTTAGTAACCTAAAGGTTCCTGTTTTGTTATATCTTACACGTTATAAGTTTAATAAGTTTAATAGTGCATTAGAAAATATGTTTTTTAATTTGTTTATTTAGTGTGTAATATAGGTTTTTTTTTAATATTCAGCATTTTGTAAAAAAAAAAGAAAAAAAAAAGAAGTATTTAGCCCATCATGTTATTTAAAGTGGCTCTCAAGACAAGAAAAAAACTCAGGTTTTAATAAAATGTCCACAATTAATCGTTAGACGACTGATAAGATCAATTGACTTTAACTCATTAATCAATAAGTTGCTTCCCTAACTGAGACAAAAGGGAAAAAAATAAAAGGAACTCACTTAAAGATTTGCATCAGATTTTCGCTGGGAGCCGTCCGCAGACCGGCCACCATGCTCTGCAGCCGGCTGACGCTCTGCGTTGCTGAAGAGACGGGTGTGAAAAGCAGGTCCTTCTCCTTCAGGTAGACTCGCCCGGTAAGAGGAGTGGACGGGGCGAGAGAGCCGGACTGAGACAGTCGGAGAGAATCAGAGTTTTTACCATTTCCTGTACCACTGATCAGCTTCTCACTGCAGCCTTTCTTTATAAAAAGGGTTTTATCTCCTTTAAACGTGCTTCTCCTGAACAGCTTATCAGGAACAATGTGCTTCTCACAACTTAAATAAACAGCAGAAAATACTTGAAGGTTTAGCTCGACACCAAAATGACAAACAAATCAGGTTAGAAAATATAAAAACAAACACAATACAGTGACTTACGACCGGGCTAGACTATTTTAAAAAAAAACTGCTGCGTTGGTCAGTAAAATCAGTCAAATTTAGCCTCAAATAAATCTCTTTAAATGTCTTCACGACATTTTTTAAATCCTGATGAAATCTTTAACTTGGAGTCGCACATCGTGTGTATAGTAAGCATAACAGACTGGTGCAAAAATAATGAATGAAATTAGTCCGTGAGGCAGACACCCTGTCTACTTTTAAGGCTAGGCTTAAAACTTTCCTTTTTGATAAAGCTTCTAGTTAGAGTGGCTCAGGTTATCCTGAGCTATCTCTATAGTTATGCTGCTATAGGCTTAGACTGCTGGAGGACATAGGGACCCCCATTTCATCATTCTGCTTCATTCTATCTCTATTCTCCCACTCTCAGGGTTCGTACGGGTGCTGGAAATACTTGAAAATGCTTGAATTTTGACGTTGTGTTTTCAAGGTTTGAAAAGTGCTTATATTTTGGATGAAATGCTTGAAATTGTAACTATTTATTTTGCAACAAATACCTATCTAACTGAATGGTGTGTTTATTAAATCGAGAAATAAAATGTTGGAGAGCCCGAAAATGAAAGCTGCTCGCTTATGTGTGACTGCGATCTGCCAGTCTATTTCCATGTGTGACAGACTTCGTTTTCACTGGTTTCCTACACATTTTACAGATGACTGTGGTTTGTTTTTTGTCCGACTTGCCATGACCGAAATACTGCCAAACTGGCGAACTACAAAAACCCTTCTTTGGAACAATTTCCTCCGCCTCTCCTGCTGCGATATCTGCATGTGCTCTGTGTTGTGGTTTGAGAGGTCGGCGCTTGGTGACGGCGTGCCTGGGTCCGCGACTGTGATTGGTTGGGAGGAAGCAGCGACTAGCATAAACCTACATGCTAGGCTACAATGAGAAGGAAGGAAAACTGCGTTTCTTTTTTATCGAACTTTTCTCGACCCTCTTTTTTTCTATTGCGCCACACGTCTATCGATCGATATATATCGTTATTGAATTATCGCCCAGCCCTAGATAAACTACACAGATCTTTCTCTGAGAATAGCCTCTCTGCCTCAGTCACCATAGAAACCATCCCACGCCATTTATAGCTGCGTTTTTCTTTACTTTAGGCGTAGATCTCATTATGTTTTTAATTTATGAACATTGTCTATTTGTTCTGGTTTCAGATGCTGCACAGACTCGATAAGTGGAGCTTTGCATTATAGAATACACTGCTTGTTTTATTTTATTTTATATAACTTTTCATAATCTATTCAAGTCAAAGTGGGAAATGTTTTTAATGTATGTATAGCACAGAGACAGGAGTGAAAATAATCTGCGCAGATGTGCTTACTCTGCCTCGTCGGAGACTCTTTATAAGCAGGAGAAAAAATCAGATAGGGGATTAAAAAGTCGTACGCAACCACTGTGTTCAGGCCTTCATTCAGGTGGGGCTCCCCCTACTGGACCTTCTGACAACAGCATGGTTGCAACCACTGCCTGTCCTCCATTCCACATGCAACAACTGTCCGAAAAATGCCTGGATTGGCTCAGTTTACTGGAGTGCTAAATATGCACCCTTCTAGGAGGTTAAAGAAAATTGACCCCAAAGGCCACAAATGGCCCCTGGGCGACATTTTGGACACCTCTAACCTGAGATGAATATAAAACTAGAAAGAAAAGTGGCAACATATAACTAGAACCCTCTCTTCCTGAGCTGATGAAATCTAGCCAATAATGATCAAACGTTTCTGAGGAAGCGGCCTCAGACGGTCTGTGTGGGTCGGTACCTTCTCCACCTGCTGTTGATGCTGGCTCTGAGCTGCTGCTGCTGCTGCTGCTTGGCTGGCAGCCCGTTCCTCAACAAACTTCCTTGGGGTTCCGATTTCCTCATCAGCATCGGCCCCCAGAAACACTCGTTCGTCGAAGTCCCCCACCGTCAACACGTACTCCTCATACTCCCTGTTTATGGCTTTACTGTGGTCAGAAAAGCACACATCACATGACGAAGGAGCGACGCAAAATTGACAAAAAAGTTAAACAAAAACAAAGTTTTAATAAACGTTAGAAAACCAAACTCGCGTTTCTTACTTGTTATCGATAAAATTGTGAGGATCCAGCATTTCGGTCAAAAGCGTCTCGTTTCCTTTCAGGATCTGAGTGTCACACAGAGGAAGATCAACAAGAGGGTCAAACCGATGCGTTTACCTGTCGGCTGCCGGGGGGGACAGGGCTCACCTGTTTCTCAAACAGCTTCTGGATGTACGGCTTGAAGTAGTGCTGTTTGATGCCTTTGGCCTCCACCACCAGCCCGTCATGAAGCTCACACAGCTTCTCCAGCACGCAGGGAGGCGGCTCGCTCTGGGGGGCGGAGCCTTCCACACGGAACGCAGGCGGCAGACCTGCACAGGAGAAGGATGTAGTCGTCATAGTAACTCATGGGATGCTGGAAACCAAGCCAACTGGTAAATCTGAGGAATCTTATTCGCTTTAAAACTCTGATTAATTTTAAATTTAACTGCAGTTGGTTTTAGGGGTGTAAATAATAATCGTTTTGTATCGATGCATCGATCCAAAAGCCGATGATCCGATGCATCGACACGTCCGCAAGATAATCGATTCATGTTTTTTTTTTCCTCCGGTCTATTTTTATCCATTTGCTCCTGGGCGTAATTCTCCTCCCGTGCTGCGGTGGCGCTAAACCTATTTTGCCCTCCTACCTCGCTTCCTGGTTATACTCTTACAGCAGTGTGTTGCAGTGAGCTTGACACAGACATTTTTAAATTGTGCTCAATATTGAAGCGTGGTCTGTGCTACACACTGTGGGTCTAGATACGGCCGAGGCGGCGAGGAAGTGGGGGCGAGTTTAGTCCGACGACGGAGGGACATGAGGGCCAAAAAGAGCGGAGATCCAGCTGGAAAAAGGGTCCCAGCGGTCTCGCGCACCTCGCTCTTCTAGCGGGTCAAACTTCACGAGTTGTTTTCCGCAATTTCGGTCATAAAAACAAAACAAGCCGGCCTCCTGTCTGCTGCACTGTTTGCGGTCAGCTACAATCTGGGAGAGGTGCAGCGGAGCGTCTCTCAAGGGGGCGGTGACGTCGACACTCTGGAGCCGCCTTCTTTTTTTTAATGGCGGTTGGCAAACAACTTATAGGTGCATTACCGCCACCTTCCAGAATGGAGTATGGACCAGACAAACTATTATATTCTCCCTAAAATACCCGTTCTTCTTAGAAAATTAAAAATACTCCCAAAAACTACATCCCCAGATGACCTTTGAAACAATTCCCTTATATCTAGTTTATTTTTATTCCTGTCTAACTCTCTACGCAACATCTCTATTTCCTGAGTATATTTATTACATTCTATAAAAATATGTTGGACAGTTTCTCTGGAGCCGAGGTATAGCATTGAACTCATTACACTGATATTGTGCAGTATTTTTGCAGTATTTTTTGATGCAACTTTTCTACTTCTGTTATTTGCTGTTGTTTCTAAAGAAAATGCATAATGATATTACAGCTTTCATTGATTTATTTCAAACTTGAAACTTTGTTTAGCCTGTAAGGTGTAAAAAAAATTATAATAATAATTTTAAAAAAATTTAACCGATTAATCCATTAATCAAATCGAATCCTGGTGTATTCTTGAGTATCGAAAATAATCGAATCGTTGGGTCAGGAAATCGATACTGAATCGAATCGCCATGATGGATGTGATTTACACCCCTAGTTGGTTTATAATCAGCT